>JAOXYF010000016.1:5634697-5652229 GCA_028565775.1 Sternarchorhynchus goeldii
TTACATTACAATATTTTTTGCTGAGCATATTGTGGCTATTAAAATGTTTCTAAAGTACTGATCAACTACATTTCATAAAAAAGAGATATTTACTCCAGTATGGCGAGCTTTTAAACAGCAGATGTGTTACTCCAGCAGATTAAAATTCCACATTAAATGTAAGTAAATGGACAGAACGTTATATAAACAGAATAAAACATCTGCAAAATATTCAAGTCAGTAAATATAATCAAAACAAGTGATTCTGATGGAAATACATGCAACACCACAACATGCACAAACAGAAAAAACCCCCTAAAAGACAAACAGGAGGAGAACACATAGGGAAAACATTAGTCCAGAAGAACTGCAAACAGGTGTGGCTTGTCACAGGACATGGAAGGAGGCTTCACAGAGAACAGGACATTTAGCTTGACGGGTGACAAGGAGCGATCAGGATGCAAATGTAAAGAAAAGAAAGCAAATGATTAGAATTTAACTAATTGTGCCATTCTCTATTTTTCATTTGTGTTTTTGCATTTATTACCTGTTTTTTTTAGACATGTCCTAATCTCTGTTAAATAGCTCTTTCCCCAAGCATTTTATCCTAAAATAACGTAAATGAAAATTCAATACTAACAAGTAGCCCGTGTTCATAAATATTTGACTCAAGGTTTAGGAGTTTAAAGCCTTAAAGGTTTTTACATCGTCTCTGTAATTTTACAGTCTACTTATGTAATATGGCATCTTGTTTAGCATTTTCTTATCATATCATGTTTGGAATCTTTGTGAGCATGGACTAAGGTTGGATAAAATCCCCAAGTATATGTCTTCAGCCTTAGTGATTACATATTAAATGATTAATTTAAAATTTGATATGAAATTATTATTTTGCCTTGGTTTAGAGTGGTTCTGGGCCAAAGATGATCTTCAGGTTATGTTTCAATATACATTAAAAACTAAATTTTATATGCTTTTGGTAAAGCATGAGTATCAATTCATATTAATCCTATTCTTAAACAAATGTATTGATTGTTGGTTTTTTATTAATCTTATAGCAGTAAAAATAGCAAGTCTGTCAAATAGGTCTGTACATATTTACTTTTATATATGTTGTACTACTTCAAGGCAATACATGTCAAGTTTACAATTATAATTGCTGACATCAAGAAATAATTTAATTAACACTCTCCCACTCAAGTATAGCAAAGATTCTCAGATTTTACTGTCATATCTGAGGAGCTTTCCTTGCAGAAATGTGGACCAGTTCTAGGAACTTAGTGGGGCCTGGTACAGGTTGCCTTGGTATAACTGCTTTGTATGAACAAAGATGCTTGACAGTTAACCCTATGAAGGTCTATGGAACAACCTTATGGGATTTACAGTAGTTAAGCACAATATTCAGGTATCCTGTAGATCCTTAATGCGAATTAATTAAGTTTTTTGATATTTGGGAACCTGTTTGATACATTCCTCATTTATCTTAATCAAGTAGCTATTTTTGTATTATTGAATGCAACTTCATTTACCACAGAAGTGAATGCCAATTTAACTACTTAAAGGCTGGTCAGTAGTTACATTTTCAGGCAGAATATGGCACATGATTTAGATATGTGACGTTTAATGGAGATAACCCTTATAAAAAACTGCTTATACCTTATAGAACTATAGCTAGGTTTCTAATATGCTGATTGGCTCCATTCCCTACCTTTAAAAGTGAATGTCTCCAGCCATAGCTTGAGTCCTATCATCTGACAGTCACACTTCCAGGGATTCCCCCTCAGGTGCAGCACCTCAAGGCTCTCCAGGGCTTCCAGGTGAGTGCGGTCCAGCTTGGTCAGCTGGTTATTGTGCAGCGACAAGTTGGTTAGATGGTGGAAGCTATCTGCCAGTGGTCCAGGGAGCCCGCCTATATTGTTATGAGATAGGTCCAACTGGGTTAAGTTCTGTACTGAACCAAAAAGTCGGCGGTCTAACTCCCTGATCGAGTTGTTGGCCAGGCTGAGGCTCTTCAAGCCCCTAAGTCCCAGGAAGGCCCTGGGTGAGATCATGGTGATGGAGTTGTTGGCCAGGTTTAAAACTTGGAGCTGCGTCGTTTCCCGGAGAGCCATGGAGCTGATCCCTCTTATATGGTTATTCTGAAGATAGAGTTCCAGTGTGTCAGGATGTAGCTTGTGTGGAATGTCATATAAGCTCTGTCCTTGACAGTCCACCACCTTGGTATATGTATCACACAAACAGTCCTTAGGGCAAGGGAAGGCTGCAGGGACCAGTATCAGGGTTGACAAGGCAAAAAACACACCTCCTGAGGAAAATGGAATAGACATACAGTTACCTGTTGTTTTATGCTGAACCAGTGATTTTCATATAACACCATCAGTTATCACTCATGGTAAGAAAAATCTGCATATCATCCATAGTTTTTTTGCAAGACTTAAAAACCACATCGGGAACACAAGGACTCAAGACCATCTGAAAGATGCAGACAGAGGGAAGAATCATTTGACAGGACACTGTTATAATTGCAGTGATTGGTTGGTCCTGGGCTGGTTCCAGCCTTGTGACCTGTGCTGTTACAATTGCAGTGATTGGTTGGTCCTGGGCTGGTTCCAGCCTTGTGACCTGTGCTGCCAGGATTGGTTCTGACCCCCACAAGCATGAATTGGATTAATCAGTTTAGAAGCTGAATGAATGAATGAATGGTTTGAGTTTAAAAATATATAAGGTATGTATTCATTCAATTATACCAAGTTTGTAAGCATTTTGTAGGAAAAATAATAGATCGAAGTTTGGGAGTTTAGTAGTAATAATAATAATGATTAAAATAATAACAATAACAATGATTCAAATAACAACAATGGATCTAATAGGTGTCATGGTTGAAGCAGGTGCAAAGACACAAACACAAAAAGGAAGCGAACGCAGGTCATCTTCCACTGAATGGTTTAATGAGAAACGAAACCGAACAAAAAAGTGCATGAACTAGCACAACCCCATAACATAATAACAATGAACGGCAACAGTCTCAACACAGCATGGTTTAAAAAGTCTTAACAGTCTTAACACACAGCATGGTTTAAATAGTTGCAACCGTAGTGACATCTTGGCAACTCAGTGATACGTGAGGAGCACCACCTGAGGGACACATGGACATAACAGCATGTGAATAACAGATAACAAATAAACCACAGTCCACATGATGACTGCCGCCGCTGTAGGTGACTACCATTAGGGATCCTCTGCACTCCGCGTCTAAGATTACTCCAATGCCTTTAGCTACAGCTTTTTTAGGTTGCAAAGAAGAATTACTAAAACTTAGTACCGTAAACCTATCATGCATTATCAATACTTCTGAATTTAGCTAAAACAAGTTAGATGTTTATGCTTTTAATTAATTTGCTGAATCTGGCTTAGCTGGTAAATGTAATGGTGCAGCATAAGTGAACAGTGAAAGCAAGCAGCATGATTGGATACTTTATTTCAAAAAGTAAGATGTAACAGGAGAACAGTTAGTAACCTGAAACAGTACGATGTCCCAAATGGCACTTCTGTACCCTGAGGAATCATCATTAACAAATTGGTGGTTGTCTGGCAAACATGATCAAACTAGGCAAGAACATCCATCTAATGTTATATGTCTGATAACATTTCCTGGCTGATGGTATCCAACAGTATTAATAGTTAAATGTGTCCACCATCTTGGACCATAAACCCTTTAGCCAATGCTAATTCTACGCTATTCTGATACTGGAAACCAAACCAAGCTATTTTGTACACTGAATATATATTTTGCGTATTATTCTTGCTTAGAAACATTTGTTGTGTCTAGATTTCTCCAGAGCGCATGCTGAGAAAAGGACAATAATACACTGATTGAACACAGCTAACATGAGCACTCAGGAGCACATGAGTGTACTTTATTTATAAAAGGCAATGAGGATCATTTCAGAATTAACCTAGATGATGCGCATCTGAAGGTGATGTTGTAGGTACCCTGACAGTGTCAGTGTTGAAATGCCTAAATGTTATCTAGAATTCTTCATAATAAAAAAATTAATTAGCAACACCGATATTATTAGAAATACTTTAAAAAGACTAGATTTCGCTATTAAACTATTATTTAGCATTTCTTAGCATATTATAAATATTAAAAATATAATTTAAACATAAATTGATCTTAATATTTTTGCATTATGGAAGAAAATAAAGTCACACAAAGCAGGTTCAACAGTGAATTTCATCTATGTGTCCTGTGTATGTGTATATTTGTATTAAGAAGACCGTAAGCACATCGACTTGATTGTATGAAAATGGCGTGCAAGTAAAAATACTCCCTGTGAAAAGGGGTCATGCCCTACAGCTCAGACTGAATTAGAGCTGTAACATTTGTTGTGTGGCTGGGTAGCCAAAAGGAAATGCTAATAGGTATTAGAAAGAGTATTTCTTTCTCTATCCTTTCCCTTGGATCAGGTACACCTGGAGACAGTAAATTGGGTAATTAATGCTCTAGAGTTAAGGTTAGGGTTAAGGTTAACCTAGGCAAACCCTAAACCCCTTTACTTGTAAAGTAGTGCATTTTTTGTGGTTGTTGTTAAATAGCATCTAAATGGAAAGACATGTTTTTGTGCTTATACTTTTTTCCCTGTATAGGTTTAGAAAATTAATGCAAAATTTTGAGTTTAGCATGATTGTCAGTTGTCAGATATGTTTCTCTCTTTTCCTGTATGGCAGTAGTGAAAAAGCATCCTCTTAGCTTTGACGTTCCCTCTCCCGTCCTGGGTACATTCCATTCACATATAACGTTTCTCATATTTCGCCACATGTCATGCAAAGGTTGACATATGCCCATAATCACACAACTCTCAGACTTTATTTTGAATCCACCGCAGTCAAATTTCAAAAATGTTTTCACACAGGCTTTCAAACAAGTCATATTTAAGATCGAAAGGCATTATGTAGAACATAAATTACAGTTAGTTAGGCTTTGACACGTTTATTTTTAGCAGTGTTTGGGGTTCCTTGTGTTGTGCACGTTCTGCTGCGCCACACTAAGGATCAACACTTGTATTTAAGAATATGTCGCTTTATTTTCTCATGATAACAAATACTGAGAATTTCATCTAATGATAATTAATGATAATTGTGCAGTGGTGTATCTCAACACGTTTCCATACTAGTTACTACATATGATTTTTGTTAACCAAAATATTTTAGTCCAGAGCATGCATCCATCAAGTACAAATGTGATTTCCTTCTCTATTTTTGTATAAGAAATTAGTGAAATGATGGGTAATGTGGGGACTGTTGGCTTCTGGCTGTTTGTGTGCCTGCTACACTTATTAAAACCAATGTCCTGACACAGTGTCCTGAGTCCTGAGAGTGCTCGGAGGAGACCTTACCAGTCATGGCGGCGAGACCACTCCTCCACTCAGGCTGTCCTGGGGTAGTCCAGCATGTGCGTCAGACAGCACGCATGTGTCTTCAGGATCTCCGGGTCTTCTGTGCCTCTGTCCATGGCAAAGACTTCCACATCTCACCAGTCAGCAGAGACAGAGAGAGAGAGAGAGAGAGAGAAAGAGAAAGAGAAAGAGAGAAAGACACTGAACTAATGTTACTACAGTGGATTCCAACCACACCTTCCCTTTGAATGCTTTTTAAAATTATATTATTTATCTGCCTAATATCCTCTTTATGTTATATGCAGGTCACCTCTCTCTATGTGTCAGTTGTCTCTGCTGGATTATTCTTAACGTTTCACTTCAGTGTCTGGCAGTCGTCTGTTGCTTTCCTCCTCGCAGAACGTCTCTCTCCACTCTATTTCTCTCTTTCTCTCCCTCTCTCTCTCTCTCTCCCTCTATCTTTCTCTACTGCATGGTGCATAGAGAGTGACCCTGTCAGTGCACGTTGGACAGCTGTGCTCATAAAGTACGCTGGAGGAGAAGCTGTTAGAGATTTTGGATTAGTCTCTCCTCACTCCGCACACACTTACTTGAATTGCTGGGTTTTTTTGGTTTTTTTTCTGGGGCATCTCCACTGTCTTCTGCATTGCCATGGATAAATAATAGAATGTTTATAAGTAAACCGATCCCTTAATGTCATATTTAAATAAAATGCTTGGCACAAAAACACAGTAGATAAAATCATTTCTGATACTCTGTCACACTCGTTTACATACACTGTTTCTCATTCACATGCAGCAAAACCTTCACATTCTCCCTCCCTGTAATTTTCTTCAACAACAGATACACATCGTGTGTGTGTGTACACACACTCACTCAGTCACATGCGCACATAGCTGTGATCTAGATATTTTTTGCTCAGTGAGCTGTGATCCAGATATTTCTGACGTACTCTGTTGTTGTTATTAACCACTGCCATCCTGTGACTTCACATCCTGACAGCAGGCAGAATGTGACTCTAGTATCTCTCTCTCTCTTTCTCTCTCCATCTTCCCTCTCTCCTTTCTCTCTTTCTCTCTCTCCCTCCTTCCTCCCTCTCTCTCTCCTCTCTCTGTCTCTCTCTCTCCCTCCATCCTCTCTCTCCTCTCTCTCCTCTCTCTCCTCTCTCTGTCTCTCTCTCTCTCCCACACACACACACACACACACACACCTAAATCACTTAACCAAAGCTGCTTTAGCAGTGCTCATATATAACACAGCACTAGATCAGCAATATACAGAAATCTACATGTATGTTAATGTCGATTCTTCATCATGCTGTCTGCAGAGAAAGAGAGAGTAAAGAGATACAGATAAAACAAAGAAATGAAGACCAGGAAACAGCAGGGCAGCGGAGGCCTAAGAGGCGGTAAAGGGAGAATGTTTTTACACAATCAATACTTGGTTCTTACAGGGGCGTGAGCATAAAAATACCGCAACATAAAAGCCCCCTGATTTTATGTCAATGCTGCCTGAACTTCATAATAGCTGTTGTCACAAAGAAATGTTTCACATTAGAAAAACCCAGTTCCTGAAGTACAGGCCCATATGACTCCAACAGAGTTCAAGCCCTGTCCTCAGAGTTCATCGTAGCTCACTGTGAATACTGAGCTCTGGTTATACTTCAGCTTTCACTTAATTGTTAGTCTTCTGTGGATGTAACGTGATTTTCACGGGGTTTAAAAGGGTTTAAAAATGCTTCATGTCCAAGTGTGACGTTTAATAAATAAAATTAAATAAAAAAATACATAAAAATCAGCAACCAAGAGTATAACAGTGAAGTCCAAATCATAAAGATGTGAGTTTTGCAAATCACTTGGATGATATACGTTTTCTTTTTTGGGAGCCAATGGGGGCCTGGTTATTGTAACCAATCAGATGGGACGTGTGTATCCTTTGGTCCTCTAGTCAAGGTAGACTCAAATGTCAGGGCTCTGGGACGCTGGGATACATTTGTATGTGTTGGCAGGCCTTCGTCTTCTGCTGAGGCCAAATACTTGGAACATGATGAGTGGCCCCAGGGCTGATCGCTCTCTCTGTGTGTGGCGGTCTGGTGCGCGAGCGCCGGTCTGCCTTCTCCTCACTACTGTCCTGACTGGGCTGGTCGGTGGATGGACTCAGCTGGACGGGAGTCTGTAGCAGGTGCTGCTGCTGATGTGACTTCAGACAGGAGAAAGCTGCTTCTGACCGAACCTTGCTACCTGCTCAGCTTTATAGAACTGACTTTACAGGCTTCATCTTCCAGACACCCCTGGGCCACCTGTTCTAGTTCATTATGTGTGAGGCTTTATGGGTATCTCAGCCATCTCACTAGGCAGGAAGACTGGAAGGCTCATGAATCTTCTGAATCTAATGGCAAATACAATTTACTGAATATAACTTAGCGTTGCTAGTATATAGATAATTGTTATAATTGTAAGTATTATGTTATTAGTATACAGTGTAGTTAATTATGTTATTAATATAGCTAGAGTATAGCTAATTATGTTATTATTAGAGCTAGAGTATATCTAATTATTATTAGAGCTAGAGTATATCTAATTATGTTATTATGTCATTAGTATAGATACAGTATAGATCATTGTTATTATGTTATTAGTGTAGATACAGTACAGATAAATATGTTATTATGTTATTAGAATAGATACAGTATACATAATTATGTTTTTATGTTATTAGTATAGATACAGTATACATAATTATGTTATTAGTATAGTTTGAGTATAGACAATTATGCGTTCACACCTACACACACACACACACACACACACACACACAGATTTGCTTTGACTTGCTCTAGATAAACACTGCTATGTCTCCTTGTAAGTCTTACCCAACGCCTGACTTCTTTAACAAAACGTTTTTGTTTTTGGTGATTTTGTTTTGTTTTGTTCTTTCCTCTCTTTATATGGCTTTTAGTTTTAAAAGTCTTCCTTTTGGGCACCAACCAAATGCATTTTTTTCATGCATTTTAGGTTTTCATGCCTATAATGGAAACATTTGGTACCCATAACAACATAAATACATGCTTGCACGCACAAACATAAGCACAAATGCACACACACACACACACACACACACACACACACACACAGATATATACCCTTTCGTTCAGCCTCTATTTCATTTGTCATCGTAGTTATTTACTGCAGATGATTATTACTCATTCCGAGTCCCACAGATGAGACTTAAGGTATATAGGCCTTTTGTTTGAATTGAAGTTTTAATTTCATTTTTTAATCTTTTATTAAATATTTTGTGACTTTCAGCTCAGGGAGTGTTTACGTGTTAAAAGAGTTAGGAAATCATATCAGATTATAAAATGTTTAGATCCATGTAGTAACTGGCAGCAGGAGATCATGAACTATCTGCAACAGTTTATTCACAGTCAGCCACAGAAATTTATACCAAAACTGGTTGCTGTCACACTGTTATTTGCATCTTATTGTAAGACCTGATAAAAAAAGAATGGATGTAATCTTATATGTTTTACCTCTCCATGCTCATTTGTATGTTGTGTGCCGTGATACATTTCTAGTCGTAGCTTTCCACTGCTGACCATATGAACTTTAGCAGCCTGTGAAGCTCGGGCAGAGGAACACAGGAAACCGGCATGTTCCGAATTGCAGTAATGTCCATGTGTTATTTCTGCCTTCTTTAATAAGGTTGTCACAGTTGTTGAATTCAAATCATTAATATCGACCCATTGCAGATGTAGTGGAGGTCATGCAAGGTCGTTTAAAATGGCACGTCGTTTACAGCTAAATCTGCAAGACTGAGGCATAACAAATACGAAAATATAGTTACTGTGTGTCTGTTTAATATTGGGACGTGCTGACTTTCTTGTCATTCGCCATCTTTAAAATACCACCAACTAATCCACACCTGCTTCCCCTCTTGCCTGCCCCTCTAAAAGTAGAAGACCTTTCTTACCTCCTCAACGAATAGGAAGAATATCTCTCTGTCAACACGTTCATGAAGCAGAAACTTTATTGCACTAGAATCCATAATTAGCCTTTGTAATGTTGAGCTTCTGTGTGATGTTTTTAGCTCAGCCCCAAATAGTCAGGTTATGCCATTAAATTAAGACTACCAACAGGCTGGCACACGTATCGCCGCGTGAGAGAGCTAAACCCGAGATCTGGATCGGTGCCGGAGTGTAATTTTACGTTCCTGCATGACCAGGCTGTTGAAGAGATGCCCTAGCATAAGGTTTCAGTATTTAAAGGGTCACAATGACCCACCCACTTCAATATCAAGATGGATATTTAAGGCGTTATAATCTCGACTGTCTAAAGATTCATTTTTGTCATTTTAACGTAATGGAACCAAATGTAAACCCAGATTTTATAGATTAACAGACGGCTTTGTGGAAGAGGTTTGAAATACTTGTTTGGAGTATGTGCACTACAAAGTCATTTTTAACTAGTAGCTTTCCTTTTCCACCCAGTTTTCTACCAATTTAACCTCTCTAACATTTCTAGCTTCATGCCAATTCTCTATCAAATGATAAGTGCCAGGCTAAGTGTAGGGCTAACACACTTTCCACAGACACTGCATCTTTTCAAACTGTCACTCAGGTAATATTGTTCTTGGAGGAGAGCATTAACTGATGTGTACCTGTGAGTTGATAACATTGTGTTGATCAATAGAGGGAGAGGGGAACAAAGAGACTCTTGCAATGCAGTGAGTGAGGCCAGTTATGCTTTTTTGAACCCCAGACCCAGATGTTTTTGGCATCATCAACATTTGAATTAGTGATTTCCCAGTGATGCATTGAAACCTTATATAACCTGCTGTCTTTTTAAGCCCTTTAAACACTCACCAGATGATGCCACTGGTCATGATGTGTTTTATGTTTGATGTCTTCCAGCTGTGGGGATACAGATGAAACTGGAGTTTTTTCAGAGGAAGTTCTGGACTGCCAGCAGACAGGTAAATCAGCACAGACAAACACACACACAAATGCAAACATATACAGCGATTGAACTGACCTGTTAGCTTCAGTCTATCAATTTTGTAAATATTTGTTATTAATCTGCATTTCTCATAAATATCAAATATCCACTGGTGAATATATATTTCTGGTTTACATTTACTGAAATAAATATGTGTAACATGCAGCTCACTAAACAATATAACAATCTCTCTATCTCCAAGGGTGAGGTTTGTGTTATAACTTTAAAAACAAAACGCAAGCGTCTACAATGACTAGATCGTGAAGTTAAACTCATGGTTAAACTGAAATCTGAAACCGCTGCAAGAGGTAACGAGGGCTGCAAATAAATGTGTCGTTTGTGATGTTAGTCTGTAGACATGTTCAAAGCAACCTGTGTCAGTGGTGCCAAAGTGTGAAGAAAAATTCACAGTTCACTCGCAAAACCCAGCAGCTCATTGTCACTTCCTGTTTGATTCTCTCTATTTTTAATGAACTGACTCAGTTTGTTCAAAAAGATATAGGCAAATTACATTCACCATGGAGACCACGTCAGGGTGTATTTATGTCACCAGTTACAACTGTAATACTTGTAGCAGTATTTATTCAGCATTCAAAAATGCTGTGTGCTAATTAACTGGTCAAAATGGAAATATTGGTGCTAAAAGAAACGTTTACACACCCAGTCTTTCTTTTTTTGTTATGAGTTTTTAAGCTGTATAAGCACTTTATACATGAAGCTACATAACAGCTCTAGCTCTGTGCCAACATGTTATCATTGTTATGTGAGTTCAGACTTTAAAATTCAAGACTGCGTTTGACACATTTACCTACACTGGAACTTTGTATGACACCCAACAAGGAGTCAGAGCGCCCTGTGTAGTGTGAACACATGATATGTATTACGTGTTTATGTGGTGAACCAGTTGGAAATATGTTTGGTTTGGCTGTATTGGACATTTTAACTTTGATTCCTCAGTATTGCCAGCATGCCTGCAGTTACTCATGTACCAAATGCACGTACAGCACATGAAACGATGTGTTTTGTATTCCTGTAGTGTGCTTCACTGGATGGGAAGTGCTCCATTAGCTGTGACAATGACGTGAGTGTGCACTCTTCCTCCAGACTACCTTACTTGTCTTGTTTTGATTTGGGTTTTTTTCCGACATGCTCCTCACAAAGTCATTCCAAGGAAAGATATGTGACTTTGTAATTAGTGTTTCCTACTATATATAAATATAGTAGTACACAGGCATTTTCCACTGCATAAGCGATGCTAACGTATCTGTATTCCTAACAGCATTTAATGTCTTTTTTCTTCACTCCGCAGGATATAAACTGCTACCTCATAGACAACAATGGTTTTATCCTAGTGGCTGAAGATTCCTCTTTGGTAAGATTTGTATTGCAGTGGGTAATAGAGAAATTGCATGGAACAACTGCATAATGTTCTGTGAGAATCTACTGCTTGGAAAGGTGGATTTAAAAACCAGTGGTAAGCAAGATATCACCTAGCAAAATAAAATCACCTAGCAAAATAAAATCACCTAGCAAAATAAAATCCTGCAACCCACAAAATCCTTTATCCACATAACGTATCCACCTGAGGTGATTTATGGGTGAAATGCAGGTGTTAATTTCTGAATCATTCTCCAATACAACACTTTGTCCTACTGGTGTCAAGCAGATTGGACACAATCTGTCAGTTACCAAATATATGGGCACACCCTCTGGTATCTAAAAATCTACCTGAAGTGCAGTGTCCACAGACCCAATGGCAGCGCTCATAGCAACAGTTCCACCTACTTGCTACAGTAATCGACAGTGACTAACAGGCATTCATTATGTTTACTGTTATGGGGAAAGAAGCCCATTAAGTCAATACCCAGCATATAACCTGGCCCCACCACTCATGCTGATGGCAGATGACCGAATAGTTTAGAAATTCTTGGCTTATGAGCTTGCCATGTGATCCATTATTTGTAGCAATTCCAGATGTTACTGTGCATCTCTAGCCAGCGCTCAGCATTTAAGACCGTTTTTTTTTGTTTGGTTTTGTTCATTGTGCCTGTATTACCTCTCTTGGTCATGTCACCATTGTCATGCACTAAGCTTAGAAATTTGGCTCTTACAGAGGCTGGAATTACAACCTGAAGACTACGTCCATTTTGTTGCGTAGGCAAACTGAAGTATAGATAGCAGTTATGGACAGTGTAGTGTAAATAGTTTGAAACAAGGATGGGTGCATTGGCTTCCTGCTGTAACGGTTATCTTCCTGACATCTTCAGGACACTGTAGCAGATTGTCAGGAAACAGTGCACAATGGAGCATCGGAGTTCTCAGTACTGCATCTTTACTATTCTTAAAAGCATTTTGGTACCCACATGCTCATTCCCATACTGGATGTTTCTTCTTTAGTAGATTCAATGGTACATGCTCATTCAGAAAAACATCGGCGAGACCTGGGCCTTAACAAACAGTAGATGTTCTTGACTTGACATGGGACTGAAAAGTTCTAAAACTGCTGCTGCTTTTGGTGCCTCAGTCTTGATTTCTTCCTTGGTTAATCACGTGTCCTAGGACTGCTGAAGAGGGCAGCTGCTTGCATTTTGAAAATCAGAGGAAGCCCTATTGCTGCCTAATAGTTGATGAAGGTGTTGGATGTGCTGTTCAGTCTCCTGCATACCACCGCAAAGCAAGTTCGACCAGTGTACTCCTGCAAAACACTGGTGTTCTGATGTAGCAACGGAATTTTTAAGATAGGAGGGTAGATGGAAAAAATTGACTTTCAATGCAAACAATGTCTTTTCAGTACTGCTTGGTTCCGTACAAGCTTGCCAATATCCTCTGTAGATCCAGCTTGTCCAGCAATCTAAACACTGTGGCTCTGTGCAAAAGATTCCAGCATGTCTGATATTTGTGGCATGTGGAATGTATCGAAATGCATTTTTGCGTGCAGCGCTCAATGAGCAACATGCAGTCTCATGAGCCCAACTTTCTTTGAGCTCAGTGCACTGGTCCTGCCTACGGTGAAACAGGTGGTCACATGATACCCAGTTTTAACATTGTCATAGCTCATCTCTTCTGGACTGCTGCTTTGCTGCTAAAAACCTCATCCGTGGCCCTGCATTTGATGAGGAAACATTTTGGTATGTTTTTGAAGATCTGCACGCATTCAAGGCCTGTCGAACAGCAAGTTTTCCAGTCTGTTTTTCTCCGTCATGTCTGCTTGATTTACAAGTTGATGGAGGATTTCCACGGTTGCTCTGGAGAGTACTGATGAGAACTCTAAAGTCATGAGAAATTCTAAACTCAGTATGAAAGGGAATGACTAATCTTTACCTCATGAGACAAACAATTATTGAATAAGCCTCTCCCTGGAGTAAGTACAACTTGCACTCTCCTGCCTAAAGCTAACTGGATATGTCTGTTGGTGACAATGAATGTCTTCCTCTGACTGGACTGCTAAATTTCTTCCTCATCTTACAGTTCATACCAGACTCTTTGATCAAGGAAAATATACTGCTGGAATTAACCAATAACCATTGCCTTAAGCAGATGATCCTTCATTCTCGTTTGGCCAAGACTTTTTCTATTTTGCTCTCTGCTCTGTGGCCTGTGGCTGCAAAGTGGTGTTGTCTCAGGTCTTACTTGTTCAGACATGGGAGCACATTTTCTTTTAGCATGAGTCTGTCTGCCTCAGCCACTGTCTCCACTTGGACTAACTCATCAACGGAGGCTATATCACCTCACAATGGACTTGCTTATTTGAATATACTGTTTCTGTGAATGGCATGCAGAATATCCTTCTCGGTTGTTCTTGGCATCTACCTCAAACATAATAGACCTGTAAGGAATAGTGCACATTCTTTTATATATTCCCTTCATACATCTGCCTAATTTTCTCGTTCCTGTTCAGACTAAAGGAGTGGTGGATATGCCTCTGTTTTTCCAGCCATCAATCCTTTGCAGCATCAGACAACATAAACGATTAAGTAGCCAAAACCTGCAAGACGGCCAAGTGCTCCCCACAATGCTTTACAAACGTAACTCTTCCTCATATATATAAAGTGAATATATAGTGTGTATAATGTTATTAGTTATTTATGGTTCGTATACATGTATATACGTTTGACTATGACTATACCCCACCTACACCAATAAGGTGTCAACTGTCTTTTGGTAGCATGAATCTTCTGTTATATAGCATACCAGACTCAAGTAATGCTGTCATACACACACACACACGCATATACACACACATACACATACGCTGGTCTTTTTTGTGACAAGATGTGTCTCTTTTTTTACTGCGTTTTGTTCTGTTCTTCTAACCCAAGTGGCCCTACCTTGGATTGTTATTTTGGACCTTTGTTTCTAATCGTTTGCCATTTCTCTCTTCTCTCTCGTCTCTTTTATTTGACCATCAGAACATCTGTTAATTACTCTATCACTTACCTCTCTCTCCCTGACTCAGACGGCCATGTTCTTTGGAGAGGTGGAGGGTGCTGTCATGAGTAAGCTTCTGTCCATGAATTCCTTTAAAAGGTAGGAAAAAGCCATGTTTTACAATAATTTATAATGAACAACTTTCCACATTTCCACATTGAAACCCTTTTTAAGTGAGGTCTCTGCTAGACTCATCAATGCATGTTGCCCAGAGAAAGTTCCCCTTACATTGACCTTAGGTGCCTGGAGCAAAAGAAGCTTCACAGCTGGACGATATTGTCATAGCTACTAGGACACAGTAAAATGAAGTAGCATTTTCCTTGCAAGGCCAGATATGTGGGTCTTGTCATTAACTGAGTAGGTGAGAAATTGTGAAAGGTGACATATATGTTTTTTTGTAGTGCTTATTTTAAGGGAGATTTCACAAATAACATTACACAGATGTCCTATCACACTGGAGTAAAACACCCCCACTCTACTGTTATAATTATTGCCTAGTTCTTAACAACTGCTCGGAAGTTTCACACTACAGGATGAGAACAGTAGTTATTAGCATTCAAAATCAACAACAATCAGCATGTGCATTTTCTTTCTTTTTGTAGAAAGCTTTATTTTGCGATATAACAGAAGCTGACATTAGCATCTTTCTACAGCTGCCTCTATGGTAACCAGCCAGCTAACTAGCTAAGATTGGCTGGCGTGAATCAATACACTATTGCACAACATGATGCAAACTTGAAAGGTGACACGTCGCTCAGAAGCATAAGAAGAAATTGTTAATCACAGGACATCCCATTGGTTATTAGCCATTAATCATTTCCACAACTTCAAAAGACTCCTGGAGCCCTCACACAGCATAAGCAATACCAACTTTGGATGTCACATAACAGGAGGAATAAGGCATCACTTCACATCTGCGTCCCATAAGGCATTGCTCCATCTGCATCCCGTGAAGGCACGCCTATCAAAACATTTTAAAAGTTCAGGCTGATGCGTCGATTCAGTTTGGTCTGACTTCAGTAATTACGCCGTACTCGCATGAATGCGGCCACGACAACGCAAATAAAGCAAAAGGTAAACATGGGTTGCTGGGTAAAAGAGGGCAGATGGGGCATCTTTAGCTACGACCTTGTGCTCGTCCTTGATCTTCACAGATGTTTTTCATAGATCACAGGGAACTGTAGCAAGTGGTAAAAAAATTGTAAAATGTCTCCTTTAATCTGGATATTTCTACAGATGATTCTGCAGCATTTTATGGTCAATGTACTTAAATAAGTCACTGGTCTATATTGGACTACCAAGTTGACTGCACATTTCAGTATTTCACTAAAGCTATTTATTATCCATGACACCCTGTATGTTGGCAATAACTGTAAAAAAAAA
Source organism: Sternarchorhynchus goeldii (assembly GCA_028565775.1). Taxonomy (NCBI): domain Eukaryota; kingdom Metazoa; phylum Chordata; class Actinopteri; order Gymnotiformes; family Apteronotidae; genus Sternarchorhynchus; species Sternarchorhynchus goeldii. The sequence continues at coordinate 5,650,884 of JAOXYF010000016.1, forward strand.
TACATATTACTAATACCTATTATGAAAAATAGTGCATTTCTCAGCTGACTTATATACACCTTCTTTATTCATTGTTATGAAATATGACCCCTCAGATGTGTATTAAAGAGTCAAAAGAACAGTAACACACACACACACACACACACACACAGTCTCACACAGAGCTTGATCATTTCAATAAGCTTTAAGGCATTTCAGCGATTTGGGACCTTTGTCTCCCTGGTCTTTTTACTCCAGTCATCTCCAATTCCACCCACTAGCTAACAAATCCTCCCTCCATCACACACCACCACCAAACCCATAGGGTGGAGACTAACACATGCCTCCTCTCATACATATGTGGCCAACCACCAAATCTTTTCAGACTGCCACCAGAGCAACATTACTGTATGGCTCAGCACACTTGAAAGAGAGTGCCAACCACCAGCTCCGCCTACACTGGCGAGCAGATTGCTTGGCATAATGTTGTGGTCTGGGAGGGAGCGAGGGGCATGTCCAACCCACCCAGAGAGCAAGGCCAGTTATGCTCTCGTGGACTGTTGGCCAGGGATGGCTCTGACATCACCAGAGACTGAACCAGTAATCCCCCAGTCATAAGGCTAGAACTGACACCACTGAGCAACTTTTCCTGGTCATAAAAAGCTATGTGAATAAAGAACTACACGAAAGACATTGCAGTAACATAAAATGAATACCCGAAGAGCTCGGTAAATGAATACCCGAAGAGCTCGGTAAATGAATACCCGAAGAGCTCGGTAAATCGTAACCTAAAACCTAAAAAGTATGTATATTACATACACCGATACAACAACTGTATGTTTGTCTCCCCTCCTTCTTGTATATACACATGAATGTACAAATACCTATAAATATAACACATAGATATTTTCATTCTGTAATACATACACATCTGGAGAACGGGGACCTTTCCAGTGTGATGTGGACGGGAATAGCCAGGAGCCATGGGTACTGACACTATTAGCCATGATTAACAATGGAATGTGAGGAGAAGGTGGAGGGGTGGAGGAGTATGGTGGGGGCGTGTAGGGTTTTCCATGAGAGGCTCTGCAAGTCACATGGAAAGACTGTGTCCTTGCCTTTAGCTCCAACACTGACCAGTCAATTAGTACAGGAAACTCTCAAACACACACACACGTACACTTATGCCCGCAGTCTAAGGGTGTTCACCTTTCAGCAGTGTGTGTGTGTGTGTGTGTGAGAGAGAGAGAGAGAGAGAGAGAGAGAGAGGGAGAGAGAGAGGGAGTGAGGGAGAGAGAGAGAGAGAGAGAGAGAGAGAGAGCGAGAGAGAGAGAGAGAGAGAGAGAGAGAGAGAGAGAGAGAGAGAG
>JAOXYF010000016.1:5654062-5664158 GCA_028565775.1 Sternarchorhynchus goeldii
GCCAGTGAGAGAGAGAGAGAGAGAGAGAGAGAGAGAGAGAGAGAGAGATAGAGAGAGAGAGAGGCATTACACCCAACATAAAATATGTAGTCATAAGCAATTCTTGCTCTATTAATGGAGACTAGTCATCAACACTGATGTCAGATTTTGGTCACAAATGCTCATGACATGCACACGAGCATATTGATCAGTTCTTATTGCCAGCAATAAATCATATTATGTTAAATTCTGAGTAATTATTACTACAAAAATTGTTTCTTCAGTTAGTAGTAGGCTAGTTACAGTACAAAATGCAGTACAGATACTTAATACCTGAAATCGACATTTTATTAAACATGTGGATACCTGATACTTGATATTATGTGCTTTCATGGGAGTCAAAAGATGATCACAAGTTCCACAAGTGTGCGCCTTGGCTTTCCCGCTGCCTCAAAGACTGGGCGAGGTTGTTAATCCCATCAATTCTGAGGGATTAGCTGTAATCTCATCTGTACGCTGTGTCACAGTTCGGCATCTCTAGTTCTGGTTCCACTGGGTCAGAAATTGCCCTCGGGCTGTATCCGGAATAGTGTGTAACTGTGTCTGGTAAAAACCCAGACAGTGACCTCAAACACACACACATACACACACAGACTGGTGTGTGCCTCTCAAAGCCTCTGAATCCCCTCCACACACCTGCCTTGTCAATCAGAATGGACACACACTCACACAAACAACAAATGTCATATGTTCAAGTACTTTTTACTCTGACGTAGAAGTACGTTATATAGACTTCCAACCATTTGACTTGCGCTTAAATATAGTTACAAAACACACACACACACACACACACACACACACACACACACACACACACACACTCAAGCCTCCATTCTGGCTCACACTCTCTTGCTTATTAGAGGATATCCTCCATCCACTGGCTGTGTCCTTACACACACAACACACACAATTTCCATCAGGAATGAAATGAGCCTCCAGACACCTCACCTCAAACCTGCCCTCTTCTCTGCTTTCAGTCAAACTATTTCTCAGATGTAATTGGTGAACTATTTCTAGTTCACTGGCTAATTGTTGGACATGACCCAGATATCGTCTCAGAATTCCAGAATCGGATGTGTGTGTGTGTGTGTGTGTGGAGTCTGTAATTTCTGCCTGATTTCTCTGTTTCTCTTTTGCAGGGTGACCCTGTATGACTACCAGGCCATCTGCAAGATCTACGCAGAGAGCAGTGACAGTTCAAATAGTCTATTAGATGTAAGCATAATAAAACAAACCAAAGAAGGGCCAGTAGTACATACTGCTCAGACCCAACATAATAGATTCTTCTTCTTTCTGTGTAAATATGCAATCTCTATCTCTATTTATTTCATCCTCTGCCTCTTTCTGCCATTCTCTGAATCTCTCTCTCTCTATCTCTCTCCTCATCCCTCCTCTCTCCCTCTCCCTCTCTATCTCTCTCTCTCTCTATCTCTCCCCCTCTATCTCTCTCCTCATCCCTCCTCTCTCACTCTCTATCTCTCTCTCTCGGGTGGTCCGCCCACACAATAATGAGGGGAAGCCACATCCGTGGAGTGATATGTGTATGCATGTGCATGTTTGTGTGTGTGCACATGTGCATATGTGTGCATGTGTATGTGAGGAAGTGCTTGTGTGTGTGTGTGTGTGTTTGTGTGTGTGTGTGTGTCCTTGCATGTGTGTGGCGTGAATGTGTGTGTGTGTCTGTGTCTGTTTGTCCCTCCTAATCGGTGCTGTGTTCTTACGGCCTCCCTCCATGCGTCCTGTTGTTCACTGTGCTATGGCTGTGTCTCTGTTCTTCACTGTGCTGCGGTTGTGTCTCTGTTCTTCACTAGTTTTGACCCTTGTCTCTCTTCCTCTCTCACAGCCCTACTTCGCCCTGGTTGCCAGTGCCAAGTGGCTGCTGACCGAACTCCTTATGTAAGGAACCGGTCGCTTCGAAACCTCTCTCTTACCCGCGACTGTCTCGTTAACGTCTGTGGCGCCGACGACTGTAAATTAACGAGATAAACCGAGCTCCTTAACTAGGGGAATCCCACGATGCCTCTGTGAGCTCGGCGCTGATGCTGAGGTCACCGCCCCACTTGCTCTTGGGTGGGATGATGTCATAGCAGTGATTTGGGACGCTTTTAAATATTTTCATGTCCTTGTTTAACTCTGCTGATGCTGGTTACTGCAAATGCCCATGTTTGTGGATATTTTAATAGTGTCCTGTATGATTTACTGTAAGTTGGAGTGGAGCTAATTGAGTTTGAATGTTTTCTGTGTTCTCTCGTCTCTCTCTTCTTTCCCTCTTTGCTTTACTTGTCTGCTGTGTCTTTCTTTCTGTTCACAGATTCCTGGTGGAATTTAACCTGTACAGTTGGTGGCACTCTGACTTTACTGCGAAAGGTACGTTCTGATGTATCGCAGGTATTCAAGTAATTGAGCCGATTCATTTGTAAAATTGCTCCATGCTCTAACAACCATTTCTACTGGTATGCTGGTGCTGTTGCATTTTTCGACTTTTCCTACTGGCTTAGTGTCATGATTGGACAGCACAGACTGCAGTCTTGTTATCACATGCTCTATTAGTCTACATAAACACACACACATACACACACACATAAACACACACACACACAAAGAAAAGAATTTTGTAAACTTTTTGTTTTGTAATTTTCTTATAAATTCAGAAGTACACACAGGTGAATTCTTGCATTTCCAAATGCTGTTCACCTCAGCTGACCTCTGTGTGTGTGTGTGTGTGTGTGAGTGTGTAGCTCTGGTGCTTACAGGCTGAGGTACTTTATGACCTGTGAAAAGAGTGTTTTAAGAAGCAATATCCTGCCTTTATCATGGCAGCCATGTTTCTGCTGAGGTCGAGCCTTACAGCCGTAACTCTCACAGCACATTCAACAATGTTTTTAAAAATGCTTTACTGCAATCAACGATCAATAAATCCAGAGAACGATCAGTCAGTCCAAATGATCAATAAAAAAAGTTTTCTTTGGATTTTTACTTTCCTAAATTATGTAAACACTCTGCAGTTTCTTCTTCAGGAAACGCAGACACACACACTGTAGCCTCAGGTGGCAAAACTCTTCCAACTGCCCAGATTACACCTGAAACCAGGATTTAAACTCAGTGATGCACCTGACACCAGCTACTCCACCTCAGATCCCACAGCAGGAGAGAAGCACATATGGATGTGTAGCACAGCTCAGACACAAGCACTGGGAGATGAGAAATAATTAAAGACCGACATCTAATGATCTTAATTACAACTACTTTCCTCTCTTAAAATTACAGATATTTCACAGATAGTATACTTTAAAGTCATTTTATTGTTATGCAGCTGGACAGTTATTATTATTATTATTATTATTATTATTATTGTTATTATTAGTAGTAGTAGCAGTAGTAATAGTAGTAGTAGTAGTAGTAGCAGCCTATTCAAAGCTGAAGGATTGTTGCATTTGTACAGGCAGTGTACAGTTTTAACTCGGTGTACAGTCTTAACTCAGTGTACAGTCTTAACTCAGTGTACAGTCTTAACTCGGTGTACAGTCTTAACTCGTTGTACAGTCTTAACTCATAGCTGATGTATTCAGGTTGTTTGCAGCATGAAACAACCTATGAATGAAAAAGTGATCTTGAGAATCACACACACATGCAAACGCACACACACACACGCAAACGCACACACACACACATGCACACCTAAAAAAAACGTTAGCGCACCATGCTTGTTGCACTTACTTTTGCAGACACTAGGTGGTGTCATAACTAAACAAACACGCTCGTCTATAGCAAGGAAGGCAGGTCTGCTGTCTTGCTTAAAACTGTTCCTTCGTGATGAATTGCCCAAGATACTAAGGGAATGATATTCCCATTTTCTGAAAAATAGTCTGTCACATTCTTCTCTCTTCACTATCTCCATCTCTCTGTATTTCTGTTGATCCCCCCCATCCCCCATCTATCTATCTATCTATCTATCTATCTATCTATCTATCTGTCTGTCTGTCTGTCTGTCTGTCTGTCTGTCTCTCATTCTATCCTTCTAGCTGAGAAAATGACTCCAACTATGTTGGTTCCATGTGATACTGAATATCCAGCATTTATCTCGGAGCGAACCATTAAGGAAACCACAGGGAACATTGACTGTGAAGACTGCACCAAGTAGGTAGAACTCTGAACAAACATACCAAATGAATATATACACTGTGCCACATAGCAGGGACTATGACTATTATTTCCAAAGTTTTATAAGTAAATATTCATTAAGGATAAGCTTGCATATGTGTGTGTGTGTGTGTGTGTGTGTTGGGCAGGGGTGTGAGAGTGTGTGTGTGTTGGATGGGGGTGTGAGAGTGTGTGTGTTGGATGGGGGTGTGGGAGTGTGTGAGAAAGACAGACCCTGAACTAAACACTTAGTTTTCTTGTGTGTATGTGTGTGCGACATCTATATGTGTGTGTTTGGCGTTGAATACTGAAACATCTCTATGCAGCTCCATTTAAAGACATTAGCTTCCACAATTTAAAATCACATCAGAGACACAGGGTCTGTGTGTATTGTGTCTCTGATTTCTAGCCTATTTAGAAGAATTATTATACACTCATGGCCCCAAACATCCACTACCTTTTTTCCTGTCTGCGCACATGGGCTCTCACTTTAAAACACAACACCTCTGCCGATACCATATAATAAACATAACAAGCTTTTATTAACTCGCCATGACGTTTTGATCGCCAGAGCCGTCGGGGGCCGGGAGCCCGAGAGCCCGAGAGCCCGGGGCCGCTAGCTCAGCGTGGATGGACGCTCGGAGGGAAGGGGCCAATTCTGTCTCGCCTCAGTCCGTATTTCACCTTTATTGCTCCAGCTTACGCGTCGCGGGGCAGTGAAACACAGAGACGCAGAGGATTGCTTTACAGTATGATTAACGAACACATGGTTTTATGAAAGAAATGATTTGAGAGGAAACCCCAGCCAAAGGTTAATATATGCGAGTGTGATTTTGAGAAGGGTTTGCAGAACAGAGAGGGAGCTGAAGAAAGGATCGGTGGAATTATTTCCCTTTCATATAAACAGATCGAAACCTGCGAAATGCCCATTCGTTTTTTGTTTCTTCCAATTAAACAATTTTTCAATTGTTCCATAAGTCATCCCGCCCACGTCCTTGTTACTCCAAACAGTGCAAACGGCACGTTAAACAGCGAGGCGTTTGTGCGAAGCCGCTCGGGTTTTTTGCACTTAAGCAGATGTGAGCAGGTCTGGGCGTAAGCGTGGGCACCGGTGCCGCGGCGCAGGGAGGATTCGCTCGTGTCCCGGGGGCCTGAAGTGGCTTCTCTTCGTGGTTCGCTCCGACCGAGACGGGGCTCGCGCCCCAAGGGAAAACCAGCGGCTCGCTGGGCTCGGCCGCGGTCGCACGCTTACAGCCAGTGGGGAGGCCTTGTCGAGCGCAGCCAAAAGACCCGATGCTCAGGCCCTGCGTCGGCTTCCCGGAGGCCCACTGAATATGAAATCAAGGTAATCTGGTTAAGTGGATCTGCCCGCTGGCTAAGATTAACTTAATCTCATTTGGTTGAAGGAAATTGATTAGAAACACATACACACACATACGGGCACATCTGCAGAATGAAAGGTGTTGTAGAGTTCACACTGTCTGCTCCATTAGGAACAAATTTCTTTTCAAGAGTGCCAACAGTAAGTGAGATATGGAGAGAAAGAGTAAAGGGAGTTCAGTTTGGTTAATTTGTTAATATTGTTAACTGAGAGTGTTAGGCTTATGTTATACTGTATATATTCCAAGTTTAGTTTTGAACTCAAAAAATTAAATTACACTATCTCTGTGGAGCCATGAGAAATAGAGTTAGTGCCCCTCTCATGTTATTTATTACCACTGGTTACTCTGTCCAAATCTTTGTCTATGGACTTTATGAAATGTTTTGCATTTTATTAAGTTCATGTTTATGGAGATGTGATACGACTTTTGAAACAGGAATGGCAAAGTTTGTGTATGTGTGTGTGTGTGTGTGTGCACATGCGTGTGTATGTTTGTGTGTCTGTGTGTGCATGTGTGCGTATGTGTGTGTTTTGCACGTGTGCCACTGCCCAAATTCTGTAGTAGTTTATGACTAGGATTGGGAATATGACATTTACTGGTGTGTGTATCTGAATAAATGCGTGTGGCTGAATTTCTGGGCACTTACCAGAGGTCTTTTCCAGACGATCAGTGTCATGAGACCTACACCCACACAGCCAGTGCCACTCTGATGCCTCTGTGCATGTACATGTGTACGTGTCCTTACGAAGTTCTGCCTGCTCTCATTCTAAATGTGTGTCTACGCGTCACTATTTGGTCCCTGAATTCCTTTAAAGGCTGTTTCCTCATGTGTGTGTTCTTGAGATGATCCTCAGCTCTACGTGTGTGGCTGACAGGGAGGGATATAGCATGGGTTTATAACAGCACCAAACATGTATTGGATTGAACTACAGTCAGAGGTGAATATAAATACATAAATTAATATTTAAGTGCAGCGGTAGTTATAGCTTTTTCCTCCTCATGCTTTCCTGCATATCTGCTGAGTAGGTGAAGGGTTAAGTGTGTTTGTCTAGCAAAGCGATTCCATTTTATAGTCGTAACCTTTCGGAAAGAGTATCCGAGCGTCCGAGCGTGCGCGCGTGCGTGCGAGACGCGGAGAGACACACGCGGTGGTCGGTTACACACCTGTGCTCTCGGCCGTCGTTACCGTCCCGAGAGTGCAGTCAGAAGGAGGATGTGGGTGGGTTATCATCAAAGCAGGATAAACCTTTGGTTCCAGACGTGGCGTCCCTATCACGATGATATATTTCACCGCTCAGCTGCCAACATTTACAAACTCGCTTTAAGTGCACTCAGACGTTTTAGAAGAACACTGAGAGCGACATTTAACTCAAACCTTAAACCTCAGGTCCAGCGCAAAAACTGAATTTACAATCTCTTCACTAAGTATTGATCATGTTTTAGGGTTTATGTGGGCATATGTGTGTAAAACTGAGACCATAATGGACCACTTTAGCTTTGAAGCGTTGGATTAATGCTGAATAAAGCAGTATTACGTGTATCTTGCAGTTTAAGTTGAGGTCATGCTTTGAATGGAAGTGGTTCTGGTTCAAATACTGTGCAAAATGTATTTACGATGTTTGAAAATTTGGCTTATCTCCTCTAATGAGCCATTGATGATGTAGTATTAGGTTTATATCTTAGTTTTAAGGTAAGGCAGAATGCCAGAAGTTTTGGCCGAGACAGAAGCGCTTTTTGGGAAAAGAAGTTTATATATGATGTTTAAAAAAGGAGATAATCCATAATGTGTATTTAGGATTACGTTGTTTTTAAAATGACATAACTTCCCTTGAGATGTTTTGACAAAGCAGTACTAAAGACTGAGCTATGATTCTGTCCTTACCTTCACCAGAGTTAAGGATACTTCACCAGAGTTAAGGATACTTCATCAGAGTTAAGGATACTTCACCAGAGTTAAGGATACTTCATCAGAGTAAAAATACTACATCAGAGTTTGGGATACTTCATCAGAGTTAAAAATACTTCATCAGAGTTAAGGATACTTCATCAGAGTTAACGATACTCTTGCTGTTGATGGATTGCCATTGAATTAAAATTTCACTGCAAATTGAAACCATTACAAAGAGAAAAGTGTTTAGGCTTATGTCAGAGAGAATGCAGTTCTAATTATTAGTCTGAAGTGAAGTGGTAAATTCTAGCTGAATCATCCTTCATGAAATGGGCAATAATGTTTGTGTGTGAGTGTATGTGTGTGTGTGTCACAATATGTGTGTGTGTGTGTGTGTGTGTGTGTGTGTGTGTGTGTGTGTGTGTGTGTGTGTGTAGGCATATGTGTGTGTTCCATTTAGAGAACAAGGCCAGCCACTGCTCGGGGGGAGGTGTGTTTATGCATTCCCCCAAAACGCACTTCTCCTGCCAACACTCCTAGGCTCTGTTTAATATCGCCTGATTAAGTTGGACTTAATCAAGCTTTCGCAAACTTGTGCCAGAATCATACTGTTTTCTATCCAAATGAACCAAAATCCATTCTAGGAGGGTCCGAATGACTGCATGTTGGGTACTTCTAGTCTTGTTTGTGGCACATAAGATTTTGTAGTACCTTTTAACTTTCTAGAGTGTTATATGGGTTGAGTAGAATTTGTGCAAGTCTGTTTTGAGCTACTCCGATGTCCAGTTATTGTTGGATGACACTGGTTTGTGGTTGGTGGTCTGGTTTCTGTTAGGTGAGTTAGACATGCTGACTAAAAGCACTGTGCTATAGAAATACCATGGCCCTCTGTCTTAATATATTTGTTCGAATGAGAGACTTCCAGACAGCAGTTACATTTGGGGTTTTGATTTTTGCTCAGTTTTCTTGCTGATACTTGGATGAAGATGAGGTTGTATGAAGGTCCTTGGCTGGACTGGAAGACAGATCTGATAGCTGCAAGGGTTCTAGCATCACGCACTGCGTTAGCTTGTAACAAAACATGCTGACAGAACTGGACACTTTTTTTCTGTTTTAAACATCTCGGCAAAGAAATGAGCAAGTACACCTTTCCATGGGTGTAACTTCATTTCCTAATCATGTAGCTCTGAATTTTTCATTATTTCAAAGAGCTCAGTTTTCCCAGACCGCTTTCACACTGCTAATGCCTTGATACAGCAAGTAACAATGTCTAAAGTGGATCTTTACAATGTTGCTTTACCATGAAGAGGATCAAACTAGATATTGTCCTGTAGAGTTGTGTCCATCTGTCAGTAATGGTTACAACAGTTCATATGATAAATAAGTGTAGCATTTTGAAATGGATGTTTTATTTTTTCATACGTTCATTTGTTTTGAAAATATAGGCACCTTTTATTATGATTCAACAAGTGGGAATAAAAAGCAGAGCTTAGGCAGCACTTGTTTTGTTGCTGATGTTTTTATCAGTGACTAATAGATTTGGCACTTTGAATTTGATAAAGCTTTTCTGTGTCAGTGTTTCACAAAGAATGTATTTGTTTACCTTTCAGTAAGAAAAGTTCATGCCTAATGTAACCTATTGCAGGGTGGATGTGGGAGTATTTATGGTGTATCTGTGATAAATCTAAACATGAAGTGCATCTCTGGGCTTGATTTAGATCTTCAGTTGGATTGTGGCTCTCTGCCACCAGGCAGCGGGATAGAGTGAGTGAGTGTGTGTATCCGGGATAGAGTGAGTGAGTGTGTATCCGGGATAGAGTGAGTGTGTGTGTGTATCCGGGATAGAGTGAGTGTGTGTGTGTGTCCGGGATAGAGTGAGTGTGTGTGTGTATCTGGGATAGAGTGAGTGAGTGTGTATCTGGGATACAGTGAGTGTGTGTGTGTGTGTGTATCTGGGATAGAGTGAGTGTGTGTGTGTATCTGGGATAGAGTGAGTGACTGTGTGTATCCAGAATAGAGTGAGTGAGTGTGTATCTGGGATAGAGTGAGTGTGTGTGTGTATCTGGGATAGAGTGAGTGACTGTGTGTATCCAGAATAGAGTAAGTGAGTGTGTATCCGGGATAGAGTGAGTGTGTGTGTGTATCTGAGTTAGAGTGAGTGAGTGTGTATCCGGGATAGATTGAGTGAGTGTGTGTATCCAGTATAGAGTGAGTGAGTGTGTTTATCCGGGATAGAGTGAGTGAGAGTTTGTATTCGGGATAGATTTAGTGAGTGTGTGTATCTGGGATAGAGCGAGCGAGTGTGTGTAAAGACTCTAGCTGTGTGCACCAGAATCCACCCAGTGTGCGATAAACCGCTCCACAGCAAAGCCCGTAAATCACACGGGCCGCGGAAAAGCACGAGATGGAGATAAAGACAGAGAGAACGAGGGATCTTCCTCTCCACCCTTCTTCCACATACGTTTCACAGAGATGCTTAAATCAGCCATGTGGGTTTCAGTCCATCTCCCTAACCTATAAAAAAGGCCTTTAAAACATTAAACTATCAACAACGTTTACTAACATTTGGTAAAAGACATTTTTTTATGTACTAAACTTGTGTTTGACATGTAGATACAAATACATAGACCTGTGGAGATGGCTGATT
>JAOXYF010000016.1:5672543-5696109 GCA_028565775.1 Sternarchorhynchus goeldii
ATGAATTTATTAATATGTCATTGGATTTGGCTCCCTGTGTTCCTGCCTGTTCAGCTCTGAGCAGTGTGTGGCTTGTTGCGCTGGTGTGCTGCCCCTCCAGCTGCCATGGTGACAGGGTGAGGTGGGAGGAGCCAGGAGCTGGGCCGCATGGATGATTGGCCTTTAACTTTTGCCACTAAAGGGGAAATGTGCTGGGATACTGATTTCTTTTCACAGCTTCTGTGGAGAAAAAGGGATCTTGAGAAGCATAAATCATTCTATAAAAAGTTAACTTGAGAAGCATAAATCATTCTGTAAAGGGCTTAACTTGCTTGTTAACCTGCCTTAAAAATTCTGTTATTAGCTTTCAGCAACACTGCAGTAATGCATCAAGGCTTTTGCATCAATAGACATAAATAAATAAATAAATAAATAAATGAAGATGACGAGATCCATTTTTACAGTCTCACTTAATGGTTCTGTATACCCTGTTCTATGTAAGATGGTACTGATACATGTCTGATGTTTAAAATAATATGAAATTGCTTGAGCATGACTAGTGTACATAGCTATGAACTGCATGGGGATTTTCAAAGGATGCTGGACATTGAAAATAGTAACTACTGCTACTGATTTAGTATAGAACTAATTAGCTATAGGTAAATTTGAATATTCTAAATTCTATTCTAAAGAAGTAAAATTTGTTTAAAAGAAACATGGTGATGTTAACTGTACAAATAGGACTCTGCACTACTTAGTTACATATTTATTTATATTTTGTTTAACGTTTTATGTTAGTTTTGTTGTATATAATGTCATCACATACCTTATGATTCAGACTTAATTCAAATTTATTTGCATGATGCTTTTTACACCATGTATTGTTACAGAAATCATCCATACTGAGAATCTGGGTCCAGGCCCCTAATGAGCAAATCAAGAACTTGAAAAGAATCAAGGTTCAACCAGTCTTGCTCTGCGCAACACCAGATGGCAAACTAACAACGCACACTTCTAACTTTAATGATTACATGCACCTTTTTACGAAACATACATAGTTTTAGATCACCTATAAAGTACAATAAAAATAATGCTTATTAAGATGTCGATCTTCAAAATGTAGGAAGGCAAAAGTGCTAAAGTTTACATGAAAGTAAAATGTGTCCTACACAAGTTAAAAAATAGTTAAAAAACTAATTAAATGCTGAAGTTAGATTATCAGCTAATAAAATGCTTTAGTTATCCTGTAAGCCAATATAAATACATCAAATCAAAAGGTGTTTTGACTGATGTATGTGTGTGTGTGTGTGTGTGTGTGTGTGTGTGTGTGTGTGTGTGTGTGTGTCCAACCTTTAGAACCTCATGTTTGGAGCAGAGCTGCACAATAAAAGTAAAGAACAGGTTACCACTGCAGTCACTGGCAGACAAAGATTTCTCAAAATTGCTATTTATTTGCCCCAGTATCACCTTCCAAAACACACAGCTGGTAAATCAGGTTTTGCTGGATTATTGGCTCTGTCTTTAGTTCTGTTCTCATGAACCTACTCATTTGAAGTTCACTGAGTAACCACGGGAACTGACATCATTAGGAAATGATGTCAAATCGTTTTGCTTGTTGAAGTGCTGAGGTACGGCTAATTATCATCATAATGCCCTGCTGAAAAGGCTGACCTTTTAAATCTGGAACTGATGCTGGCGATTCGACACAAACAGCTGTGATTTTTTTTGTTGTGTTTTTTTTTAATGCTTGGGACCCAAACAACTATAAAGGGCTTTGCTCCATCCTCCAACACCACAGCTCTGAGCATTTCTGCAGTGGCAAAGCTTTAGATCTCATTTTAACAAACGAGTTTACATGCCACGTGCAGTCAATGCTGCCGGTAGTGCTCGAGCAGATCGGCCTCTTCATCAGTGATTACAAATCCAACGTGGCCAAGAAAAAAAAACTAATTTCCGTGTGACTAAATTGACGATCGTTGTGCACTAAATTGGTTCTTAATGTCAGCTTCTTGCCAAAAATAAAACGAATCATTGATTTTTTTTTTTTAGATGTAGCACAACCTACCCCGACTCACTTCCCAAAAAAAACAAAACGCCAACCTCTAAAAGATTTAAACATTAAGCAGTTTTTCTCATCTCTGATGCCAAGCAGAATAATTGAAAGTCAGGATGTTTCAGGTACACAGAAGGTTGGGTGTAGAGGAACAAGCCCAGTGATCCAAGAAATCGATTATCTGACCATGGCCGTCATTCGATTGGTCGGTATGGTTAATCAGCGCCTGATTGATTCCATGATGCAGCCAACTTTAAACAGGAACATCTGTCTGTGGAGAAATATTTTGTCAAAAATACATATAAATAATGTAGTGTAAATTATAACAACTTTAAAGTTCCATGCACACTGTACAGCATCAAACGCATTCCTTATCATCTAAATAAACAATAGAAAACCATTATCTTTAAAAGAGAATGTTTTTCAAAAGATTGAAGTCCTTCATCAGCTGTGAAAGCAAACTGCTTATCTTTAGATGTTATCGTAGCCATGAGGCAGTTCAGATGGACCTGCATGTAGAACTTTCATGAAGGATTTTTTTTCTCCCACTTGAAGAACAATGCCAGTACAGGTATTACTTCTCTCTCCATCAAAGAGCAAAATTACAATCCTGAAAAATAATATCAGCACTCTTCTAAGAGCTCATGAGATGTGAAGGAGAGAGGTGGAAGGGGTGACATAGTGTGTGACTTTGACTTAAGTCACAAGCTATGAAGACTGTTTGAAATATTCCACTTTGATGATAATATTTTAACAAACCATAATTCTCTTGCATAAACAACATGGTCTTTGAATGCACAGTGCATTTCATTGTTCCTTGAAAGCGATGGAAAGTTCTAGATCCAAGCCCACATGTAGGCCTGGTCAGACACTCATGCGGCTGCCTGTTCTTCCACCCTAAATGGAGGGTTTTATTATTTCTGTTTTTCTAGAATGTGTTTTTCTAGATGATTAGTGTTGGATGGGACTGAGAGGTATTTCAGTTCACATCAAGGATCTGACATGGTACACCAGAGGTGGAGGAACAACAGCTGGTGGGTAAATGTGTTTAAAGAGCATCACTTTGTCTGTAGTCATGTTGGACTGATTCTGTGGGGTTGCTTGTATACAACTCTGTTCTTATTCCAAATCAACCATATCTCAGAAAAAAATCATAAATAACCCTAGACTTTTAATATGTGTTTTCTGCATGAATGCGGTTGTGTGCGTGTGGGTATGTGTCTACGTGTGTGTGTATGTTCAGGGCTGGGGTGGGACAGAGAGTACAACGATAAGCCTCTACCCTTCCCTACAACCGCACCGTCTCAAAGGGGTTTTGTGTTTTTGCATTTTGATTCATACATACGGTGCATTTCTCCACTTTTTCGTTCCGTTCCAAAAGCGTAGGCAGGCTTGAAAGCATCTCTTTGAAGGAGGTTGAAGTCTAAACAGTGACCCCTCTGTCCTGGAAAAGGTTGGGAAGAGGAGAACTAAAGAGACAAGGAAGACGAAAGCACTGATGCAAAGGAATTATTACTGCAAGGTCAGGGGGGAAAACAATTACAATCGGACTTGGACAATTTAACTTTATTTTACTGCTTGGACAGAAGGTATCCCTCAGTTCTGTACCAAACAATTCAATACTGGGTTTTCCACTACTCCAGTGTTGTTTTTATATGGTTACTTAATATTTTTGTAAACAAAGGTCCCCCCTCATTCTCTGTTCTTTTACAGCCATACTTATTCTTGTTTTCACAGCAATCTTGGATATTTTTTTTTCACCATTCACAAACATTCTCAGTTTAGCGTGTCAAGGACATCCAAGATCTTGACAGCGTGTTTGGTAACCTGGGTTTCAGACACAGGCCTTTGAGGGGTTGATTTAAGGGTTCAGTGAATATTATACCCAGGCAGCTCCGACACACTGCATTAAATAGACTTTGCTTCACAAATTTCATTCCCTCTCACTGATTATTCTCAGATGTGTGTGTCTCCGACAAATAGACAGAGAGAGAAAGAGAAGAAAACAGAGAGAAATGGATTAGAATGGTTGCTGTAAATGCTTTAGAGTTTCTTTTCTCTTTGTGACACATTCAGTATATTCTGTCTTAGACAAAAAAAAAACTGCATCTACTCCATTTCTTTCCTCTCTTGCCTTTACGTTCACGTTGTGCACCTTATTCTCCATCGGTGTCTTCCTGGAGCCGTGCCACTGCAGAGGATGCTGCTTCTAGACCACGCCCATTGTACCTCAGCTCAAGTCTCCCTGGCAACGAAGGGCATTACCGAAATCTGTCCGGGCTCCTGGCACAGTGTGCACGTTCAACATCCTCGAGATTGTCTCCGCTTCCACAAATTTACACCTCTCACAGTAGTTTGCTCAGCCACGTAGTCTGTGTGTACGTGTGTGTGTGTGTGTGTGTGTGTGTTTGTGTCTACGTCAGGAATGAAAGTGAGAGAGCTGGCTGCTCTTGGCAGATTTAAGAGCTGAGATAGCGAGATATTTACTCCACTGCGTTGAGCTCTTGCAGAGAGCCACAGTGCAGGTCTAAAGTAATGCACCAAACCGAGCCATACTTTATACCTAAAGTAATGCACCAACCCGAGCCATACTTTATACCATATAGCCGCTTACTTCAAAATCATAGCTTATCATCCCTGGGGAGTTGAATCAGCTTTTACTGCACTTAACATAACTTTGCTATGAGTAGACATGACGGGGGGAAATATAGAGGATGCGATGTCTGGCCTTTGATTAAGTGAGGATTGATAAACTCATTCCTGGCCCTTTCTTTCTCGATGCTGTGGGCAGCAGACGGATAGCTGGAGATGAACTAGGAATGGGGTAAGAGTGCGCATACATCTCCTGGTATACAGCATAAATATATTCCGGTGATTTCTTAACGTGTTACTGTTAGTCATTAGTGTCTCCGTATGACAGATGATCTGTGGCTCTGCCAGATCCTGTGGTCTGGTTCCTTGTTGGGGAAGCCTGTATCTTCTCCACAGCTGAGAGAGACAGAGAAAAAACAGGAGAGTAGAGCATGAAACACACACGCAGACACACACAAACACACACGCGGACACACACAAACACACACAGCTACACACTTTCAACTTTAAATATGTCATAATATGGAAATATAAATGAATACTAACTTTTTAATAGTGCATTGGTTAGACACACATGAGTACCTGTAGTCAAGGTTTTCTGCTGTTCTACTCATTTAGCTGCTTGTTGCATCCTCAGGAAGTTTTAAAAAGGCATTATAGTGGATTATAGTGGATCTTTTTGACCACGTTTCAGTATGTTGAAAAATGCAAGAGGTGTTTTTTGTGTAAAAGAGACGTGTTTATTGCTGTGATGGTTACAGTACTGAAGCTATTTAATTGGGTCTTACATGTACCACCATAACAGTATTAGGTTTTGTATGCAAACTTTAATAACCATAATAGGTTTTGTATACATATGTTTAACAAACACACATACATAGTAGAGAGGGTTAAAAATGTAGTGTAGTTTCAGACAGAGGTCCCTCGTCAGCTGTGCAAGCAAAGTGCTTCTGAAGCAGAGGGCTTTAGGGGCATCCTGTTTCACTAGTTTTTTGATGAATGCACTCTCTTCATGCCTTTTGACAGTCAAAGCGTTTGTTAAACAAAAACAAGATTTCAGACGTTTTCCTGAAAAATTAAGATTTAATTGTGAATTATTAGTGCTGAAAACCAAGCAGTATTTGGTTGTACTGAACAGAAACACTACACAACCACTGCTACTTGTAACATGTCTTTATGTCCCTTTGTCCTCCTCTACCATTAGTGTCTGCTGGTGAGAAGGGCTAAAATAGTTAACTTTAGTTTAATATACTGCCTATCAGGCTAGAATCTTGGTTTTAAACTATTACTATATTTAGCCTGCATGGCTGTCCCTCTTCTACAGCACATTTATTTCCCATTAAAAAAAACAATGAGATAAATCTTATGTTTAAGTTCCTGCGTAGATAATGTTGATATACAAATGATCAATTTGCATTAAACATTCTCACAAAGCAAGTGTTTGCATGAAACACTCTGGACGGTGTTAGTGGAAGAAAACCTGCATACTGCCCTGCACAGCCACTGAAGAGAACATGAGAAGCGGTGCGTCCTCGTTTAAGATGCGAGGATTGTCCACCAGCTCGTTCTCAGCACCTGCGTTCAGCGCGGCAGTTGACCCTGTGCTGAACCTGCCCGTCCCAGCTGTGGCATTCAGGGGCTCCAGCGCTTCTCCTCATGATGTGCTTCTATAGACCTACATGTTCCATTTGTATGGTGAGCATAATTTTTGTAATGGGTACAGGCACACAAAGTGTCATAAATAGTTCTATGTGGTCTTATATAGTTTGGATATTCGTTGACAGTTACATAGTCTAAACTGATAACTGGCTGTAAAGTTTGATGTATGTGTTAATTCTCTAAACTAAAACAGATGTAATACAAGATTTAGAAATACATATCTAGCTCATATCAAGAGCAAGAGATTTTATTTTATTTTCATTTTATTTTAAATTTAATTTTGGTCATGAATACTTTTGTATTAACAAATGGCACATAATATTCATAATTTTATAATTGGATTCTTTTTAAACTATTCTTTCAAGAGCTTCAGAAAATTTCAGAAAACACATTTTAAATGTCAGTTTAGATCTGAACATCGACAATTCTTTAGGCTGCCCCCATGTTTCCACCAGCCAATCAGGCAAGAGTGTTTTACAAACCAAAATTATTATTATTATTATTATTATTATTATTATTATTATTATTATTATTATTTCTAGTCTATATTTTCTTAATATAATATAAATAGCAAACAATAAACTAAGAAAAAAATAACTATGGTTCAATGACTCAAATGTATGACGGAACATCACCAACCTCATGTTCTATGACAATGTGTTTAAAATGTTGGATCTTAAACTACAGACAACTGCTCCTCATGGTGTTTGCTCACTGGTAGTGGGTTTCTAAAATATGGACTGTATGACTGTTCAGTTTCCACCAAGATGACTCTAATGTTTTTGTCTTTATTATATTTAAGCTAAATGGTTGTATTTATGATTCTATTGAAACTTTAGAAATGTTCCAGTACTGAGAAACCATTTGTTCTGCATTAGGAGGCTGTGGAATTGCATGTACAGGGTTTATTTGTCAAATGCTCTGCTTTAGAGATACAGACGCTTTGGAGATACAGACAATGCTATTCAAGAAACAGCCATTTACAACTGTGAACAGTTTAGCAATATTTACTTAATTTATTTTGAGAATTATTCTTTTTTTTCTTTAATCTCTACTTTCCCAGAACATCCTAAATTCTTTTTAAATTTAAAAATCAACCATTTCACAAATAAACATTGTAAAACAATTTTAAATGACCCTAAATTTAGATAAGCTTAATAAAAAACAAACTATAGAAATTACAAAAATTATAGCAATAAACTCATACACTTTTATTATTATAATAAACCACCTAATAAAAAGACATACATGACATAGAAGACATACATGACATAGAATTTATACATAGTAGTAAGTCTATATTTATACATAGCAGTAAGTCTATATTTCCAGCTACACGTCTGTTAACAAACTGAAGGTGGTTGATGAATAAATTTCAAAATGTTTTCTTTACATAATTTCAAAGCTTTCAAAAATAAAGTTACTTGCATATTTTAGCTCATAATTGGGCAATAAAGGTGTGCATTCCATCTTTAAAAAACCTTATATATGAACAAAAAGCCTTATACATGAACAAAAAGTAGCTTTCAGAGTTCGAATGACATGGTCTCAGTACAAAGCGGTGTATAGAGATGCGAGACCAGGCCAGACTCATTCCAGGTTTGTTATGAGTGTAGCATCTGTTTCCCAGTTAGGAAACGAAAGAGCTGACTGAAACTGCCTGAAAGCTACCAGACATTTCAGAGTTCCAGACAAATAAGGAAGCAGAAAAACTGGACGTCAATGTTTGAATGCTGAAACATCATGGTTTCTAGATCATCGAATTCACTCCAGACTTTCTTTCAAAATCTTGACTTCTCCCTCATTCTGCAAATTGACACAGTTTTTCTGAATATTTGGCGCGGTGTGCCTGTCATGAGCAGCCCTTCATAAGTGACTTTACAGGTCAAGAGAAAATCTGAAAGGGTATGAAAACCCAAGAAAATTGTCAGTTTTTCAGTAACATAATAATTTAATTAAAAGATGTCCAAAGATGAGAAAGAGCGAGGGGGGGGGGGGTCTGTTCCGTTTGAAATACAGTTCCCAGCTGTTTGTCTGAAAATCTGCAAGATATGAAATATTCGGCCAAGTCACACATCCCATATGCTAATACAGGAAATGCATTAAACAAATTTAAGATTTGTTTTGATATATTTTTAGACATCCTTAAATGAAAAATGACATTTATACATATGTGCACATATTTTAGATGCATTGGCATATGGCTGCACGGTGAAAAGTAAACCATTTCTAAAGGTTCCATTATAGAGTACAGTACAGGATGTTAGAGAACAAAACATTTTAAAGAACATCTAAACTATAATAGCTGAGATGTATATCAACATTATTCTTTATTTTAATAAGGAATAATAATCGTGATGCTACATTTAAGCAGATATGTAATCTAGCATCTTCCATGGTGTGAATTACAGAGGATGCACTCTTGTCATGCACATACACATAAATAAATGAAAACATATACACATGTATAATTAAATACATATTTAAATACAAAACATTTATGTTTAACTGTATCAAAATGTATACATATATTTATATTTAATACATTTCAACTGTTAAATAAATGTAGAAATATATAAAAGCATATTTTTAAAGCTACTTATTATAAGTAACCCTTATAATTATTTGTCCCTATCACTGTTATCACTGCATTCTGCTCATAAACATGCAAGAATCTGAACTGAATTTATTATGTTTATCATATGTATTAAGTTCTTTTTGTTTGTTTCTTTTTTATGATATCTATGGTCTTATATCTGATATCTATGGTCTTATCTATGATATCTATGGTCTGCATAATTGTACATGAAGCATCCTGGCATTTGCTACCCATGATGCACAGCGTTAAATATTTTAGGTAGAAATAATCACACATGCAGCTGTCATGTGCAATGCCATTTTTCATATCTTGGTTTCCGTAAAATTTTTGTTAAATATTCAAGAGCAAATGTTCATACTGGCGAGGGTCTCAACCCAGTAAGGAACGAGTGAGATTATGGGATGGACGTAATGACTGGTTCCCTGTAATGTTATGTGATGGCGAGGTGCTTGGTGTTTTCCATGCTGAGATATTTGACAGCACATAACCAGCAGAGGCACTATAAGAACACTATGAAAAAGTGTTCAGTTATAAAACGCACATAAATTAGGACTGCTGGTGTTTCAGTTTTGCATTACCAGTGCTATAAAGCAAAATAATAAGAAAACGACTTCTGTTGCGTACACTTTATAGAATATCACATAACATGGCAGTTTAACTCAAATATATATGTAAACTATCAATATTATCTGATGCAAGTCATGGCAGCATCCTGTTAGTTGTAATATAACCTCCGACAACATGATAAATGCAGACTTCAATCATGGAGAGAAAGCTAAACATAGGAAAAGTAAACCTTAAGCATATTAAACAGTGGTGAATAGGCTTTTCTGGTCCAATAATTCATACTTGCACTTGTTAAACAGTAGAGGGGGAAATGTAGAGTGTGCACGCTGGGATTTGGAGTCCTCCCTCTCCTCCTTGCTCAAAGCTGGAAAAGCCAACAGCATGATTTATAGTGGGCAGGAAAAATACATGCACCTCCCATAAATCAGAAGCACTTTATATGAGGAGAAATAAGACTCCATTGCATATGGTACTTTTTAGGCTGCATTCTAGGCATTTTGAGATAGTGTTTGAGAGAGAGAGAGAACTTTCACTTCAAGTCTCAATCACTGGATGGAATGCAAATTTATATAGTGTGTTTTTTGCATAAAATATATTCTGCCATTTCTGTTCTGTGATTTGTGGCACACTGGAGTGTACAGATGAAGTATCGGTGGACCTGGGAGTGCGTTTTTTTTCCCTTTCTTCATACTGTAAAAGTGAAATACTGCAAAACCATGTGCAGATAATTCTTATATCAGGAGATATATGATTCAAGATCATCTGAGGACTGCTTTTCCCAGCATGCAGTTCTGTGCCCTTTGACCTGCACTAAATCATAATAACTTGACTGGTGCCATGATTTCCATCTTATTTCACCAGAGGCACCGGAAAATGTGGTCATGTAACAATGTCCCTTACAAATGAGGAGTGAGAGAGAGAGATGAGTCTGTTAGCAGAGGAGGACTTAGCTGCATGTTATCAAAGAGCACCGTTAAATGAATAGGAACCTTGAAAGTGCTTGCCCTTAAAACCATGGTTAAACATGGAGTCTTCCTGAAAGAAAGCACGATGTGTTTCGCCATTTTCTCCCGATAGTCTGAGTCCATCCTGTATCACTAGAGGATTAAGCTGACCTGCCAGAGTCTTACCCGCAGTATAAGTCACTGCTGCTCACAGAAAGAGTTCTTTGTACTGGAATTTTTAGACTGAGGCTTCAAAAACTGGTGTAAGCCAACTTAAAAATGACCTGCAATGTACAAAAACATCTTGGAATTCCTTTACGTTTTATGGCAAAAAAAAAATTATAAAGAAAAGATGCCTTGTGTCTTTGTTTGATCTAAAATGATGTTTAATCTACTTCAATATGACAGGCCACTTACAAAATAAATAAAATAAAAACTTGCTAAGAAACAAAAGAAAAAAAACAAAGAAAGAGAAAAAAACAGGTGATTTACTCTAAGTGTTCCAGTTTCGGCTTCATGTCTGTTATACACATGCTTTCAGAATTGGAAAAAATAAAAATAAAACAAACAAAAAAATTATATATTATAATTATATATTATTATATATTATATATTAATTATATATATTTATATCTTCCTAAACAGCACAGTCACTAACCTGTGTCACTGCAAATATATGATTTACATTCCCTCAAAAATAAGCAGGCATAATGATCACGTATACACACACACACACACACACACACACACACACACACACACAAACACCAGTAATGCCTGAAAACGCTTAATGTGATGAGACATAAAATATCATAAAAAATAATGTGACATGACATAAAAATATCATAAAAATAATGTGATGTGACATAATCATAAAAAAGAAATATTGCCCCTTGGAAAAATGTTAAAGATGTGCAGCTGAGTCTGTTCTGACAAAACTGAAATTTTACTTTGATTTTTTTGATAGCATTCCAGGTATTACTTTGCCATTATTTCAGTATGAAAAAGTATTCCCCAAGTCCTAAAGAGTTCTCCTAGAAATACTACATATCTATAATTCATGAACCAATGCTTTAACTTCTCAATATTCCTCATCAACCAGCTCTGGCATTCATTAATGTCCTTTCCTATTCATTATGTGCCTCATCCCCGGTAGACAAATGGGCAAATGTTCCTAAACTGATCTTTCAAATATGATATGTATAAAATGATGCAATTTATAACAAAAAAGTATGAAAGTATATGAAACATTAAAATATATCTAAATATGTATTTTGTGTGTGTGTGTGTATTTTTATCAAAATATGCATGTTGTATAGCAATTCTTCTTGGAAAAAAATTTTTTTTCCAGTACACATGACATATATTTATTGCTATCCAAAAATGGAGTCTAATATAAACATTTAGGTTAACATTAGAGGAAGTGCTGATTTTTTTATGTATTTTAGCAAAGGTTACACCCAACAACCACATGCAGTCTCAAAGTGAAGTTCTCCAAGCAGTAACCATGCACCTTGACCATCAGACCGATGAACCAGTTCTTTAGCACCGCACAATATCACCCTCTCATTCAGCAGATGATGGTCTCCAACACAGCGTACTCCCCTTCAGGGAGCATACTCCTGAACATCATACATTCCTCACACACACAGTGGAGACCAGGTGATAATGGCCATCAGAAAGGAGGCTTTGATTTTTAATGTATGTATTTTATATATATATGTATACTTAGATTCAAATTCACATACAAAAGTGCAAAGAAAAATATAAGTAGTTCGCCAAATTAAGCAGACTTCGTAAACTGGATCTTTACTTCAGAAGACAGGAGATGCTTAGAGTGTTCTGTCAACTGAAAATTCCTAAAACCAGATTTTGGATTAAATAATTTATATATATATAATGAGGCTCCAAGTAGTTGTGTGATCCAGCAGTGATTCATTGAAACTATTTTTAGGATCTGATGGAAATCCTAAACAATGCGATTAGCAAATATTAGCAACTGCAGGTTAGCAAAGATGCACCAGTTGAGATTACTGCAATCCAAACTGAAAGCTTTCCAGAGGTTCCTAAAAAGGAAAAGGTCAAAGTCAGTTGGATAACCATGCCAAAAACCAGAATATCCATGAGATGGAAAAGCAGATAACTGTCAAGTTCAAATGGAAATCAAATGTATTAGCAGTGGCAATCAGATCAACAAAGTGCACCAAAGCTTCAACAATAAATAACAAAGAACCTTCAAACAAGAGCCAAGAGAAGGTGTTCAAACAAGAATTCAGTTCTAGCAGAAACATAATGAACAGCTGTGAGTGTGGGGTAAAACAAACAAACAAAAACTTCCAAAAAAAATAAAACTGAGGCCCTTCAGATTAATATGATAAAACCAAAAAACTCCACCTGGAAGAAAGAACCTATCAATACATGGGTTTGTCAGGAAGATTCAAGTCAACAAGAACACTCACTATTGAAAAATGGCCTAAGGAATCATGTACCTTTTTTCATAAGCCAAAGACTGAAAAGACCCCAGTTCATCCTTGCTGCTTACCACATATACCACAACGTATCTAATAATATGCCTGCCTTCCATTTACAAGGTGCCACTTCTGGCATCACAAATAAAATGTATAATTACTTGCTCAAAAATTACATGCTCCCAGATGGGCAAAAGAACACCAAAGGACATCAGCTTCTCACAAGGAAAATAATGATTTCAAAGACATAGAAGGAATACAGAAACTGGAGTATGGTAAGAATCAATTACAAAAAGGCTTTTGATTGCATGCTGCATACCTGTAGTATTTAGAGACTTTTGTCAAGTTTGTCTAGCTTTAAGACAACTTGTGGAGACTTCAGCGAGAGAGCAGAAGTCTGTGATAATATGCCTGCCTCCCATTTACAAGGTGCCACTTCTGGCATCATAAATAAAATGCATAACTACTTGCTCAAAAATTACATGCTCCCAGATGGGCAAAAGAACACCAAAGGACATCAGCTTCTCACAAGGAAAATAATGATTTCAAAGACAAATAAGCAAATAAGCAAGACAGAAACTTTGATAACTCTTACCAAAGAGTATGGTAACAATCAATTACAAAAAGGCTTTTGATAGCATGCCGCATACCTGTAGTATTTAGAGACATTTATCAAGTTTGTCTAGCTTTAAGACAGCTTGTGGAGGCTTCAGTGAGAGAACAGAAGTTTTGAGATTGGACAACTGAAATTAAATTCCTGAGTAACTCCTCTCTACCCCTTTTTCTGTTTGGCACTTGTACCACTAAGCAACAGTCAATCCTGAACAGAAAGAATGTTGGATTTGTGGTTGGAAAAATACCAGCATCAGCCATGTTGTGTATCTGGATGATGTCAAGCTGAATGGTAAGGATGACAACCAGCTCAAACAAGGCATTTAAATTGGTCAAAACATTCTGTGATGACATCAAAATGATGCTTGAAGTTCTATAGCAATACTTGGAGCTGGCAAACAGTAACCCTGATTTAAGACCCTGACACTGCTAAGTTACACAGATACCTGGGTGTCAATAAGAATTGTGGCATCCAATATACTTGGATTAAAAAAAAAACATCACAAAGGAGCATTTCTCAAGCCTGAGTTGTACGCCCAAAGCAAAAAAGCAGCCAGTAAAGGCTTCATCATCCCAGTCCCAGGCTACAGCTGTGGGATCACTGACCTGGGGAGACAAAGGACTGAACAACTGCACATAAGGTTTCTCAAGAACATAAGGTTTGCTCAGAATCCACCACCCAAATGTTGATGTATTACAGCTGCATTTCAAAAATGGTGACTGCAGACTAATAGGTTCTACATTATAGCGTCAAAGACAGGCCGGATAAGTATATACAGTTGAACAAAGACAGACTCAGCAAAGTCCTTGAACAACTGTTAAAAAGCTCAAGTGGTCAATTTTTAAAAATAACCAGCACCTAAAATAATCACTTTAATTAAAAAACAAGAATACAAGAAACAAAAGAGGATGCACTGAAAACAAATCTGCTGACAGAGTTCTTAGAAGCATTCCTTTGCATGGCTACGTTACTCAGGGATAAAATGATAGACTCAAATCTTGTTGTTAGCAACAAAAAAACAACAAAAAAACAAAAAAAATAAGATAACTCAGAGATTGACATCACACAAATGTTAAACATTATAATAACAAGTGCCAGTTGTAACTGGAACATTCATAATGGACATCAATATCTTAGGGCTACTTCTAGACTATACCTCTGGTCAAGAGTTTTGAGAACACAGTAATCTACATGTCAGTGTAAATGTGCCTGAGAAAAGGCAGAAACCAATTGTGAACATCAACAACAACAATCTCCTGGGACACAGGATTTATGTCCAATCATATCATTCCTGGGAACCACCTGGACATGGTACCCCATGGCAAGAAGAGCAAGCAGTACCTCCTGATAGATGTAGCAATCCCACAGATCAGCAAATATAAGGATAGAGAACGGGATTAGGAGGATGTGGTTCACTAAGACGCATTGTTCTTGGAGACTGGAACTCTTTGAGCTACTAGGTCACCATGAGAATTTCATAAGACTACATTCATCTCTGTTTATGCTCTGCTTAACAACCTTGCTAGTTTGGGCAGAGTAATGACACATCTAGAATCATTTATTTAGATTTTATTGAAATGTTCTTTACATTATTAGAATGTGTGGTATTCATTTAAGTGTCATTAATTTAGCATTTAACTGTGACCTGAACTGAATTTCTTTTAAATGTTCTAATTACTTCGAAAAGCTTCTCTTTTCATATTCCTCTTTTATACAAAATGTTTGGATATAAATATTTCCACATAAAGTACTGGACTGTTTTGTGTAGAAGTGTTGAGAAATACCTTGGATGAAGTTAGTACATAAAACATAATTAGGTGTGAAGAGGATTGGGTGTGTGTGTGTGTGTGTGTGTGTGTGTGTGTGTGTGTGTGTGTGTGTGTGTGTGTGTGTGTGTGTGTGTGTGTGGGCAGTTGAATTCTACAAGCATGTCTTCTGGATTTCTGAACTATCTTACAAAGTTTGTGAATGAATGTGATTCTATTTTTGCATTCAAGAAGCAGAGCCAAGTGGAAGTGAACCCAGCAGCTGCCACAGCAGAAGAACAGATGATCATAGATGATCACTGATGTTAGTCAGTTCAAAGCCAATCCATCTCTTTCTCTCTCCCTCTCCCCTTCTGTCTCTGGGGTTAAAGGCTTTTCTGACAGGCCCATAGTCCTACAGTGGTGCAGAATTGGCAGTGGCGTTGCCAGAACCCATTCATCAAGCGCTCATATGGATTGGCCTCTGAGTCTTAGACCTGTAGGCCTGAAGCCAGGGTCTTGAGTTCTTGGCTACCTGCCAGTCAGTCATGGTCCTGGGCATAAAGCCAGGACTCCATCAGCTTTGAAGTGAGCGGGTGAGCCAAATGGCATTCGAGGGGTGACCTATCAGCATTGGCATAACAGAGCAGCACTCTACAGGTCAGTCAAGCAGTCATGTACACACAGGCACATATTACAGACATTTGCATGCACGTACTCACACACAAAAGCATATTTTTGTACTACTATCTTCACAGGGGGTTTCCACTACATCCATTAGAGCAGATAAATACCACTATGCCTAAAAGCTAAACTCAAAACTAAATTTAACCCCAAAAACCAAAAGGAAATCTTTTGGCACTTTTTGTGTAAAAAAAAAAAAAAAAAAAAAAAAAAAAGGTTTTTTTTTTTTTTCTCATTCTAGAGAGTAATTTTTCTCCAGTGAACTTATTTTGTTATCATAAATATCCCACATAAAGAATTCTGTTTGTACCAAAAACCTGCCTTCTAATACCAAGAGATCTGTCCTATTTTTTCAGTAGTTATTCATAAAATTCATTTTAAAAAATGCTATATAAAATAAAAAGAGCAACTTTTTTTTCTCACTAAAACAGCATCAAAAGCTGAATTGTTAAAGCTGAGAGCTGGTAAAGCCCAGGAATGAGGGAGAAAATGCTCAATTTCAGACTTTTACTTAAGGTCCAGATAAAATTGCTTGAACGAACAATTTAAGAAAGAATCTATTTGTATGAATGGTTCTTGCATGAAGCCTATTAGGTTGAATTGTAGCTTGTGGGTGGCCACCTCAGAATGGCTTTGCTCGGTCATTATCCGAGTAAAACCCATGAAGCTTCTACAGTAAAAATTAAATATATTAGTGTGGCCTGCTCCAAAGGCTCGGTATGTGGGCCTATGAGTGGATAGATAGGAGCACAGCAAAGATTCCCAGGATGCTGTGTGCTTCTTTGATTTGTTTCACCGGCATGTTGACTGGATATCAAAAGCTGTGCGTTGATTATTAAAGTGTCCTTGAATTCTGAGAGGTACTATATACACTGTATTCCAAATTATTATGCAAATATTTTTCTCTTTTATGTGGCAACTTTTTCTGCTTGTGAGAATTGGCTAGGAATAGTTAGTTTATGTACAACTGCAAGCCTCTGGAGGATCCTACACCTTGAGGTTTGCAGAACTCCAGAGGCACCAGCAGCTTCAAATACCTGTTTGCTGTTTTGTAATGGCATTTTAGCAGCTGCTCTCTTAATCCAATGAATTTTTCTGGCAGAAACCTTCCTCATTATGCCTTTATCTGTACAAACCCATCTGTGCTCTGAATCAGCCACAAATCTCTTCACAGTACAATGACCATGCTTAAGTTTTCGTGAAACATCTAATGTTTTCATACCCTGTCCAAAACGTTGCCCTATTTGACACTTTTTGGCAGCAGAGAGAGCATTTTTCTTTTCCATATTGTTTGAAACCTGTGGTCTGCTTAATAATGTGGAACGCCTTTCTTAAGTAGTTTTCCTTTAATTGGACTCACCTGGCAAACTAATTATCACAGGTGTCTGAAATTGATTTCAGTGATCCAAAGAGCCCTGAGACACAATGCCATCCATGAGTTTAATTGAAAAACAAGAAGTTTAATCTTTATGATGCTTAACTCCAATTTTTTGGCTTTACATGGTTTAGAGAAGGCTCAGCAGAAGCACTTAGCATTGGACAGAGAGGGTCAAACCCCCAACATTGGCACTATAGCCAGGAAGACCAGCACCTGCTGTGGACTTTGGATCAAGTGTAATGTAGATGGGAAACAGCCCACCACCTTCACTGAGGCTTATTGGCTGCTATGACCAGGTATGGTTCCTCAGACTGCATACGGAACATTGGATGGCTGGAAAGTGATGACCATCCAACTCAAGTCCATCACTGATAGCCAGGTTGAGAGACAGGGCTATGGTAGTTCAAAGTTATGGCTTTCAGACTTCTTAATGCAAAGGCCACATTTAAGTGTTTGATGGAATGAGTGCTTGTCAGTGTTTCCAAGGATTGGTGTTTTGTTTATCTAGACTTTGATGGTAAACCTGCAAACATAGAGCAGGTATTCCATGCTGTTAAATACACTAAGCCCTGACTGCACCCCTAAAAATACAGCCTCTTTCAGCAGTGTGTGAGCTTTCAGGAACACATTGCGAGTGGAGCCAGAGTGGAAACAGACCCAGCAAAGGTGGAGGCAGAAAAGGTGGATGTAGTGCTGCATGTGCCCTTGCCAGAGAATGCTGGTGAGCTGCGGTGATTTAATGGTCTGGCTTCATACTACCACCATTTTTGTACATGGTTTCGTCGGCATAGCTAGTCTGCTACTTTGGCTCACAGCAAAGGGGACAGTGGTACAAGGAGGCTGAATGCATTCACCACTTTCTCTGCTCAACTATGCTCAGCAGTGCTAGCATTTCCCATAGCCAAAACAAATTTGTCATGAACACAGATTCCAATGATAAGGGCATCAGCTCCATGCTGTCACTGGTAAAGGATGGAACTGAGACTGATGTTGCATACTTCAACTGGCAATCGTGCAAGCCAGAACACAAACACTGCGTGACGAGAAGAGAACTGTTGGCTGTTGTGGCAGAGTTACACCATTATTGCCCGTATCTCTATGCCTTCCCTTCTATCCTGTGTACTGATCATGCCTCGCTGACATGGCTCATGCAGGTCAGAGAGCCCAAAGGTCTGGTAGCAAGCTGGATCGGTGCACTGCAGAAATCTGGTGCTGATGCCCATCTGATGTAGTGCTGGATGCCTACATGCTAATGCAGATGACTTGTCTCCAAGAACCACCAAAGAATGGTGGTACTGTGCACATTTGAAAGAGAGAGCAGATGATGCTGTGAAGAGTACTGTTGCTGTGGTCAACCCCAGTGATATTGGTCTCAGTGCTTTGTGAAGCTGATGTGCTGTTCCATTTATCACCTGCTAAGGTGCTTCGTGCTGACTGGGACAGCATTTGGTTGTCTGACCGGATGCTTCATTACATATTCCAGCTTCTTTGCAAGCTGGGGTCAGAACGCAGTGTCAGTCATTATATGACACCCCTGGAGTCAAGAGGCCTAAGGGACCAAGGGACCAACAGTGGCTGCCTGGCAGAGCCAAGATTCAAACTTGCAACCTTCTGATTAGTTTAGCCATTAGTCTACCCACACACTACCTGACCTGGGACCACCAGGGTAATTACACCACTCACCAAAAGCAATCATATATTCCCTGCCTGAATTTGCTGACTTGGACCACCACCAACTTAAGCTGTGGTCCTAGGCATGGACAGAGAAGCACAATAAGGATTCCAAAAATATTCTAAATGTTGTTTAGAGTAGTTGTTTATCTCATTTTCATTAGATTGTTTTGGTTTTTTTTTAGATTTTACATTCTACCATCCTTATGTTGTCTACTTGTTATTCTTCTTTCATATAGTATAACACACACACACACACACACACACATGCACACACTAGAAAACTGCACAGATATAAATTTCATTTGCAAATACCTGCAAGCTGTGGTATGCTAGTCTTTCCATGTATTTGTTCATAGCACATGATCCGCATTAAGGAGCTAAATTAAAGTCTGAAATATTTTGAATTGGAATGTGTGGGTGTATGTGTTTAATTTGGAAACATCATAAATGTGTCTAATTAAGACTATGAATAACACTGTAACATATGTGTGTTGTTCATGAGTAAAACATATTCCATTGTATGGTGAGCTGCATATAAGATGTAATTTATGGTTCTGTTGAAACAGGGCAATGAAGACCTCACCATCATGGAATAAAACAACGGTTAAGAGCTAACTACCAAACACACGAGTATTCTTCAAGAAGTTCTCTGTTAGGGCCAAACCACTTAGCATTTTGCTAAGTAAAACGCTTTTAAACACATCAGACAGCACTCGGTGAAAAACATTACCATCCATCACAAGCATGAATGTGGAAGAGAGAAGACTGCACTACAAGGAAATGCACTCAGTCAGCATGTGCCAAATAACATGTAAGGTCATCAAAAATAGTCAGTGCTACATTAGATTGTTTCTGATTGCTAACTACTCATTAGCCATTCATTCAAATTTGCAGAGAATTGAGTTAATGAATTCCACTAATTCAAAGGTAATAAAGGAGAAAGCTGACGCACAAAAGAACCCAGAAATCCCTGAATTTAGTGGTTCTACACAATCTCCTCTAGTGACACTTATGAAAACATCTGTTTGTGGTTGTTGGCCATATTTAAGTTTTTTAATACATTTAAATATTTTTACATGTGTATTTTTCTGTAGTTAAATTCTGCAACTGGCTCATATGAAATGCATTTTACTCAATAAAACAACTATTTATAATTAGTTGTAATCATAATTATATTGTACGTTTTTAGGTCGATATGTTATTTTTAGAGGTTCCATCCTGTTCTAAAATAATTTCCCCAAAAGCATTTAATTTCAAATAATTTTATGGACACAAAATATTGTTTCAGTGCTCATTTAGTAAGAGCTGCATAAACTGAGAACTGCTAAGAAGCGAGCTTTGTTTCACAAACAGGCACTTTTCCGTTAGCTTGCCAAAATTCTTAACGGACTTCTCGTCCTCAACCAAACATAATCCACTCGGTCTCCCTCTCTCTCTCCCTCCCTCCTTCTCTCGTCACTCCTGTAACACGTCCGGATAAATTATGAATTATACCGTCATAAGCCTGGGAAGATACTCATGTCTGTTTTTCAGAGGGGAAATCAATTAGTTATGAACTCAAAATGGTCGCCTGGATTCTCGGCGAAACGTGACAGGAGAGAAATTTGGCAGCCAGCACCTGCGAGTCATCATTCATATTTCATAAAGACTGCTAAGTCATTTAATGCCTGCGGAATATTATTTTAACACGCTGTGATAATACTCAAGTGACCTCAGTAAGTTTGAGGCTGTGCCATGTTTAGCCTAGCCCGAATGCAAGCAAAAGGAGAGAAATGTTAGATGTGCATGCTCATTTGATGCATTGGTGTTTATGCATTTGCAATCATTTAGTAAGGAAATGTATGGCGCTGATTTAGTAGGCGTTTATGGTTTTTCATTTCTGTTGTCCATATTTTATACCCGGGTTGTGTAACATATCTCAGGTTCAAGTTCAGTTCACATGCATAGAAGATCAACAAACTCCTGACTGACGTGAGGAATATTAAGTATACGAAGTTGAAACACAAAATACTGTGTTACAAGAATTGAAAACGATTGTAGGCAGTGCCAAATCCCTGATAGGCCCTGATATGCACCAAACCATGCAAAAACACTGGATGCTGGTATAACAAAACAACAAATAATTTAATGTTTAAGGTATGTTGATATCACACCACAGTCCAAGCCTCAAATTTCTAAATAAATAGTTATTTATATATATATATATATATATATAAGGAATTTCAGAATAATACTCTACAACATATAGTAACAGATAAACATTGAAATAAAACTTTTGATATATATGAGTATTATTCTGAAACTAGATTCCTTTATTTTTAATGAAGGGCAAAAACTACATACTTAATTATTTAGAGTAAAGTAGGTTCAGAAGATTGTATTCTTCCTAAGTATGTTTCAAGCTGGCTGAAAGGATGAGTGTACATCACAGAACATTGCTGGAGTGCAGAGTTTGTTCTGGGACCATTGTTTTCTCTGCACACATCACAGAGGTACAGGAAATTGAGTCGTCTTCTACAACTTATAACAGGCTACAGCTCAACAAGGTGGATGCTTAGGAAAAACCCAGAGGCCCACTCACCCCATACCCCCCCCACCCGAAGCCCTGTCCCTCCTCCACACACACACACACACACACACACACACACACACACAAACTTCTTTGTGTAGAGCAATTGTGAAACCTTGAATGTAGCCTATATTTATGCAAAGCCTTGCTTTTAATTGAAACGGTATTAAATACAGGATGTGAACATTTGACACTTGAACTAGTGCTATATAAACATTTATTTCCACATGGAAACAAAAGAGAATGTGTGGACATTTGATGAATGATATTTGTTAATATTATCTGGATAAGATCAAAAATATCTAAACACAGTATCTAGCTATATGGGAATAGAACTCTAATGCACTTGTTTTAAAAGTAATAAAATTCCAATAAATCATTTGTTGATAAACTAGGGAAAAGCGAACTTTTGTGATATTTTTCATACAAGAGATAATGTTTTCAAGAAGGGACATAAATGTTGTCTGTCATGTTCATACAAGTCATGTTTCGAAGCCATATTTTCCTTCCAAAAAGCAGCAGACACTTCCACAGCTTTCCAAATGAGATCATTTGATTTCACACCATTTGAAATGAAGCATATCGGCAGGGGCTTGTGCTAGTACTCAAATGTCACGCGAGACGTAATTCATCTACGGCTATAATGCAGCAAGCAATATATAACAATATATAACTCCTCTGTGAATCAGCAGAGAGGCATGCGTCATCATTTAGGTGTTCTGCTTTGTGAAAGAAAAAAAAAATCTGGCATTGTCGGCCAGCAAAAAATGAACGAATTAACACCATACAGATAATATAAAATCACCACGTGACAGAACGCAGTTCTTGGCCCCACTGTCAGTTGAAGAAAGATATGAAAGGAGTGAAGAAGTAAATGAATGGACATTTAAGACTGTTCTATAATAAAGCATAAAACGTTTCTGAAGTTATTGAAATGACAATCAACACTTTTGAAGTAATAGATTTTAATTATTTAAAGAAAAAAATAGACCTTATAGCTCTAATTAGTATTTTGTTAATATTTTGTTGTTGTAGTTGTTTAATTGTTTAATTACCTCCCCAAGATGACCCATACTATCCTTCTTTTTTAGTGTAAAGATTATATACTAAATTTACACAAAAACTTTTCAGTGTACAAATATTCCAATTAAGTCCTTAAGTAAGATTATTACTCTAGATCACTATTACTTTAGCTCACTGTTACTCAAGCTTCCTTGTGACAGCCCTATCCTCTATTCAGGCAAAATTTAACAAAGGTATCTGAGCAGCTGCTGTGTGAATCCAATACTGCAATAACGGTTTCAGTTTGAACTCTAAGTGTATCAAGTGTAACTGACTTCCAAATCAATTCATGAGGCTGTTCTCCACATTCAGGGGCAATAATCAGTGATGAATGGTACTGATACCAATTCCTAAAGTTCTTAAAGGCACAATGGAATATTTAAACTCATGATATACAGTGCCACTTAAAACATGTTAAAGAATGGTGTAGTGCATATAAGATAGAAATATAGTGTGTGGGTGAGGTTTAATGTGTTTGAACCTTTAACACGTCTCAACTCAGTTTTGTGTAGTAGTCCGTTTGGTCCTTCAGTTCTGGGACATCCAAACTTACCTTTTTGGATTCATGCTTACATTTTTATGTATTTATTGAAAAGGTTGTTTGGATATGTATTAATAGTTTTTACTGTTTTAATAATGGATATGTATATTCATTCAGAAGCACTCTGACCATTCAGGACCTTTGACCATTAAGGTATATGTATATATACACCATTTAAGAATGTAGTGAAGTACACAAGGTTTTCAAAGAAGCAGGACTTAACAGTCAAAGGTCCTTCATCAGCTGTGCGTGCAAAGTGCTTCTGAATTTGTAGGAGGTAACCATAATAAATATATATATTTGTGTGTGTATGTGTATGTATACATTTAAGTTCAAGTTCAAGCTTATTTATTTTTATAGCGATTTTAACAACAGACGTTGTCTCAAAGCAGCTTTACAAATGTCCGAGTCCAAGCCCCCAGTGAGCAAGCCAAGGGCG
>JAOXYF010000016.1:5696209-5715785 GCA_028565775.1 Sternarchorhynchus goeldii
TCCCGACTTACACACACACACACACATGCACACCCCTCCTCCCTACTTACACACACACACACACACACACACACACACACACAGTACTGGTTGATTTCAACATGCAAGGTCTGTGGTAGAGTACCGTCATTTTGATCCAGTCCAGACCCAAGTTTTGGGAATACCTTCATCCACTCCCAGTTATACATTACATTATAAAGCCAAACATCTAATTCTCCAGCGCCATCCACCCATTCCGTTCAGTGTTTTATTTGACATTACAGGGAATGAAAGGCAGGAACAGTACCGTCTTTTGAATAGTGAGTTGTGTGAACTGGACAATGTGTGTGTGTGTGAGAGAGGGAGAGAGAGTGTGATGGAGAGGGAGAAAGAAAAAGGGAGAGGTAGAGTACTGAAGAAAATGCGGTAGGTTGTTTTTTGTACACAGATACAAATCTTGCTCTCTTTCCTCCCTCTCAAATTTGTTGTGCTGTAGACTAAAACAGATTTAAGTGCCAAATCTTTCTTGCTCTGCACTCTTCAGTAAGTGGTACCGTCCTCTAAAACACCACAACAGTCTGCCAACCCCTCCACTCCTAATTGTTCTAATCGTTGAGAGCTATGAACCAAACTATGAACGAGTCTTAAGAGAAGCCTGAACTCAATGATTACTTGCCATTTTTGGAATAGCTTTCCCCAACTAGCATCTGCAATTGTCATGATGCAGGCTTCATTACAGTATAACCCAAATTATACATGTTCTTTTGGCTTCCATCTGCAAATCAGGGAACGACTAGGAAATGTAATGACCGCGTTAGAAACTTTACCAGCAGAAAATAAGGTAAACCCACGTTGTTTTGTTGGTTGCCTTGTTGTGCAACACGATCTTGCAGTAACAACAAAAAGGGCAAAGAATGAAAGATTAAAGTTACAGATTTTCGTTGTTGTTTTTGCGGATGTGTTTTTTAGAAGTCAGAATAAGGGGGTGTAAAATGATTATTTAGTGAAACTAAGGCTAATGTTTTGCCACATTTTTGCAGCTGTTCTTCTGCTAAACGAGACCACCTGAGGTTTGGGTCCGTTTACTTTGCACGGCCGTCGCTAGGCTACGAGCCTCATGCTAAGCTCGGCACTCTCCCTCGCCCGAGGGTGGAACCTCACGCGCTAATGCCAGGATCAGCGCTACCCTTATTATCTCACATCGGCTCCCTTATCAAAAAATCACATCTTGTACCGGAGTCTGTTTGAGAGCGCATACGTGTGCGTGTTTGTCCGTTCGAGTGTACATAGTCCTGTACCCAATTACTGGGTCGCATTAGGCAGCTGCTTTGTTTTAGAAAAACACAACTTCTCGTGTAATTATCTTTAAGAAGCTGCGGAGGAATGTTGATCAGATGCTGAGGAGAGCGCGGAGCAGAACAAATGAAAAGCACATGGACCGCTATGAGCGTCACACATGGCGCTACGGGGTTCTGCTAAGACCCAGCTCAACAGAAGTGGACATGGGGGACGAGTGTAGCCTGTCACAGTGCATAGCATGACCAAACAAACAAAGCACCAACAACCGAGTTTAAGTGACTTTTGCCGATCGTCATAAGTCAGAAAGTAACATTACACTGGGTAGCATATTCCAACTTTTAATATATAAGAATATTCTTTGGTTAGACCTACTTGCATTTTAAGAGGGACATCAGGAAGGACATCTGATTCTAAACGCTCGTCTTTGTTTGGTTGTGTGTGTGTTTCTTTGTGGCTACAAGATAGGTATCAGTTATTCCAAGTGTTCTTTTTTCTGTTTAGCTAGCACTTCTTGGTAAAACCCGCTTCCTCTCTCCCTGTTTTCCCTAACAGATAGCCATCTTGCATAAACATTCATCGGTGATCTTGAAACTGCACTTTTCACTATGCATAGGGGGATGATCAAAATAGGATTCTGACAAATCTACCTATTCCCATTTGAACATATTTCTGCCTAATCCAGGCATAAGTATTCTTAATTTAATGTAGGGAAGTTACAGAGCCTATATCTGGTTGTAGATGTTATCTGAATTTGCTACACCAGTAGCAAGACCCCTCATAGAGGTTCAGTTCTCTTTCAGTTGTCCATAGTAACAGGTTGCCTTGCATCTGTAAAAAAAAAAAAGTTTAAATCAGTTCTGCTTTTCCAGGTTTGTAATACACAATAGACATTAAATGCTTATTAGAGTCACTTTTAAACCAAATACATTTTTGTCAGCTAACGGTAAAACTGACGTTTGAACAATGGCAACAGAGCATTCGGTGCTCTTCCTGAACCAAAGTCCTAGAAATATATCATGCGTGATGTTTTAACGTCGGGAAAAAAACAACAAAACGGGTTTTTTTTATCTTGAAGTCTTCCAAGGTACTACAGACTGATAAATAATAGTATAATCCTATAAAACCATCTAGCTAATTAAACCATCTTATTAACATTTCGGCTCCTACTACCTCATCACCTTTAGGAATGGTTTTCACCTAAAACGGCAAGCTTCCGGTTCGCTGTCCTTAGCGCTAGCCAGCACTAGGAGTAAGACTAGGAGGAAAAGCGCCCTTTCATGTGGTTTTGGATAAACCGAGCGTTATACATCAAACGCCGACTCGAGAGGCATCAGATGCCATGCCTGCAGATATTTTCAGATGAGATAAAGCATGTCGGCCGCAGAGATCAGGGCTTCCTTGATGTCGGCAAAGTGCTCTTAATCTGAAGCCTCCAATCCCCCGCCTGGGCCGCCACCCCCCTTTTATCGCATGAACAATGAAAGGGGCGGTAGCTTTGAGAAGCCTGTGCATCTCACTTCGCGGAGGTGAGTGACCACGTGGAACATCCGAGGCCGAAGAATTTAATTAGAAAATTTGAGAACTATTTCCATTTTCATTATTATATAGTTGGAGACATTGCTTTCTTCAGTATGTCAACACTTTGAATTTTCGACTGCAGATTTGCACCTTGTACCGCAAGATGCCTTGCTGCACCTGTACAGGTAAATAAAACTTTAATACCTTGTGCAAGTTATATGTCCAAGCATAGTCTAATGTATTGAATACAATTTCTCAAAAATGTATTTCACTAGGTTTTGGCGAGCAACTGATTAAACCATTTGAACACAAACGGATGCCAATTTCTAGAGTACTTTTTGTGATTTGTATACTCCGTTTCAAATAACCTCGAAAAAAAAAAGGTAAAACACAAGGACTAAAATCAAAAGGTACAAACATAGAAGTGACCAACTCCACTCATGTACGATTCCAGGCCTATTTATTTGTTGAAGAGGGTTGATTTGTTTTTCAAAGTTGGAGAATCAGTTTCTTAGAATTTCTCATGTGCAGATGCTTAATGAGAGAATAAAAAAAAAAAATACAGACAAATCTTACCTTAATTTCTGTACAAATATTGAACAACTGTCTCTTTCTGATATACGACTGTGAAGGCAGGACATGTAATTGCAGAGTGGAAGGCTGTTCTATACTACTGATTTAAGTTTTTCCCCCCAAAGTTTGACTTTGTTAATGTTTAACATTTATTAAAACATATTTTAACAGATTGACTCAAAAGAAAAAAAATACATATATAAAAAGCCAGTCATAAGAAATACCTTCTGAAAGCCTCAAATTGTTGACAGCTAATAAATATACTGGTTGAATTTATAATGAATAGTAGTAATGATAAAAATGAAATAAGGACATGGAATAACTAGTGGTAACTAACTGTATAGTAGTAAATGAACATTGATGACAAACCCCAAAATAATATTTCAGTTCGACTAAAAATGTTTGACCGTCAAGCACTGTAGACACATTATAACCAACGTGGTGAACAACATTAATGTGCATTTTAATGTTAAAAAAGAAGAGACAGTGAGGAGGATTGTGAAACAGACAGGCATATAACCTTTACCCTTTTCACTGAATTTAGTGTTAGTCAATTCTCAGTGTCCATCGCCCATTATTAGTCAGCACCACCAATATGAAAGTGTAAACAGTGCAGGAAACACAATGCACCTGACACCCACTACGTCTTTCCATGTTCAGAACCGTGCAAACACCCAACTGGCTGGTGTGAAGCTTTGCAACTAAGCTGAGTTGGATTTGCTATATGGTGGCCTGTGGCAGGTCTCACTCCTTCCCCTGTGCTTTACGAGGTGTGGGGACCAATAGTATAAATGCATAGGACTGCATAAGACTGAAAGGAAAGGTGCACCCTTAAGGGCAACTGTCAGTTAATGAATGGCTTAACGAGGAGTACTGGCGAACAATTGCAAGTGTTTGTGAAGTCTTGAACCGCGATTGTGTATGGACTCTGTGTAAATGCAATCTCTTGCATCAAGCCAAGCTAGGCTGCATCTGAGGCGTGGTGTGTAGACGGATCAGAAGCCTGTTTGGGTTTGAGGCCAATTGATCAGCTTATCCAGGAAACACAATATACATCCACTAGTGAACTACAAAATGTCAGACACCGAGCAGCAGGCAGTGGGCGAGACAGAAAGGAAATGCTTAAAGCTCCGATTTACTCCAACCACTCAGTGTGGCTGAGGAAAATGCCAGCGCTCTTATCAGGCTAAAATGAATGGATTTACCCAGGTGGATTATTGAAAGGCTTGGCTTTGTCCGAGTCGGTAGTTTGCACTAACTGCAGTGAACTCCATTTTAAAAAGGCAGAATTAAAAAAAAAAAAAAAAAAATCTCAGAAAATAAATATTCTCAGTTTCTTTAAACATCTTGTACCTATTGCTTTAAGAAAGAAAGAAAAAAAACACACACACACAAAGAACTGTCAGTCTTTTCCGCGCCGGTATAATTGTTTGACTCTATAAATATAATTTATATAGTTTATTTCTTCTTTCCATTCCACATCTTTCCCAACGTTCCTGCCACCTTCTTTCACGCTCACGCTTGCTAAAGGGAGCAGGGGGCGGGGCGGGACGGGGACGGGGCGGGGGGGGATGGGGCTGGGCGGGGCTACTTGCACACGAACTGGTCGACGACGCGGGAGCAGCGCTTGCATTTGACGTAGCAGCACCAGTGGAACTTGCAGTGGCAGCGTTCGACGAGCGTAGCCTTGAACTGGTCGTAGCCGCGGCCGCAGCACATGAGGGCGCAGCCGTCCATGCCCTCGGAGGTCTTGTTGCAGAGACGCCCCTGCGTGCCCAGCGAGCCCGTGGTCCTGTTGAACACGCAGTAGTCTGGACTGGGCTCGATGTACACCAGGTCGTGGCTGGTGGGAGGGTTGAACCTGGAGTGCATCTGCACCAGCTTCCCGCGGCTGTTGAGCTTCATGGAGGCGGCGCTGTCGTACTTCTCCTTGAGCGCGTCGCCCACTTTGCGGAAGTCGGCCAGCTGCAACCAGCAGGTCTTCAGGCTGCAGGAGCCCGACACGCCATGGCATTTGCAGGAGACGTGGGCCAAGTCCGACACCATCTGAGAGAGAAACGGGGATAGGCACAACCAGAGGATGTGTTGTGCGTTTGTCTTTTTAACACAAAAGAATGCAAGATAATAAATAGTAAAAGAATTGACCAGTAGGTTTGCAATTGCAAAGTACTGACAAACAAGACTCTGAAATCTCCTAAAATGGTCAATATGTGGTGAACATTTGAAGCAAGTGCATAACCAGTAGTTTGTTGTGGTTACTGCCACCCCCCCCCCCCCACACACACACGATTGGCCTTGATTACACAGCAATTTTAACCATCTCCGCTTGGCTACAAAACTCAACTTGGTCCGCTCAAGGCAAC
The DNA here is from genome assembly GCA_028565775.1 of Sternarchorhynchus goeldii. Classification (NCBI taxonomy): domain Eukaryota; kingdom Metazoa; phylum Chordata; class Actinopteri; order Gymnotiformes; family Apteronotidae; genus Sternarchorhynchus; species Sternarchorhynchus goeldii. The sequence continues at coordinate 5,701,942 of JAOXYF010000016.1, forward strand.
TTCAGTTTTTCAATTGTTCTAAGCGCTTAATTGTTTCCTGGAGCTTTCCAGGTCTGAAGTTAAATTATTGGTCTTTTATAGCTTGCCTAGAAAGCTCTTGCTTCAGGAGAAGAAGAAAAACAAATCCACATCCTATGCATGCATCTTCTTCAGCAATCTGGAACAAAACCTGCCAATTATTAGAGTTGACCTAGCCAACCTTTCTGTGGAACACCTAGCATTCAGAAGAGTACTAGCGGAGAGAGACTAAAACGAGGTGCCCCGGTCCAATCAGCCGCGCCCTTCAGATACGGTAGATCGCAAACTGCTCCTCAAACACTCAAACAGCTAGAACAAGCAGGTGCTTATATAAGACAGCCAACACTTGTGTTCCCATGTTCCTTTCATACACTCTCAGATACATATAAAAGCACACAACGCATGCTCCTGAATACACACTTCATGGCAATAAACAAAATGCACGTATTTTTGTACCTGCAGATACTTTCTGTTCATAGAAATTATGTATACAAGGACACTGATTAAGGTGAAAACTTGATCAGCTGTTTCTTCATTCATGACCTGTGAACCACATCTTAAGCTTCAAAAACATCTAAGCAACCAGATAATGATACCACTGGTGTAAGAGCAGTGACCCTTTTGTGATTTAAAATTCAGTGAGATTCACAACATCTGCAAAGGGCCAAAGTCCAAACACCATTATGAACCATTATTAGGAAATGATCTGCAATAATCAGCCTATATTCTTGCCAAAATCTTGGAGCTGCATGCCTCCTAGAGGCTAGCATCATTCCAATCACTTACATACGACTAAATAATTATGAATGATTCCACAGTGATTCCATGAGAATTCCAGTTCCATGATGCAATTTATTTCCATCAATAACTGAACAGCACATGAACCAATCAATTTGTACTGGCAAAAATGGTTGGAATGGATTTGTCCAATGGTGAAACACTTCACCAAAAACAACTAAACAAAGCAAAAAAAACAAACAAACAAAAAAAAACAAGTCCAACAGTGAATGAGAGCAAAAACCAATTAGCACAATCTTACAGCCATTATTAGCAACGCTAGCCATGTTTCACCCCATGAAACATGACGGTCAGAAAGGCAAGAAAAGCTCACCCTCCGCCCTGCTTCGTTGTTATGGAGGTTCATCAGCAGCCGAGCGCTCTCCATGGTGCCTTTGTCGTAGGTCTTCTCTCGCTCGCGGGCGTCCACAAACTCCTTACTGAAGCGGTAGCCGTAGTTGAGGTTATCGCCACAGCCGCCCCACAGCCAGTCCCGGGGCAGATCTTTGGGCCTGGCGGCTCTGCTGCAGCCGCAGCTCGACAGCTCCCCCTCTCTGCAAGCTCGGCTCACCGCATTAACCACGCCCGCCGCGCTGATCGCGTACGTAAACGCCGCCTCGCGACTCCCTGTTTCAGGGTGGGAGATGCGGGAAAAATGGAAATGATTAACTGAAATTATGAGGAGCGGCTGTACTGAAGGCAGTACAGTTTTAATACAAAAAGCCAAGATGTGAAGTCCATTTCAGTTTATAGTTTTTTTTTTTCTTTGTCAGTTTAAATCAGTGCATTTTTCCAATGTCATCAATGCATTTTTCACTGTAATCAGTTACACAGCTATCAGTCTTGAGTTTAGTCAAATATACAAAGACCACAGGATCAAATATGATTTGGGTGGAGCTACATTTTCAAGACACTACAGACACAGTTATACTTTCATGGCAGTGGTACTGAGCTGGTACATGTACATCAGGCACAGCAGTGGTACTGAGCTCTTAATGTGCATCAAGCCAGTGGTGTACCACCCAAGAAGGTGTGGGGTCTACTGAGATGTTGGGGTTAAAAACTGATCATGCATTTACAACGTGTTTTTAATAATAATAAATACATCTCTAACAAAGTGGGTGATGGTGAATGAATTAATCTGAGATCTTAAACATAGAGTTGAATTAAACATCTTAATGTACGCTATTTTTATGAAAAGGAGTTACCATTTATATCTCTAGTTCCGTCAGTGTCAGCATAATAAAGAGATTCATAAAAATGTGTCAAGCCAGGTCTGGACTTCTTATTAGAAGTTCATGAACCAGTCGCCAATCTTCAAGTCCTGAAAGTACTTTACTGCACTTCTCTGTCTAGTTCTTTGGAGAGGCTTCTTGGCCACAGCGTATGCTGAAGTGTCCACCGCAATGATTAACGACAAGAACAATCAATAACTTACAGAATTACAGTTCTCGTAAAACCGTCTCACAAAAGAACCATGTGGACAACTCATTATGTAGCAATGCTCACGAGCCTGGAGGAGTCCAAGAGAAAAAGGAATCCAAGACCTCATCAGCTGTCTGCCCATGGGGGTTCTCTACACATCCATTCAGGCTTGCAGTAGAGTCCATTTGGCACTAAATCCATGGGGAAGCAGCGCAAATGGATGGGTCACTTCTATTGACATACTGTACATCTAGCCTTTTCCCCAGAGGCATGTGAGCCATTCAGAAATGTGATGATGCCCCCTGCTGGAGGACAGACATTCCAGCTATTCCAGTCATGAAGCGACTTGTGAGGGGCCTCCTTTTGCATGGGGCCCCAAAAACTCCCCCCAATCCACAACCATTCAGAGGCAATTTTCATATTATGCCTGAGGGATTCCCAAAAGACCACAGACTTTCCAGCATTAAAAGGAAGGCTGTATGTGAGGTGCAGTGCTCTTAAGACGACTCCCCTCAGTGAGAGACTCTATTACTTTGAAAGACCTCATAATAGCCCATTATGAGATGTAGGTTTTTCACAGATATGGGATTTAGAATGTAAGGGAATACTGGGGCTTTGGGCAGCTATCCTATCCCACAGCTGAACAAAGTAAAGACATCATCCAACCTAAAGCTCTGCAGGTGATGAAATAAAAGGGTAGGATTAAGAGAGAGGGAGAGAAAGAAAGAGTGAAAGAAAGACAGCAAGAATATCATCCAGATGGAAAGTCTTGAGAAAGGGTCAGCCAAGTGAAGGGAATATTACTACTTTTTTCTGTATTTTAGAAAAGTTGAGCTGTTGACAGACAGACCGTCCTCAGTTTCCTTCCTACCTCACATTTCAGACCCCTTTTTCAATTCTGTAGCAAATCAACCCATCTACCCCAAACCTAGACCTGCCATCTGCGCTCAGGGCACAAGACCAACATCCTCTTCCCGATCGCCAGGACAAGCAGAGATGAACATGATGAATGGAGAGGATATTTTCACTGCTCTGGAATGTGTTGCATTTCTCTCTTTAGAAATGATGTTTGTATTGTGATGCATCAAGAGACCTTTTCTTAAACCGTTTAGCTTTGGTGTTTAGTCAAGCTGTCAATTCCTTCAAAGCCAACAAGTCATAGAGAGAATGGACAGGCCATGAAGCCTAGCAGAAGTTTGATTGAAAAGGGAGGTCAAAATGGAGAATGCCTATGGGGGGAGTGGACGACTCAAAAAGCATGAAGAGAACCACTCTCTAATAAACCTCACCCAATTCTGGAAATGCCAACATATTAGATGCCTCGAGTCATGCTTTTAATTATGCTTTCCTGCTTAAAGTTGGTTTTGCAGTTCTCTTTTACAATTTGACCAAGATTTCAGGCTTATCTGAAGTCAACAAACCATGGCTTCCATTAATATCTAACCATAACCTGCATTATTAAATTATCTTGCAGTCATGAATCAAATAACTTGACTATACCAGTGGCCTGGTTGTAATCAGCATCAATATAAGTTATCTTCTCTGTTGTAAGCCACAAAGCTGGTTGTTGGCTATATTACATGCCAATTATTTTAATGTGAATTATTTTTTTTTTTTTACCTACTGTTTCAAATGTCTACAAAAAGCAAAAGGGGCCGACACACCGTGCCAAACCCAGCGTCTCTCAAAAATCGCTAGAGCTCTTTTTTAGACTGTGGTTTGCAAAGGCCACCACACAACCACCTTCACGAGCGTTGATGTAACATCCGGCCCCATTTCCTGAGGGCCACCCTGTGATGACACGCACACAGGCTCCGCGCCTTTTACTTCATGTATGAGCGAACTCTGCACCATGCATTATGAAACAGCCTCGCTGAAACATTATTAGAACAAAAAAAAAAAAAAAAAAAAAAAAACCACACACCAGAATCTTCTCAAACGTCACCAACAGGGCTGGGTCTGTGCTCACTCCTAGTGTAGAGGCAGACATAAATTTAGACAAAGCGCTATTACTCACCATTCTCAGTGTCAGGAGCTAGTTGTTTGGAGGCAGCCCCCGTTCTGATTTATTCACCTCACTGTTGAAATATTTCTCTTGACCACAGCTGCTAACAATGAGCCATTCCATGTGCACCCTCTTTTGCATTTAGTAGACACCCCTCTACCACCCCCACCCTGCCCAACACACACACCCAACAAAGGAAAACCCCACTTTGTTGCAGAAAAAACAAATGGCAACCAAAAATGACCTTCAACGGTGAACGGAGGATGACGGAACAGCGCGGCATTAGAGTCGCACGAGGCATGAACCACCACCAGGTCAAGCAGCACCCGCAAATCACAAATAATACTCCAAGGAAACTAGCAGTGTCGTTTATTGACTGCGACTGGTCCGCTCTCTTTTGCCGGCTATGTTTGGTCATTAATCTCATTTTGGAGAGCCAGCACTGTCGACAGTTCCAAACCTCCAGTCTGGAAGGAGGTCATGTTGGAGTTTGCACCTAATATGTCCATGCTGTGCACGTGCCAGCCAAAGATGTGGTTAGTGAGTTTAGATGGATCGGGTAAAGGCCATGTAGCGTCTCTTCAGTGCTACGGAGGCACAGAGGAAAATCTAGCACACACACCGGTGTTCTGTAAGGTCAGCGTGCCCAGTGTTGTTTTTAAGCATTTTTCCCCAAACATGGGAAGTGCGTGAGCGTTGGATTTTAGGGTCAGGTGTCCAACGGCCATGTTGAGCTGAGCAAACCTCAAGTTTTCCTTCTGTTCTGGAGGTGATATTTCTTTGAGCGTTGCAGCATCAGTGAGAAGTGCATATGAAGATTGCTTATGAGCAGGAGGATTAACGCATTTAGAGACGCACTAACCGATTTGCATGACGCGGCCAAACACCGAGGAGTTGTCCACGGTGCTGCAGTTCCAGCGACGATGGCGGAACTGGTACTGACACTCGCGGATGCCCGTCTTGGCTCCCTCGCCAATGTATTGCATGTGGTCCTGATACAGCTGGCACAGTTTCTTCTGGCCTTTGGACAAGCCTGCCAATTGACTGCACAGAGGCTGGGCCCCTATGATGTAAGCTTCAGGAATCAGCAGTGGATTCATCGCCAGGGACCTGTAATACACACACACACACACACACACACACACACACACACACACACACAATAAACCTACCATGAAATATGATACACTGTGGAAATTATAAGAGGGGGAAACGGAGTACACCCAACAATTCTTTTCTTAGACAGTAAATCATTAGCACGTGTGAGCATTCAGGGAATAAGGAAGGGTTTCTCACACTCAAACACACTCACATTCCTTTTGAAAGTATAGGGTTGTCAAAAAAAAATTGTAAAGAGACATTATGAAGGGAATGTCTTCTTCCTGTGGAGGTTATGGGCCATCTTATTCTGATGGTACTAGACAGAAAAATAAAATGAAATTTTGCAAGATAAACCTTAGGATTATGAATTGGATCAGAACCTTCACATGTAATATGTAATCTTGAGTATCTGAGGAGGAAAGAAGTGAGGTAAGAGGGAAAACCTGGGCCTTGTGTTATCCACTGTTCTTAAATGTACTGTCCAACAGCAGATAGTCTTGTCCAACAGTCTTTGAATAGATGCTTTGGCAGAAATTTTATGCAGAAAGAATAAACATGGAGAAAATCACAACGAAAATCAACCCCTTGCATAAGAAGAGGAACCCGTTTCAAACACGCACCATTCATTTTCTTCCATCAAATAATTAGGGAACGTAGCAAGGAGAATTTACTGCCTCTTTTGATTGCGTGCATCCAAGCAGGCTGGCTCTCTTCCTTTCCATGTAGAAACTGTATGTGATTCAGGAATCACTGTGAAACCATTGAAGCTATAAAATACTCCTTATTCAAAAGGAGAGTAAAATCTGTACTGTAATTTTTTTTAAAAAGCCCCATAATCTTTAGTTATGAAAAAATTGACAGATGTGCTACAATTTGTTTGACCTTCAATTAAAAAGAGTCTCAGATCCACTGTACTCAAAGTACACATGGCACTGATACTGACACTGGGTGATACTGAGTGACAGGAAGCCAGCTATCAGCAGAAATCTGTACTGACTGGTACTGTTTAACAAATGCATTTGGTTTGTCTGATATTTGGCAAAGAGTTGAACAGTTTTGCTTTTCTATTAATGGAAATAGGAAGGACAAGCTCATAAAAACCTCTCTCTCTCTCTCTCTCTCACACACACACACCTATAAACACACACACAGATGCAAGGCCTACACAGTTCATGCCTGCACATATTTGGAAATTCATTCAAAAACCACAGCATTCTATGTTTTATATAATATTCATCATTTTGGTTTGGCAATGCAGAGGAAAAGAAAATAAAGAAGGAGAAGAAGTCCGACGTGAGGAATGGATGTGCTACAGTCAGCATGTTGGACCCTGTTACTCTCACTGTGTGCACACGCGCGCGCGTGTCCCACGGCACGTGAACGAGATCCCGTGTGGCGGGACACGAGAGGCAGATCCACGCACGACTGAGCGTGGGGGGAGAAGAAGAAAGGGGCGCGAGCGTTTTGTCTGGGTCGCTCCCGTCGGTTACACAGGCACCGGCCGCAGCCGCAGCCGGTCTGGCGGGTGTGGTACACGTCCCAGGCTGAGATAAACGGACACGCACCACCACGAGGTCGCCTCCACCACCACCTGCATGAAGAAAGCCAGGAAAGTGATGGTCATCACTCCATGTCGCGTGTCCATGGCTCCCATCCAGCCGGAGCAGGTCGGCCTGTTCCTGAAGAACATTCCGGAAAAGCAGCTCTAGAAACAGAGACACAGAGAGAGAGAGAAAGAGAGAGAGAGAGAGAGAGAGAGAGAGAAAAAACGCTCGTTATTTCTCGAAGGCACATGTGTGAAGACATCCAAACATCACATCAATGTGTAGCAAGACAGGCTTGTTTGTGTGAATGCAGCATGCGGATTTGGTGGACTGGAGAAGCTAAAGTAAAAAATAGAAGACGACGATGTAGTCCATGTAGTTATATGCACGTGTTAAATAACGTGTTGGCATGTAATTGCATCACTGGTGTGCGCGTGTATGAAATCGAGAGAGAGATTCTGGAGCTTGAGATTTTCCCTGCCTGCAGGCCCTAGTGTAGTTTACATATCACTTAAAAAGCCCGAGGGAAAACAACAGCTTTCAACTGCTGGTCCGTCCGTGCCCGCGCTCAAAACGGTCCAGGGCCCAGAACCGAACATTCCGGCCTATAGTTCACTTAATCATTCTAAATTAGCAACGCACTGAATGGCCGCATTTACCAGAACTAAGAATGTGAAGATATCTGATAGTTTGCATAAATACTTGTGCTTTTGGTGATATAGTGCTTTTGGAACCAAACCCAGATCAATGGGTTGTTCCATTTCCACTGTAATTTGTAAACAACGTTTTAGGGCTTTGACTCGATATAAAACCCCAAAATAAATAATTAAAAAAGAGCGATGAGGAAAGTGGCAAAAGGCGACTTACACGGCGGGCATTTTATGGTTATCTTAGCCAGAGAGAACAATGATTAAACTGGATTTTTAATTAGGTTTTATGGTTATCAAACCGTCGACGTGTTTGCAATGTCTGGGTTGACTGGGGCCGTGTAGTCTACAAACATTCGACATAGCGGATCAGACCTACCCCGCAGACCTACCCTCCTCCGAGTGAGCAGCTTGAAATAACGACTTATTCATTTTCGAATTAATTCCGTCGAAGTCGAGTTCAGCACTTCGAGTAAAAGAAGGCTTCATTGTGTATGTGTGTGAAAGGGTTAGGTTTTTTTTTTTTTTTACACCATCGGCTTGTGTATAACTACGCGCATCGGTCTTGTATTTTATTGTCCGAACTGAGTAAGGGTATTTTTGCCTCGAATCATCATTTAGATTCGGTATATTTACACACTAATGGAATCACAAAATAATTTGAGATTTTTTAAATAAATTAAACAATGAGAATTATTAAACTTCATTTCCATTCAATAAATAATATTTATACATGGAAGAATCAGTTGTTTTGATTTGAAAGGGCGCAAACACACACGATTGATGCTATTTTAAATTTACCCAATTTCACAGTTTGGATCACCTCGAACCCTCAATTATCGCTTTGCACCTTAGCATCTACGATACTGTACACAAACACACTATGTTCTATGTTTACACACAGAGTATGTTTAAAATTGTACAAAACGTGTTAAGGCGGAGGTATAACAAATTAAACCAAATGGTTAAAACATTTTCTCCTCAATACACCTAAACTGAACGTACGTCTGCCAAGAGTCCAATTTAAGTCTATTTCTGATTTGGGAGCATTCAGACTGAGAGTAATTTGTCATGGTTTACATTTTCCAGAGTTTCGTAGGAAAAGAGACGGGGCCTCCCTAATAATCATTAAATTCTCCGCCCAGTTTTGCATCACTCAAGGAACATGTGTTTTTATTTTAGGCGTTTTAACCTCGTTGATGGGATATTTAGAACCCCGTGTCCTATTGTAGTGTTTTTTTTGTTTTTTTTTTACTGAAAATAAAAAAATAACAAATCGCGAAAGATAGATCCCACGAGTGTATTAAACGCACTACATACTTTTAAGGAACGTTAAACTCTTCTCCAAGTTTCAATTCGCATTCTTTTGCGAACAATTCCCACATAATAATAACATCAACAACAACAACAATAATAATAATAATAATAATAATAATAATATAAAATAGCTATACATGCTAAAGCGTGTGTGCTGACTACGATTTAAAGCAATATTCATTGTAATATTAAAATGAAAACTGCGAGTCTGGGTTCAGGCCGTACGCCTTAAAAAACAAAAAAACAAAAACAAAACAAAAGCAACATGCAATAAAACGTACTGGATATTAACGAACGTCAGTGCATGAGGACAGTTGGACCATCAGTCACCACTGATCCCATCATTAAAGCAAAATAAAATAAATCGTCTTAAAATGCACGGGACTGCCTTAGCCACAATTAATACCTCGGAGCTTCCCTTGCATGATCAAGAACGTCTAGAGCTATTCAAACATACACTAAGCAACCTATGGACAACAAGATCGGGCATTTACAGGTAATTGGAGAACATCTTAACATTTCAAACATCTTTAATGACGTTATAAATAAGGACAGTGCACTATTCAGTGTACTATTGCTGCACTATTTTTCTCTTATATAAAAGGTGCAATTAAAAGCCGACTTCACTACAAACAACGACGTTTCTTGCTTGTTTAGACTGTATTGTTGAATCCAGGTGCCTCTAGTTAAATACAGAGTAACTAGTGGTCTGCCATAAAACATTTTTATAAGTTAAAAGCCCATGTTTCTAATAAAGGTTAAAATGTAGTCGAATACCAAAACATGTCTATGGTATTTACAACCCACTAATTATGATCGAAGTTAAATCGAAATCAAATGAATTTACATCGATATTACTGCTACCCAACGGTTTAACAATCTCTAATCGAAGATTACCAAAAATTATCCAAAGACCCTGTTCATGCCCGTTTAATGTGGTATACTTTACATTTGACAATGATCCTGAATGACAAAAAAATCGTAAAAAAAAAACCAAACAAAAAAAACCCCGCAGTTTTTATAAGGCTATGTGAGAATACTGTGAGACGCGATTCTACTGCGCGCACAAAGGAACGTGAGGTAGAAACTCAGGCGCAACTGTTTGAATTACGGATTGTTGAGGTGCAAATCAGTTCAACTCCAACGAATGGACCGCCGGTAGAGGGAGCCAGTCACTACAAGTTGAGCTGCAAATAGTACCTTGGCTTTAGGAGTTTCCTAACCTAAACTTTCGGCTGCTGTGGTCGAAATATATAGTACCCCTTTGGATAAGTTTTGACCTGACCTGCGGTAGAGGACCCATAACTTAATATGGTATAAAAGCTTTTTATTATTTACATTTATAAAGTAGAAAAACAATTTTGTATTCCTTTAAGATTTTCATCACATTCAAAACAGCATTGGCTGAAGACACTATAAGGACATGCATAGCACGTCCCTATATAAGCATTAGAGAGCAGAGAGGTGACTTACGATGAACACGGCTGTGTTTGAGAGCCTCTGATAACTGATGGTTATTTCGAAGCTAAATTCCAAAGCAAATCCCGAATAAGGTTATCCGATTTCCTCGTGACTGTTCTATACCATAGAAACAGTTGCAATCCACAGCGCAACTAAATACTAGGAGTTTGCGGTCAACTTGCAGGTCTTCCTACTGGAGGTAGAACCTTCGGGTGTCTGTGGTATACGGGCATGAAGCGATTAAAAAGAGGAGGCTACTTACAGTGTCCAAAAAGCAATCCAAATAATTAGCGGCTTTACAAAGCGTGAGCGTGAAGTTGAGGAAACACTTATTTTTAAAAATTCACAAGCAACAAACAACGCCGTAGGCGAACACGTTTGTATAAGACTTGTCCTCGGAAGTTCCCATGTAAATTTCGCAAAAGATCCTATTCGTTTATAAGATGCTACTGAACCAAAACAAAAAAAGAAACCGCAAATTTGAGTGAAGGTAAAAAGTAAATCCAATTACTGACGAGGCGATGTTCACAACGGTTTGCGTTCTCTACCTGCTATAAAAGATCCACGCGGCTATCTTCGCAACAAACATGGGACGTCTATTCGAATCTCCATTTTCCGTGAAACACCGAACTTTCCATGATTCTTTTGAAACCGTTCAACGTTTCCTTCAAAAGCTGATAAATAAACTTAGGTTTCCAAATACGAAATTGTGGCAAAACTGGCGAATCAGCAACACTCGAAGAGCTTATTTCCCCAAAAACCATGCGCTGAGAGAGTATCTCCAGACTTGACGCGGCGGAACGCTCTGTGTTAAGTGCGCTGATCTATCTGACCCCCCACCCCGCTGAAATAAAGTGCCGAAAGACTTGCAGACTTCTTTAACTCTGTCACCTGCTCTCTCGCCTTCTTTCCGCAACTACCAAACACCGCTACTGATGCGCGCAGGAAAAGCCTTGTACTTGGCGCATGCGCTCCGATCTCTTTCAAAGTTCTTAAGTCACAAACTCAAAAAAGTGAAAGAATTTAACAGCAAGAAGAGCGAGTCAGAATACGTACATAAAGCCCGCCCATACAAAAGACAATATTCAATCTCCGGTCGTCCTCGGTTTCAGCATTTCAATGCGGTCATATTAAAATGGCCTTCCAGAGAAATATTCGTTCACTATCTTCTTGGCCTAAAACGTAGGTTGCACAGATATTATCTCAGCAATAAACTGGCCGGTGCCAAAAACAACAACTCATCATAAGGATATCGAAAACTCAAACATATCTGTGTGCAGAGTCAAATATTCATTTATTTTAGGCGCAGCAATTACTGTGTCAAAGGTCCATAGAGCCGCCAAGTCACTTCGACATCAGAATTGGGTCAAATTGTAAAAATGGGCGGAACGACCTATAACAAAACAAGCGTCTCTATTACCTAAAATAAACTCATAAAGTACCCGGGGCTATTACACCATCCGTGCCAAACCCAAGTTTGATTTTTGAGTGGAGGGGATTGAATTACCGCTCCTTAAAACTCTCAAGAGGCTGGGCGAGATGGTTTGCTTGTGCAGACCAGACCTGTAATGTAAAGGCATGTGTGTCTAAGTATTACAGCAATTACCTATTTCTGTTATTCTATAGAGTCTCATCGCGGAACTGCGCTGCACAGGTGTTAAAAAATGTAGCCGAATGTTGCAGTCTTATGGGAACAGCATTGTTCCTCTGTAAATGATTTCGTCCTATTAAATTAGATTAAATGCTAAAATAAGCATTTCGCGCTCTGTATTCAGCAGTTCTTATGAGGTGAGGATGCAAGAAGAGGGTTATCTTGAAATTGTTATCTTTATATGATTCATATATCTTTCTGTCATTCGTTCTTGGTGCAATATATTCTATTTTTCATTTTATATGCCTATGTAATTATTATGGGTGTAATTCGGAAATTGTTAGAAAAGATAAATCTGCTCTTCACGCTTACGTCACGACTTAATTAAGACATCAATGGAGTTTAAGGAGAAATTCATCACCCGCATATTAATATTACACTAAATATTGCACCATTTTTTTAAGCACATGGAAAATAGCATGGATTTTTTTTCATTTTCAAGATAGTCCAAAATTGTGAGCAGAAAAGACTGTACACACTAACATACTAAATACTAAACCATAATTACTTGAGACAAAAATGGACTAGATAGTAAAGTTGCTTTGTTCTTCCAGACATAGTTTAGACCTCAAGATGAGGCAGGAATTCATGTAATTAACTTGAACTTTGTTAAGAAGGCTGTGTTGTACTGCTCTTACCAGGTAACATTTTGATAGCTGGTCTCCATTCTGTGATAAATTGATATATTTTTCTTTTTTTACTTGTCTTTTCAGATAAAAAAAAATCCCAGTGTTTATAGATATGAAAGAGGCCAACCATGTCTTAAAACTGTAGGTGAGTGTGTAGGGGGGTTGATAGTGTTGTACATTTTTATCACTGAGTGTCCTGGTATGTCCGGAATCCTTCCATTCAGGATACAACGAGTCTTTCAGAATCTAAGGATTGTGCTTGATACTGAATATTATACAGAAGCCCCATATGTGTGTTCATTTGCAGCGTGTAGGTACTCAGTTTAAATGATCATCACTAAACTTGAGAACTTGCTTTGATAGTAAAGGAAGCAGATTTCGTAAATGTTCTCTTTGAGTGCAGGCTGTATGAGATTGAGTAGATTGCACTAGAAGGCTCTATTTTGTATGTGTCTGCGTTTGAGTGTGTGTTTGTCTGCATGTGCCAAAGATGGGAAGAGATTCCTACGAGATTGTCTTTGTGTCATGAAAAGATTGAGAGAAGGGATTGTCCCGAAGCACTAGGTCGAAACACCCGTTATCATGTGTTCAGGCAGCATAGATGAATGAGAGTGAGAACAAGAGAGAAAGAGAGTTAAGAAAAAGAATGAAAACAGGGAGAACTACAACAAGACAAACAGACCACTGACTCAGAACAGCAGGGAAACAGTACTACAGTGTGTCTGGGGGACAGATATAGAGATGTTGGATGATTAAAAGATTAGTGTCTTTACCACAAACAGGGAAACAAAGTCACAAAGGCCCCCCACCCCACCCCACCCTTGGTTCTGTTGACCACAAACTTCACACCACATCCTCTGCCAGCCATTTCCCACTACCTCAATCTCCAAGCCCTACTCATGGTTTCTGGACCTCCTGCAAGCCACCCTCTCCCTGTGTCCCATTTACAGCATCTCCTGCCTTACGGACAGCCTCCTTCACTCATCTTCAGCAATGGCGTACAAATGTCCTTCCCCTCCACAGCACGCCGCAGGGGCTCAGTAAAAATGACCCGGAATCTCAGACCACTAGCTAAAATCCACCAGCTGCCCTACTTCCTTAACCCTCCCACCCCCCACAACCTCCTCCCACTAATCAAAATGCCCTTCAACCACCTCCAAACCATAGCTACCTCCCTCTAGCCACCACTACACACAAACCCACAGCCTAATGTGCTGAACCCCCCCGCCCCCCCCACTGCTCTCCTGCTGAATACCACCCCACTCTTCT
>JAOXYF010000016.1:5715885-5731351 GCA_028565775.1 Sternarchorhynchus goeldii
TGGAATCAAGCCAGGAATGTAGAGCTTTGGAGAGCCAGAGAATAGTCCTCCTGCCACCCTCCCACCCCCTATCCTGTGGGTGCAAAGTTGGGCAACATCTGGATGAGTTTATGGGCGAAAGAGAAAGAATGAGAGAGAGAGAGAGAGAGAGAGAGAGAGAAATCTTCTCTTCTTCTTTCTTACAAAGATTTCTTATATTGTTTAGTTACATAGCTCAACATTAGAGGGTCATGTATCATACAAATATTTCGTATGCTACAAAAAATATTAAAATTCCCCTGAATTTCATCAAGTTCTCAACCAATTTTTGTGGCTGGTAATGTAAAACTAATGCTTGTATATTCAAAGGACAAGCAATCTTTAATGCACAGGTACATCATGATTAAATATTTGTACATGCATGCACGCACACACACACACACACACATACACACACACACACAGCTGTGCAAAACTAAGCTTTGCCTGTGTTGAAACCTGCTAGGAAGTGTAAATTAATAGTAATAATAATAATAATAAAAAAATCAATGTTTAACAAATATTTTCTGAAGCACTTTTGATTACCTGTTTCTCTGGAAACATTGTTTACTACACTGAAACTTTTTACTACCTGTATTTTTTATGAATTCTGAAACATACAGATATATATATTTATACACATTTAAGACACGCAAGTGTCACAATTTGTAAGTGCATTTTATTCACAGTCCAACACTTGGATGTAAATGGGTAGTTCACACATTTCAATATTTCACATTTAACCCGGAAACAAACGTGTTCATTGCTGTAAACCTGCCCCTGTTTAAAGGACATGAGAAACAGACGTTAATGGGAGTGGATATAGATGAATCAAGGCTTAATTCCAGCACATGCACTGATGTTTCATTTGGTGCAGAGGCATACACAAGGCTAATAAATCCCAACAGATATATCTGTACATTTATAAATACACATTTAAACACAGAAGAAATGAGACCAGGAGCTCTCCTGTTTGCTCATTAAGCCACAGAATAAAGCATACTAAATTAAAGCATACTAAAATACAGCATACTAAACTAAAGCATACTAAAATACAGCATACTAAATTAAAGCATACTAAAATACAGCATACTAAATTAAAGCATACTAAAATACAGCATCAAACAAGACACGTTTGGCACATTATTTGTCAAAATAAAGTACTGTATTTTACATTTACATTTTCGTTCTTCAATTGTTAACATTCTACCAAACTAGTTTTGGCATTAGCTATAGATTGTTAGGAATATTAAATCTGCAGGTCAGAGTTCAAGGCTCTGTTTTAGGAATGTGCACTCATTACAACACAGTTAAAGATCTGTTTCCTTTAAGGGGTTTCTGAAAAGTGCATAACAGATCACTTTAAAAGAAAAAAAAATCAGAAGGAGTTTGTTGATGCTTTAACAAAGAACAGGAGAATAATTGGTATTAACTTCTTTTTGTTATTAAGAGACTTCCTGGTTAAATAAAGGTTAAAAAAAATAACAGTACAGTCAACTGGGTGATGAACACACACACATGCACACACACACACACACACACACACACACACACACACTTAAGTTACTAATACAGGCAGCTCCTCTCATAGGCACTGAGGAAGAATATTCAGTCTTTTGAACAAGATGGTTTTCGCCCAAAAGGACAAACACATCTCCACCTTAAATGAAGGCAGGCAAAGGGTGTGGGAGCATTTCCACGAGAGATGAGGGATGAGACCTGCTTCAGTCACAAGTCATTGCATGTCTGTCTTTGTTTGGTAATGAGAAAACTTCACAGAAATCCATCACCAGAATTCTGGATAGGTATACTGCCATTGATGGCACTGCAGTGAAAAAGCTTGATCAGAGACATCGAACAATACACTGCCTAAATATGTACAATATATTTTGTATTATTTTGTAATCAATCTATCAAAGCAGGCAACGAGATAACCAAACTATTCCAGGTGTAAATGACAACTAAGGTATCCACGTTATTATCATTTATGCATAATTAACACTATGGATAATAATGAAAACTGTCATATGGTCTTAGTGCAGTGGGAACTGTATGAAGCTGCACTGTACTGAAGAGGGCACATTTTTGCGGTTGGATTAGGCTTTATGGTGGGAGGAAAGTGCAGTGGTGGTGCCAGCAAGATCCATCTGTGGTACAACTGAGAAGCTCCAGAGAGAGGGAGGGTCCTGGTGTAATGAGGAGCATCTGTCAATCAGGAGAGTGCAGCCTATTCTTAAGAACTGGAGAAAGACAGACAGAAAATGCTAATGAAATACTTCAAACATCAATAAACTTTATCTACCATTCATCCACAGTACACATTAGTACAAATAGCTAAACAACATTTATTATCCCACTTCCAAGGTGGGAAAAATGCCATGGTACCACATTAAAATGCGAACCTCATTCAGCAATTCTGAATTCCCTTGCATCCAGCATGCAGCCACACCCTCTATCTTGGATTTACAAATTGTGCAACACCCATAACTGCGCTCTCCCCCATACAAGCCCAGGGCAGCTCTCTCATTAACCTGGGATTTGGGGGGTGGGGTTCTGGAGGAGCTGGAGCAGAGAGTAAGCCACAGGGTTGTGGGTCTGCTAAGCAGCAGACATTAAATGCTTGTTGCTGGGTGACACGGGAGGTGGTGGTGGTGGAGGTGGTTCATGCAGAAGTCCATGTGCCGCCCAAATGTTCCTAGGTGGAGCCCATGGTGGACACAGGTGACCCCGAAACCCTCTGCAGGTTATGCTGAGAACAGTGAGCCTTGCGCCCCATGTAGGGTTTCTGGCCTCCACTGACCTCGTGGCACTGCAGTTCATTGGAAAGATCCCGAAAAGAGTGTGTGTTGTGTCTCCAGCTACGATGCAGAATTAAGGACTGTGGGTCTCAGCAGGAAGTGATATTGTGAAGAGCATACTCTGCTCTTTTTCCTCCATTCCTCTCTCTCCCTCACTCTTTCTGTATTGTTAATGTGGCCCTTCCTTCATGTCTTGTCTTTTCTCCCTCCTCTCCTCTAGCCCCTCTCCTCTCCCCCTTCAAACCCTCTTTTGAAACCCTTTTTATTGTCATTGACATCAAAGTCACTGCTGTAGAAGCCTTTAAATTATTCCACTTCATCAATAGGGTCAGGTTTCAACTCACGGACAAAAAGCCTCTCAAATCGTTAGTGAGATATATTAGGCATTTCCTCTTAGACTCTAAACTGTCCCATTCCCCAATAGAGGACACACTGAGCTTCCTTATGATCTCAGATGATGAGCCATGATTGGTTTCTACATGGTGTGTTTATCCGCAAGACCAATATGCAATCAATTGCATCTGTGGCATTAAAATGTAATGGGAATAGCACAGTCCAAGTATTTGTAAGAAGAACTTTGTTGGATTTCCAGTGAATAGTAGTAATAAGGAGCTATGCTAAATCCTTCCCAAACCCTAATCTTAACCATTCAGTAGCCTCTGAGATTAATTTGTTCATGCAGACATCCATGAGTCTGCTTTGGTAGAATTCTGTTGTTTGTTACCAGATAACTTTTGGCCAATTCTTTATTTGTCAGTTTGTGTTAAATAAACAGCCAAGCAATTAATGGAGATGGACTTTTTGCTTTGCTCTTCAATACCACTACAGCGTTTTGTGATGAAACAGGTGTTGTACTAGTTATACATATTTTTAGTTGAACCATACCAGCGAACATTAGGTAATGCATTTATACATCTTGGGTATGTCCAACCCTAGATGTAGATGTGAATGATACAGCCTCTTGTGCTTCCTAACCAATAATTTGATTTCAGGAGTACAGGAACTTTTATGTGGGGAATGTTTGTCATTGTGGCATGTTGAAAAAAATCAATACAACAATCACCAATGATCTGGGAGTCTTTTTTTTTTTTTTTACATTTCAGTATGACTGCTGTGTCCCTTATGGCCGCATGGCCAAGGGCCAGCTATCTGATGTAAGACGTTCTAAATGTGTTTGGCATTAGTACAAACATCACATCCTACAGAACAAACTCTCAGAACATGCCCACCATTCTTTGGGTGAACTGTAGCAGAACAGATATGTTCTACCTCTGGCTTTTCCTTTTCTCCTTGGTTTAAAAAACGACATATGCAGGGCTGTGCCAAAGCATGAGTGTTCAGGCCGTTTTAAAATAACCAACATGATGAGCTGGTCTTTCAAAACCAGATACTTAGTGAAGAGAAGGAATGGAACATATAAAACCTCGTGTTTATTAATTTCTCCTTTTTCCTTAAAAAAACTATTCTGAGAGAAGAGAAGAGAGAAAAAATAAAACATTTGGAATTTCTTTGATTTCATCAGGACTGAGAAGGTTCCATTTCCTGTCCCATGCACTCATGCGATTGGTCATGGCCTGTTCCTTCTAGAACCATCCATTACATGTATAAATAAATAAACAGCACCAAAGTAATTAAATGGAGGTGCCATCATTTGTTATGCAACTGGTGAAGAAAAAGCCAAAGGGAGGGAGGGGATTTGTAAAGGCGTGTTTTTCTCAGGTTTCTCAGTTTCTCTCCCTGTCCAGACAACCTAAATTAATGATTTTGGGGCCCAAGAATCAACAAATAAGGCTGAAGTCTCGTCATAATGGAGAAAAAAGGGCCTTGACTTAGGTCCATCTGATGGATCTGGTCCATTTGAGATCCTGTCAGCACGTATGAAACAGCAAATGCGACCTGCACCAGCCTTGTCTTTAGACTGACTAAGTGAGGGGTACAAATGTGTTTCTCGATGCGTGGGTGTATATGTGTGTGAATTATGTACACTGGCCTGTAGTTGTTTTGGTTTGCAGTAGTATTGGCTATCTGATGCTTGAATCTCTTGTGTACCAGAGTTTCTGTTTGTAGCTTTACTCCCACATGTTGATACATGCAAAGCTTTGTACAGCATATTTTAGATAGCAACACTGTTTTAAAAAGCCTCTTTAAAACACCAGCAATACTCCTTTGACTCATTTGGTCAGCTGCCATATAATCAGTCGTTTATACATTAGATAACTTTAGATTGCACTCCAGTGACTTCTAAGAAAACCTCCAATATTATTTAAATTATGTCCTAGAAGCAATATAAGAAAAGGAACAGTCTTTATGTGGTTCAGTCTGTGTGAGCTTGCAGACAACCAGACTCCAGACAGGCTGGTACATGGGTGGATGGGAGGAGAAGAGTTCTATCATCCTTCCTGTCCCATAGCAAAGACACCAAATTGCAGTTCTAATAGGAGCTTGACTATGGCCCATAGCAAAGCCTTAGCTATTTGAGCTACATGCAGCCGTTTCTCATTGCCAGCTGTGCTCTGCTATTGTAGGATCTGGAAAGATAAAATAAAACATACGAGATATACAGAGATAGTAGACCAATGATACATTCAGGACTAATGCATCCTAACATCCTTGCCTTCTGATGTCTTTGCTGGGAGGGTTGTGTGTGTGTGTGTGTTGGGGGGGAGTGTAGAGGGTGTGTTTGCTCCAGGCCTCCAGGCTAATAAGTGTGTGCTCTGCAGGAGGATGCGGGTTGCCAGATCTCAGGGTGTTAATAACAGGCCATACCGCTGTCTCACTAACACCTGTGGAGGGACAGGGGCCTCCTATTCCGCCTCTTTCTCTCGCCCGTCTGCCTCCCCTCCTTTCTGGACTTCCATTCCTCCCCTCCTCTCTGCCTCTCTTCCCCTGCCTAGCAACCCATCGCTTTCCCTGTTTTTGTTGTGGGAATAAATACAAACACAATTTAGAATGCACAAATTTAGAAATTGTACATTATAATGCTCAACAATATTTAAAGAACTGATACATTTCCCTTAATATTATAAATAATATATCAGTATATAAAAGCCATATTTGATGAAAAAAGAAACATGTTTGATGAAATCCTCTAGGCTCATTTTTAAACCATCTGCACATTTTCTAAGTTAAATTACTCAAACAATTACACGTAATTCTAAATGTTCCTGACCCATCAAGAATGTCGCGTGTCTCGGTAAGCGTCTGTTTCACTCTGTTACAGTTGCTTCCCAGTCTTGCACTCTCATAGAGCAGTAAACGTCTCCTCACCCTTCACAGCACGGCACCTGGGTGTGAACTAACCATCAGACTGTGGCCAGTCAGCGAAAGGGGAGAGCTCACCTTCATATGTTGCAGTAAACATTTATAAAACCCTTGTACAACAAACAGCACTGCAATTGATCCAGGTTTAGTGGTTATTTTACTTGGCACAAAATAGCCTGTCCACTAAAAAAGGGCACACATATGACTAACGGACTACAACAGATACACACAAAAAAGACCTTACACACAAACAGGCTAATAGATACACACACAAAAAAGTTTTAATACACTGGAACTGTTCCAGTATTTCAATATTTCTTGAACTTCTCCCTTCTCAATAAACGTGTAGTTCAGGGTATGCCTTTGCAACATCACAAAACGAAAGTCTGCCTTCCACTACAACTCTGTTAGTATTCTCAGGAGAATCCCATACCATGATTTCCCAGCTTCCATAAGTCTTTGTCATTTGAATAAGAACACTTTAGATCTTCATGAATGGCAGATGTCCTCTCATATGTATTTTTTTATCCAGACACACTAGATCAACTCCAAAGTTTCCTCAAGTATTCACCCCGTTTGGAAAGTCTGCCTTTTTTCTGTTTACTACCTTGCAAATTAAAGCTACAGCAGAAGGGGCTTCAAATCCCTGTCAGAAGCTTCAGCTCACACTGAGGTCCAGCTCAGCCAAGATCAGGCTCGAAATGTGGGACTAAATGTGGATTCATCAGTTTTTCTTCTGCTTTGCTCTTCGCTTCAACTTCTGCTACTAAGTGGCCACAACAGAAACTCTAGTTTTGTGACCAACAACTTTGTTTAAATGTACGCATGTACCGACAGTCTCTTTTTCCCTCTAAAAATGCTTTAACTCAATTACCGGTCCCCTACTCAACCCAGTGAAGGGAAGAAAAGTGAGCCATTCTTCATGAGTGCTCTGAAATGCACAGAGACAGGCGACTGACAGCTGACTCCAGTTACACGCTCATTCCCTATCCTGCCCTGACTGGCTAAAGAAAACTCTTAAATATAATTAGGTCCAAGGAACCTATAGACATTTTCTCATTGACCGCACGTAGTCAGACGAAGAGCGAGCTTCTAGAAATATGCCAAAGGTTGGTTTTTACGTGCAGCCATAGAGACTGAGGCTGACTGGATGGGTGGAAGAGGGGCATGTTTCCTGATGGAAAAGGGGTGAGAGGTGATGCACCACACCACAGCACTGTCCTCCAGCCCAGGCTCCAAAGACTTGTTAAAATGGCACCGTTTTCTGGTGGAGCTCTGGGGTCAAAGTCCAGACGCTTTCAGTCTTCACTGGAGATGTACGTTTTATTTGAGCGTACATATATTCACGGCACAAGCTCTACTGCACACACACATACAAGAAATTAAGATGAAAAAAAGAAAAAAGTAAGAAAGTCCAGTCTTGAAATCCACAGAAATGAAATGAGCACGTCTCTTGCTGAACAATTGCTTCATGGACTCTTTCTTTACCCGCTTTTCATCTTTTTTTTCTTCTTTTCCCTCTTTTCCCTGCCTTTTACAACTTCCTCCTGGTGGGGGCCGCAGCTCAAACCCAAACAAAACTCCATTTTTCAGTTATTGGCCCTCTCGGCATGTAATGGAGATTCAAGCTAATTAGCCCTCCAGCTGCTTTCACTTGTGCTTTATGTAAACAATACCTGCCTGGCTCTAGGAGTGCTCTCTCTCTCTCTCTCTCTCTCTCTCTCTCCCTCTCCCTCTCTCTCTCTCTCTCTCCCTCTCTCTCTCTCTCTCTCTCTGACTGGTGGCATTAAGGAGCCACATGCCTGCTTGGCCCCTCTCCACCATTCCATAGTCTACCTTCTAAACCTCCACCTATGGACCCCCATCACCCATAAACTCCGAAACTACACCCCCATCCTACCTCCTCCATTCCCAGGCTCCACGAGAGGCCTTTGAACGTCAGACTAAAATCTCTTCCTTGTTTGACAGCTCAAATTCAAACAAACTCCACAAAGAAGTAACCAGGAAAGAGTCGACCATTTAAAGAGTGTAGTAAAAGTGAGTTCTGCGCTGACAATTAACGGGCATGGGGAAAATTAAGGCACCGACTCACGCCCAAATTGAAACCATCTCATACCGTCAATGGATGCAAAGATCCAGGGTGTGTGTGTGTGTGTGTGTGTGTTTGTGTGTGTGGAGGGGGGGGCAGTAGTAAAAAGCCCATATAGACTAATTACATAATTTCCTTCATCTGAACAAACACTCGCTGAGCAAGAATAAACGCTAGAATACGTCTTGGTCAGCACTGCTGAGGGCTTTGTGCGTTTTGCCTGTGACTGATAGCAAGGGAAAGGCAACACATGCTTGAAATATGCAGCATTGGATAATGTATGAGGAGCTGCATATATGAGGGCAGGGACTGTCAACCGAACTGAACGATGGGAATGAGCTGTACTGGGAGAGAGAAAATAAAAATACCTTTACAACCTTTATAAACCCCAAAACGCCTCAAAAGTATTAGTATGTATCAAATTATGGTGCTAATATATATAAATTCTACAATATGATTACTTCTTATTATGAAAAACTTCACTTATGACTCTGGATGGCAGCTACAGCACAGAGAACCATAACTGTGCTGTATAATTTATAATCATAAGACTTTATTTCAGACATTCATGTGCGTAGCTTATCCAAACCTTCCGATGGCATACTAGTGCCTCCTGAATTCTGAGTTAGATGTGTTCTTAGAACTCACCACTAGGGGGAGATCACTGTTGATCCACATCTGCAAATCAAAATAGATGAAGACACAGCTTATGAGGACCTGCCTACTAAAATCACAAGTGGAGGGATTTTCTTGTAGTTTTTAGACAGGTTTTCACCTGAAGTCCCTACAAACAGACCACACCACCATGCCTCCTCCCAACTGTCATGTGAG
The DNA here is from genome assembly GCA_028565775.1 of Sternarchorhynchus goeldii. Taxonomy (NCBI): domain Eukaryota; kingdom Metazoa; phylum Chordata; class Actinopteri; order Gymnotiformes; family Apteronotidae; genus Sternarchorhynchus; species Sternarchorhynchus goeldii. The sequence continues at coordinate 5,724,883 of JAOXYF010000016.1, forward strand.
CTGAAAGAGTGATGAAAACAGGAGGTGAACAAAGTGGACTCACTCATACCCCCCTCCCCCACCACTCCTTTTCCTCTTAGTTTCACCAGCAAATCTTGTTAGCAAATCTGGAGTGCTTCCTGCTTCCTGTAAGATAGTGGTAGGCCTCTTGGCTCTGCCAAAGCACACCAATTAATAACCAATAGGGGTGGAATTTGAAGAGCACACTCCTAACTGTTTTTGTGAGTTGTTTTGACAGTCAAGTTCATACATACTTTGCAGAGCAGAGGAGGAAAGAGAGACTTTTTTGGCAAGTGAGGGCGTTCAAATAGTCATTTATCACTAATAGTGCTTCAGGGCGAGAGGGAAAGTATGTTCATAAAAAGAGTATGCAGTATGTTCATGCAGGCCCTAAGTGTGGGTTTCAACAACAATACATGCCAAGTGGAATTTTATCTGGGTTACAAGGCCTCATGTTATCCTGCTGGCTTTGGGTCTCTCTGACAGTCTCTATATAAGTGTCTGTGTGCTTTTGTTTGTACTCGTATCACTATATGTATTTATAAGGGTGGTGTCAGTGTCCAAGCCTCTAATAATCATCTGATATAGAGATTGTGAAAAACGATCTATTACTACATACTTAAATAGATGTCATTATGGTACTATCAACAAACTGAAGATATCAACAAAAAAAAACGACTGTACTTGGTCCAGGGTCCCTCTGCCATTCAGAAGAGTGACACACTGAATCCGACCCCACTTTAAAGTGGCTCCCGCTGGGAAGGGATCAGTGCCCTGGGGCTTGGGGGGAATCTGGGTTGCAACAGAGCCTATCACAGACCCATCTGGCAAAGAGGAACTGAGGGCACCCGGATGCTCAGATAAGCACAGACTGGGCTGTTTGACATGCATCTGGACCAGCATGCACCAGGCTGAGGGGAGGGGAGGGGGGGGGGGTCTGGCAGGGTTCTGTTCTACTGGGGCCACACTGTCATAGGGGCCAGAGAGAGAGAGGTAGTGAGAGAGAGGGAGCGAGAGAGAGGGAGCAAGAGAGAGGGAGAAGTGCACACAGATGCGTTCAAATGCCACCATCACATTTAAGAGCTTCTCAACACAACTGCTGATCTTCAGCTCGATCGCTTTCAAAATTTATATCCACATATTTGATGCAGGACAAAGCATGCGTGGAGTTTCCAGGACAGACAGAAGCAGACTGGGGGTCCAGTCCTTGGATCAAGTACAGCTGCATAAATGGTCCTCTTCAAAAAATCAACCACTGGTGATGAACTCCAAAAATTATGCTCTACCTTTTGATCTACCTTTTCCACAACATTCAAAACATATACCATATAACAGGAAACACATGTTCTGGGGGAAAACAATAAAACAAATATTCAGTCTCTTATTTGGGCATTTGGTTTTGTTGTTATTGTTGTTGTTGTTGTTGATTTCATGCTTGTGATCATTCAGTGACATTTCTCTGTACTCTACCACTTACTGTAAGAATCTACACTTATTAAACATTATTATTTCATCTTGTGCAGTGAAACAAAAATGGTTCATCCTTATTTTTGGGAGATCATTAGCTGTAATGCCATTGAAACTGAACCAGTGAATTAGGTGCCTCCTCTATCCCCACTGTAATCTCTTACTAACCAAACTATAAAATGTACAGGGATCTCTGAGCATTACCAGCTCAGGTAGAGCATGTTTGTAACATTAAACCTGTTCCAACTGTTTCTGCATCCCACAGTATTCTTTTTGGAGAGCTGCCCTATACATTAAGCGAGAGCTGGAGATGTGAAGTGCTAGCACAGAATTGACTGTGCGTGTGGGGGGTGGTGGTTGTAGTGATGGTGGTGAGGGCGTATGTGCAGTGGTTGGAATATTTACATTTCATCTCAAATCTATTTAGAACCAGATCATTTGAACCAGTTAAGAAAATAAATTCGATCCTTAAGATCCCAATCTGTTCTTGAGGAAAAACAGAGGGAGTAACATGAGGGGTGGGGGTGTTCACCTTTAAACATGAAAACCAGGAGTGCTGGCTTGGTGTGTGTGTGTGTGTGTGTGAGTACCTAGTCCTAGGCTCCTGGATATAGCACTGGCTGGGGTCTGCCTGCTGTCTTTACAAGGTTCCTCGCATCCAACAGAGCGAGTGATTCATCGAGGGCGATGATGGAACATTCCACCAATGCTTTATGGGGAAAAGACAGATCTGGATTCCCTCCCATCTGCAGTGAAGTTGGGGAATTCCAGAGGAAAGTCGCTAAGAGCGCAAATCCATGTCACTGATCTCCCATGATGGCAATGGACTCAAAAATACGTGGTAAAAAGGTGCACTGAAAAAAAAAGGTGTAAGAGAGCAAACTGTAGCAACCCATGACTAGCACTGACCTTGACTCCCATGAGCTTGACCCTCAAACGTTATCATTACTCAGACAGTCTTACTCACACTGCCTTTGGGAAGCCCAGCTCCAAATGGTAGTCATGGCTTGAACATAATATGTGTAACAGCTGAAGAGAGCTTCATGTGAACATATACACCTACACAGAATCAGTCCTCAAATTGCACAGGTGACAAGAATCAAGCTCGCAAACATAGACACACACACATATAGAGACACATATTTTTTTTCCTGCCTGCACTGAAACCACGTCATTCACCCTTGGAATGCCAATCATCTGCCTCTCTGCCATGATTGGATCCAGATTGGCACTTGGGTTCCTGTTTCAATTAGACTCGCAATGCGCAGCCATTCAGTTCACAGAGTCACCTTGTCCTTTTCCTGAGCGTGTCTGGGCTCTGGGGCTGCACCAGCAGGTTAAGGGGATTCGTCTAAAGTAGCTATGACAGCCTGTGTGGAACAGACAGTGAGATTCTAGGATTTCTGCATTAACAGGTCAGGGCCAAGCCTGTGAATCCTCCTTACTCACTCTAACACTGGAATAAAATGTCATTGTGAAATATTTTCAGCAAGAAAGGTGTTGATCACCTTTGTCCTTTGTCCTTGGACTCTCATGGCTCAAAGCAGACCCGCTGCAGTCCTGCCCTAAAGGCAGCAGCCAGAGAGGCGTTCCTCGTGATTTAGTCCCATGACTTTTGCATCCGAGAATTTGTTTGGTGGCCAAAGCCTTTCCAGCTTTGCAGGAACCAGCAGGGTGACATGGTCACGTGCTGCTTTGAGCCCTCCTGGGGTAAAAAGGTGGATCAAGAAATTAAGGTTATCGATGCTTTGGGTAAAGGTGAAAGGGCCCTCAAACAACACAGGTAACAGAGAGCTTGCTGGGTTTTTGGGTTCGGCAGCCCAAAATGGTGGGTTCGAGAAGGAATGTAGTGACTTGTTTGTAAAAAGGTGCACGTAGATTTAATGACAAGTAAGAATGTTAAACAGATATAAGCTGGTAAAAATTTGGATTAAAATCATTTTTGGAAATATTTCAGTGTTAATGTCAGGGATTTGTCAGGGATTCAACCTATTGCCCTTCATTTTTAATTCAGGTTATTCGACTGGGTTTCAGCACTTTAACTACTTGCTATTAGCTCTGCCAAAATTAAACAAAATACAGGATTCAAAACTATCAAAATAAAAGAGCAACAAGTCACATCCTGTTCCAGAGTCTGGGAGCCCAATGACCTTTCATGACCTTTTAGCTAATAAGAAACATTCCTGTGAATTATGGGCCAATTAATAGCTTCCTCATCAGTGTCTGCTCCGCCTACTGTGCCTACTTCCTCATCAGTACTGGCCTGCTTTCAGTATGTTTAGCATAGCTTAGCTGACCACAGTAAATTAACATCAGTTGTGTTTGGGTTTTTGTTTGGCTTTTCCATTTCTTACTTTAACCTCTAATGTAGATAGTTCACAGGTACAATTACTGTGCATTTCGATACACCTGGAGCCAGATGTGTTCAAAACAGAGAGAGAGAGAGAGAGAGAGAGAGAGAGAGAGAGAGAGAATGAGCTCAACACCTGTGTGAAAATAACTGCTATGAGTTGGCTAGAAAGTCATGCTCAGACAACTGAAGGGTACTGTGCCAAATAGCATTAATCATTAATCTACAGCTAATCATTATCTACAGCTGTCTGAAATGAGGAGTCTACTGTATAAGTACAGGTTCCTATTTACAGTCTAAGCATCCACTAAAGATACGGGTCAAGTGATGTGATCTGTACAAAGCACTAAAGTATTCACTATCACAAGTGAATCACAAGCGAATATTAATCTGATATGTTAGTGCATACTTCTACAGTTGTGTGTAAAACGAAACAGTGAGAAACAGAGAGAGAGAGAGAGAGAGAGAGAGACAGAGTGAGACCAATAATAGGAAGCCAGCTGTTTTTAGAGTAAGCAAACTGTCACTGAAGAAAGGGGACCCTACAAAGTGCTCCATATTAAAACTATTAGAGTGAAAACAGAGAGATTATTTATGTGAACTCTGGGGTGAAGAGGATCTCCCCTCTCCCTTCCTCCCTCCCTCCCTCTCTGCCTCACTCAAACACACTCATGTGTATGCACTCCTACGGACACAAACACATTTTTATTGTCATTCTCATCTTGTCTTTTGAGTTACACACAATGCAACTGAAGTGCAAAGGTACATTCGTCATGGGAACCTCAGTCCTGCCCAGAACACATCATTTCCTTCTCCTTTCCCAGGCAATGTGGATGTGCTGTGTCTGTCTGTCTAGTGGTAAGTGGTGGAGTTGAACATGGGAACACCTTGAACCTGGACCCACATACATGTGCATTGCAACACATTTACACATACGTGTAGTTTATAGTACTGAACGGTTTCAAAATATTGTAAAGATGTATGTAGGAAAAAAAGACCTACACTAGGCAAGGCTGTGTACCGTTTGACTTGCCATTCTAGGTGTGCATTCCAAGCAGTGAGTGCTTAGTCTAATGGCTTCCACACCAGACATACAGAGCACTGGTAAATGGGCATGAAACTTTGCAAACAAGCCCTTACATTTGCATTCTAACTGGGACAGCACATCTAATCAATAACGTCTGACACTCAAACACACCTGTGTGTGTGTGTGTGTGTGTGTGTGTGCGCGCTTTGTTCAATTTGCAGAATGATGGGTAGTTGGCTAAAAATATATAAGAGGGGGGAACTTATTGAACCTTTACAAAAATTGTGTGTGTGTGTGTGTGAGAGAGAGAGAGAGAGAGAGAGAGAGAGAGAGAACACATAAATGATAATGTCAAGGAAGACATAATGATAGTTGTTGGTGCTGTGCTCTTTCATTGAGGACTCTAACACTATCTCACACTGCAAGAATTCTCAAGGTGCTACTTCAAAGTCATGACAGTGCAAAATGCTTGGAGGGGGGAAGAATGTTGCTTGTTAAACCTGTCCCCTGGACATACATGGCTAGATTGCTGTGTCTCTGAAGCAGGTGACATGCAGCTTTTTTTGATGCTGGAACAATCCGTCCCCCCTTCATGGGACTGACCTAGCTTCAACCTACACACCCACAATGAACAAATACACAACATGTCCCTACCTGCACAATCGCACACATGCGTGTGCACATTCACACGGCTGCACAGACGTGTGGATGTGCACTTTTACTCTTGCACACACAGATATCCACACAGCCATGAGTGTGAACACAGACACACATGCTGCGATGAAAAGAAGTGAAGTGTCCATCACTCACTGAAGGTTTAAATGATGCCACGTAGGTGATATCACCCAAACTGAGCTGCATTCCAGAGCCTATTTACAATGCACTCAAAAATACAAAATACACAGATAGACAGACAGACAGACAGGCAGGCAGACAGACAGGCAGGCAGACAGACAGACTGGCAGGCAGACAGACATCCACCTGGCCGTGTGTAATGTTCACTGATAACCACCTAAGTCGGCATGAGTCAGACGTTCTGAAAGAAAGTATTTTACGGCCTGGTTTATCGTCCTGACAAATTCATGCCAAAGTTTTGTATTTTCAATTTTATATCCATGGATGTAACTTTATTTGGGGTAAAATATGGTATCAGATTATTGAAGCTACACTATAATGCATGAAAACACATTTAATATGTCAAGTTTAATACAGTGGTGATGTTATTCTGTTACTGTTATCCTATTCTATTTTAAAATCATTTAGAAAAAATGGGAAAAATGACTAAACAATATATTACATTGCAGATGGTGTATGATCCATTACTGTCAGTGAGTCTTACACCCATTTTCCCTGTATCTTAAGTATTTTAATGTATTTTAAATCGTGCTTAAAATATTTATTTTGAATTCTATTCTGCAGTGGGTTTAAATGACCCTACAAATGGTTAGTATTTGTAGCCTAGCTTGATTAGCTGAAACATTGTATCTGTGTGAATATGTGGCCAGAAATAACTGCTGAGGCTAAGAGCCGTCCACTGTACAGTGTGAGTGAATCTGTTGGCAGCGAAATACAAACATCCTAGGGTCTGCAGTCATGGGGAGAGAGAGAGAAAGAGAGAGAGGGAG
>JAOXYF010000016.1:5734495-5739495 GCA_028565775.1 Sternarchorhynchus goeldii
ACGGAACACACCTCCACACAGACACACCCACTCAAACACGAGACGGGGAGGCGGCCAGGGCGGACACCGTGACAGTTACATGGCCTAGACTGTTCATATCATTTATTCATTAACAATAAGAACTATAAAATCCATCTTAATTTATTTAGATAAAGATCAGATAATATTTTGGAGCAATTCACACACAAATGAAAATTTTTTGTCTATTTGTTAAAAGTCTGAAAAGTACCTGACCATTCACTGATCTTTCTTTTCTTACCTGTCTCTCTCTCTCTCTCTCTCTCTCCTCTTCTTCCTCTGAGTTGAGATGAAGGCTGCCCTCATATAGATGCAGAATGATTGATGTGTGTTCAGCTCTATACCTCCTGATAAAAAACACAAAAGAGCAAGAATGTGCACCTCACCTATGGAACCTAAAAACCATTAACATAAATACAAAACAAAACAAAACTGAATGACTGAACTTGCTTCAAATTGTATTCAGTTGCTCGACTGGCAGGTGATTCACCTGATCCCTTATCTCTCATCCCACAATACTAACTTCTAATTAACTTCTAGCCTGTGCCACTCTGCTCCTTAGGCCTCACTCCCTTTCATATGCATGAGGGTTTAGCTGGAATACAGCACTAGTTTCTCTGGGTTACAACCTCCTAGACAGGACTCCTGCCTTAAGCATGGTCTAACATCATTCCTGGCAATGGATGATGGGGCTGTTGGCATCTGTAAGTGGCAAAGCACTAATGTGAGCAATTTTATATACATTTTACTATCCTAGGAAGCAACTTTTGCTTGGTGGAGAAGCAGCCTACAAGGATGACGTTTTCCAAGTTTACATGGGGACATTCAAGTCATACACCATATCATTTTCCTCTGCAAATTTTCTGCAGCTAGTATAATCATCTGTTTGTATGCTTGGGCAATACTTCTGTTTTACACTCTGGCTAAGAAAATAATAACTTGAAGAGTTTGTAAAACACCTTGTCTACCACCTTCCTAAAAGAGTTCAGCAGCTCCCATGTTCTCTTCTCACGGCTGCGTTGGACGGACGGTAGTAGAGCTGTCTAATGACTAGCTCTTGTGTGTGTGTGTGTGCATGGTGTGTACAAAAAGTGAAAATTGTCCACTTCACAGTATATCAACCACAGAGAGAGAGCACAAGCACTCATCTCTCCCTCCACCACTGCTTCCCACCCAACCCTCCAAACCACTACTGCTCCTTGACCTCAGCTCAATTCAACTCTCTCATTATGCTATTAACACCAATTCAGTCATTCGGGCCATAAGAGCATATGTGTGTATGGGTATGTTGAGAGGAGAGGCAATTACTGCTGCACAGTGCAGCTTTTTACCTTTTTTTTTTTTCTGAGGCTCCGAGTGCTGCAATCAACCAATCAGCCTTCAAATGCAGGAGACCTAAAGCAAGCTGAGAGGTTGAAAGCCTCTAGAAACCTCACAGGGACCCTAAGAGCTCAAGGGTCAACACCAATTTTCACTATTCATGTGGGGGGGGGGGTAGCGGATGAATGAATGGAAAGAGGGAGTGTATTTGGGTGAGGTTTTGCTGTCTATAAAATGCCTCATGCTATATGAACATAATGAAACAAAGTACTTAAATATTGAGTTTTTAAATCTTTAATATTTTATTTTAAGGTTTTAAACTAAGAACATACCACTACTGTAATGAGACTGACCCTTGTGCGTACCTCAGGCCTTTGGTTTAATGAACCATTTTATGCGCAAATGAGAGAAATTACAGAGCAAGTAATATCAGTTTTTTAAGAACAGGCATATTCCATAAGTTGAGTTTTATTTCGTTTCTCACTACTAGGCTACAGTATGCATTCTTTGGTGTTCAAATGTACAATTAGGATGATTCAGACATTACAGCTGGGTCAACCAACCAACAAAAACTCATACTGGAGGCATTAGCAGAGCATTGTGGATGTTCTACCTAAAATAACCAAAGTTCATCTAGACCTACTCAAAGTAGTGTGTATTAGCAACACTAACAGTTGATCTGAACTTCACAAGTGTTTTCGTTATTGGGTATACTGCCTCTCAGCTTCCTGTGTGACACCAGAGTGAAACCCGCCATCTCGCCCTCAGGCGTTTGGAGGCTCCATGCTAAACCTCCCCTCCTCCAGCATGCTTTTAACAAGGACCACATGAGGGCTCAAACAAAGTCCCTCTTGCTTCAACAGCAAATGAGTCTGAGGAGAGAAGTGCTTGGAACCTGCAGCTCAATGTTGTGTGGAGATAGGTGAGTTTAGGGGGTTGCTAAAGTCGATCTGGGTACATAAAAATGATAGTTTAGAGCATACTGTTGGAATTAGATCTCATTAGAGTTTGCAGTATATGAACACAAAGTCATAAATACTTTTATGGGGCCCAGAATAAGAGAACACACACAAATGCTCACTAAAGAACTTTTGTTGTTCAGTGAGATAATTCCTAGTCATACATCACATCAATACACTTCTTTTCTGGGCTTTTCTGGGAAGTTCCCTCTCACACATAGTTGACCAGTGACAGTACATGGAGTACTGGAACACAATCTGGATTTCTAACTAGCACTTTAATGTGACTTCTACTAAAACATGAATTTGTAATAATTGCTAGGACTTTGGGCTTGCTTTGGGCTAGTCCCACATACATCAGGCAACCACAATTTCAGAACAGACATCTCACAATGTGAGCCAAACATTAGTTGTGCATGCACACACACACACACACACACACACACACAGACACCCACACACACACACACAGACACACACACACACACAGAGATCCTGCTAGCTCTGCAAACGATCACGACTTAAGAGGCTAATTTCAGCGGATGGCTTACAGGTGGCCAACACAAGGTGAGCACTATCCGCAAACACACACCCACATGTACACACCCATACACACATGCATGCTGATGCACACACACACACACACACACACAAAACGTGTAGTCCGGTCTTAAACCTGATCAGTAAGAATGAATCACTTCTCAAGGCAAGGTGCTAAGTTTCCATATCAAAACACAGAGTCAATACGCAAGGACACTGAGTTCACTTTTACATACACGCATGATACATACCCTTAGAAATTAGCTCAAGGTCTAACAACCCCCCCCCCCCTTCCTTGCCCCACTACCCTCTATAATTTTGTTCCAGCTGTCTTGGTTGTCAGACTTGCAATCTCATCACTCCTACAACCTCCAACACCAGTCACCTTCATTTTCTGCCAGAAACATCACACTAACCTCAACTGAGATCTGAATATATATCAGTCAGTGTCCTGCTTAACACATGCATGCAGACTCACAGAGGTCCATCCGTAGACGGGTGAAACATGTGGACATGTCTCAGGCCTGTCCACAATGCATGCTTCCAATGAAAAAAGAAAAAAAACCCCCAGAACTCAAAGAAGTACACCTTCTTACGCAAACTCTCGTCCTGGACTTATTGTGCATAACTGCTTCTCTTTCAGTGCAGATTGTGCTATGTGTCTCTTTGAAATGACATTCGGTAGAAACACACACACGCACACACACACACACACACACACACATGCAAGCACAGGCTTTGAAGTGGGATCATTATGCACAGGATAAGATGAGATGCGTGTGGAGTGACGTAATGCCCATTACATCAGTGATATCGCTGCTTTTGTTGTTGGTTTTTAACGTTCTTTTTTAAAGCTGCCAGATCTGTAGCCCCTGATAGTCCAAGCAAGTCTTTAAAAACATGAAAACATGCGTAACAAATGTATATAGTGCTGTTGTATGATGTAGAAGCTTTTCCTGGTCCAGAGTCACTTTGTTCTAAGTTGCCTGCCTACACACTGTAGAGCTGTTGGTTGGATAATCAAAAGTATAATGACAACATTTTCTGAGCACCAAACGTTCGCTGTTATGCACAGTAAATTCAGTTTCACACTAAATTCAGTTTCACTGTCTGCAAAAAGTTTCACTCTAGAGGTACAATTGACTGACATGAAATAAAACCATTTTATGCAGACAACCGACCTCAACAGGCTTCTCTATACTCACCAACTTCCTTTATAAGGATTGTTGGTGCGGTAGTCTGCAAGCGCATTTATATTAACTATCCATGTTACAAAATGGGAACATGAATTTCATTTTTAATGGGCTGTGATTCATTTGGATGTAACCTTGCCTTAAACTGATGACTCCTTGTTCTAATTCCCCACTGATATAAAAGCAGCAGTGATCAAACATGTGGTGAAGGGGCTGGTGGAGTGTGCTCTGGTGTGGCTTGGCGAAGTCAGCTGCGGTGTGGAGGTCCTGACAGGAGGCTGAACCCACTGTGAGGAGCCTGTGTCTGGGCCGAGCCGAGCGCTGGTGAGGCGCCCTGGGATACCACAGGACTGGAAGACGAACAAGTCTACGCGCATGGACAGAGAGGTGAGAAGAAAGAACAGAGAAAAAGAGCAAACCGCGACTTGGAGCTACTCGTCACTCAACAGTCAAGAGAGAAAGACTCAGGGGAAAGAAAGGCAGAGAGAGAGAGAGAGGGATCAAGATGAGGGAGAGAGAGTGGGGCAGACAGAAGGAGAGAGAGAGAGAGAGAGAGAGAGAATGAAGGAGAGAGAGGGAACAAGATGAGGGAGAGACAGTGGGGCAGACAGAAAGAGAGAGAGAGAGAGAGAGAGAGAGAGAACGAGAGAGATAATGAAGGAGAAAGAGAGAGAGGAAAACCACTTTCTTGAGCTGTAATTGTGACACGTGTGTGAGAGCAGCATTTAGAAATGGTGTGTTAGCGCCACTGCTAATTGCTTGTCTCTGTTGTCTCATCTGTCAAGCCTGTTCAGTTACACATAATCCCTGCGCTGACACACACCATTCCCTCTCTGAACCACAGCCTACACACATACACACACACACACACACTGCTACTCTTTGCACCTTCTCTATTCATTCCCAGACCCCAGAACACTTCAGAGCACTTTCTCCAGTCTCTCTCAGCGCTGTACCTAGCAAAGCCCTA
>JAOXYF010000016.1:5741995-5749950 GCA_028565775.1 Sternarchorhynchus goeldii
ATGCAGGCATGGGCGGCTGTATTAAAATGCTGGGGCTTGATGGGTGACAGGCACAACTACAGCCTTAAGGGGGCTGTCTGGGAGCTACACACACACACACACGCACACACATGCACACATACACACACACACACACACATGCAAAGAATATGAACCAGAACCAACTGATAAAACAGTAGGACTAGGTAGTCTGTCCATGAGAGATTTACAACACCATTATGTGTGATTGCAGGCCTGCATATTTACTATTGGTATATATATAACATACCATGCAATAAACACTAGAAGGTACTACATATGAATTCCAGACCTAGAACATCATATAATGTGTTTCTATAACTTACAAACCTCAAACTACATCCTAAGAATATTTGCAGATATTGCTTTATACCTAATAACTGACAGAACTAAAAACTATGAACATCTGCATTAGTGTTGTTAGCATTAGCTTCGTTAACTTAGTCTGCACAAAGTATCTTACATTTTTCAATCATGAAATGCCCTTCTAACAGCTATTGTGTTATGTATGTCACAGGATAAAGCCGCAAACTATAGAGCCCAGCTTAGTAAACCTGGTGATTCTGTAAAGGACGAATGATGAGTAACTTCCTCCTAATTAAGTGAAAGGAAACCTAAGCACTGCATTACTTATTTCTCAGTGAAATAACTGTACAGGATACATCTACTTCTATCTTCAAGATTTTGCTAAGTTATAAATTAAATGATAACACTATCTAATCATGCTGTTGCTCCCTCACTACACTTTTATGTTTCTGTCTGGATGTTCCAGCTGATGATAACCCAAGCTGCAGTTAATCCAGGATATGGAAGCAAGATTCTTCATAGAACCAGAAAGCCTGACCATGTTAGCCCTTATCAGCCATTCACTGGCTGCAGGTGAATGAAGAGAACTTCAGTCCATATTTATCATGCTCTTCCTAATATTCTTCTCCCTAACATTCATAAGGAAGACAATCAATTATGTCCTATTATATCTGCTTGCGTATGCCCAACAGAAATAATATCAGTTTTTGGGATGATATTTTTCAACCTATTGTTCAGTCTTTACCTAGATATGTTAAAGATTCTTGATGCTTCATACAAATTCTTGAACACCTGAAAGAACAAATGCTACCTGTGAACTCCTTGCTTTTCTCAATGGACAATAAAAATGTATACACAGTTATACCTAATGAAGATGGTTTGAGAGCATTTCCTTGATACGAGACCTGAGAAAAACCCACAGATATTCTTTTAAGACTATTGGAACTACTTCACCTTTGACTCCAAATACTACTCACAAATTGGAAGAGTTACTATGGGTACTAAAATCAACCTAGATCAACCTATGCTAACCTTTTTGTTGGATTCATTGAGAAACATTTTTTAATAATATACTGGACCTGTACCCTTTGAATAGTGTTTTGCTACATGTACATTTGAAGAGCTCCAGCTGTTCATTTCTTCCTTCTCCAAGTTCCACCCCAGCTCTGAAATATACATGGAATATAGCACATCCTGGCCTTTTTGGATGTTTCAGTAAAAGTTGGACATTCTTGTTTAATACTACCATCTATTATAAACCCACATTCTCATTCCAAGACCTGCAAAAACTCTATCGCTTATTCACAGCTACTAAGACTCAAGAGAATCTGCAATGAAAATGATGACTTCCTCCAAAAAACTATGAAAATGTGTGAATATTTTCATAACTGTGAGTTTCCTAAGGAAGCCTTTACTTGTGTTTTACCTGTTCAGAGAGTGGATGCATTGACCTACAAACAATCTAATATGAAGACAACCAGAATTCCTGTGGTGCTGATTTATCATCCTACAAATAAAACAGTGGCATCACACCTCCCTCGGGTCTGCTAAGATTGGACAGGTCTGCTAAGATTGGACAGGTCTACTAAGATTGGACAGGTCTACTAAGAATGGACAGGTCTACTAAGAATGGAGAGGTGCTGATGTCTCAGTGTACCCTTATGGCTGTGCAAGCCGCAGACTTTCTGTTGTATATTAAGCTGTTAAGCTGTTATGTCTGCCAAAGTTTCTGTTGGCACTATGATCATCATGTACTACATACATCATGTATGTTTTTTAAAAAAAGTGCTTCATGAAATGACCCACTGGAATCCCTGTACTGGTGTCTGGATCTCTGGGTGGAGTGAGTTACATCCATTTGCAGATGCTGCTCAACTTCCTGCTGCCATGCCATTCTCCAACAGCCCCAGTTCATGCCCTGTACTCCCAAAGCCTCTCCTGACATGCCAGATATTTAATCAACAATCTCTCTTGAATCCTTCATGTACTCCTAATCCTCACACACTTCATCAGCCTCATATTCTGGCAACAGCTTGATGAATTTCAAACCCACCTCTTGGGCTTCTGCATCTTCCTTGAACTAATACTGAGCATTTATCTGCCAAGTGTCTGTATCAGGAACATCCTGGACACATCCCTATGAACCCGCTGTGAATGATATTAATTGGCGGTTGTGGTATGGGGAGTGATTGTAGATGTGTGGGAGGGTGAAGACCTCTGAGAGCTTGGTCTTGGAAGTGTTAGAGGAGATCTGGTCAACTGCGTGTTGTACTATAGAGCAGGGCCTCCCCCTGCTGAAGGACTGAGAGAGAACCTAAAACAGGTGAGAACATGCAGAAAACTAGCTACAAAGGAAAGGTGTATTTTCAAGCTATTTTGAAAACTTTGTTCATTGCATAACTCCATTTATATCTGATCACTGGTCAGTGTTTCTTAGTCAGACTGTCTCAGGAAGCTTTTCATGGTTTGCTGTGGTTTATTCTTGGATATAAGTGAAGCTGGTCTGTGTAAAAACTGTGACAACAATTGAATTGAATTGAACAGAATATACGGCAGAATTAATATGATGTTTACAGATCTGAAAATTTCCCCTTTTTAATACATTTTCTTCACATGCAGTTGTTAGTGTCCTATGCGGTGTAATTAAAGAGTATATCTCTATCTTGCCTCTGATTCACTTTATCCATAAACATTTTTACATACACTTGTTTTATATGTTGTTTAGAACCGAGTGACCTGTGTAATTGAGTTAAGAAATTGATCAAGCTGGTGAAATAAAATAGGGGGAAAGGCAGAAGTCGAGTGCAGGGCAGGTGCAAGTCTAGAATGCAACCTACATACATATACACTCAAGTATAATGGAAATTCATTACAAATGCTCTTCCAGCATCTCTCCCATTTTTTTATTAAAGTACCATAACCTCATGTAAACGAATGATGAAAAAGCTTCATTCAAGGGAGAGAAATGATTCAGTGTCTCAAAAATGCACGTAACTTGACTCTGCTGCATGTTTATCTCCCTGGCCTGGATGTTTATTTGGTTGCCATTCTCTTTATTTAACCAGGCTAAGGGGCTTGAAAGGAAGAAATCATTCGAGCATCCCAGAACTTGGGCCTAATATATACCGTGTGTTTGTTTGTTTATGTATTATGCATACCGTGCAGGACAGGGTGCGGCAGAGTTATTGAAACCATGCAGTGTGGCTACGGAGAGGTCCCAGGTCTAGTGGAGGAAGAACATCCACGTGGGACAAAGGGACACAGGGAAAACGAGATGGAAGAAGAGGAAGACGAATGATGGGAGGATGAGACAAGGAATGAAAAAGAAAAGAGAAACCGAGAGAGAGAGAGAGAGAGAGAGAGAGAGAGAGAATGGGTAACATAGCTCGTTAAAAACTCGCCTGTCAAACATTTAAGAACACTTGCTTGAGACTTACCCCTCCCTTCCAATAACTGATAATGCGTTAAGACAATAAACACTTGAAAAAGAAAACAAAATATACCAAACAAAACGCATCACTGTTGAGGAAAACTAAACCTTGTCTCTGAATCTGCCATTACAAAAAATTCCTATTGCACTAATAACAGCTTCAAAAACACAAGGTATTTGGTTAACAAGTCTCTGCCAGAAAGCACTTCAAATGTCTTCCCAGGCCTTTGTGTAATTCCTGGACATATAGCATACTTGTGGGTTGCTGACTGTTTCAACAAAATTATACATACATTCTATGAGATGGAGAAAGTCCAGATATTAGTTTTGGGTCATTTTGCAGAAGGACCAAAATGTTTAGTAGGTTTCTTAAAACAGTTCTTTACCACACTGAGACATCACTGATATCAATAAAAAAAATGTAGACATTCTGGAAGGTGTGGCAGCTGGATAGTGGCAGCTTTAAATGTCTTTATGTATTGTCAGGACTGCGTGATTCTAATACTGCAGTCCTTGAATTATACACTTGCCTTGAATTTACCCAAAATCCTTCTGGACCTGGTAGAATGCACCTGGTTTTCAACAAGCCTGTCTCTCTGAATACATTCACTCCTACCTAAATGGTTATGTGCTTTGTTATGTGATGTGGGCATGTATGTATACACCAGTGTACATGAAGCATTTTAAAAAGGGTTTTTTGCCTACTCCCTTCCCCCCTCTCCCATCATTTCTCTTTTATTCCGAATTCAGTGTATATTATCTACTGCTCTGGAACAGAATCACTTTGTCAAAATTCATTAACAATGAGGGTCTTTGTTTACAAAATTTGAATAGAGCCATGCATTGTGTGGACTTGCAAACCAGATGTAAACATAACTTCATGTCATGCTGAGAATTTATGAATCTGCTCTGGCATGGATTTCAACAGTGAAGACATCAGATCACATATGTGTATAGAAATGAAGCCCCAGGATTGTAATGAGATAGAGATATGCTTCTATGTTTTGCATTGTTTCATGTATTTCTGTCTGCCACCAGGTCTGAAATAAATCTCTGCTTCTCTGGTCCTTCCCCTGACCCCCTACTCAGTCTCACAAAGAATTCATTGGAATTATTACAAAGAAGACTTTATAGAATTTGTCCCATGTCATATGTATGCAGTCCTTTGGACTGTTCTCACCACTGAACCCGGTTCAAGCACTAACCTTAAATGTTCGCAAATTTTCACAGGATCTGGCTTGTGTGAATTCCTACAGATGGTGAGAGCATGTTGTGCTGGATCCCTGTGCTTCATGGTTGGATCACTTTTCACATTGCGTCTCCACTGGCCATGGCTTTAAGTCCGTGAGAAGAAGCGAGCAATGTGCCAGACAAGGTGTTTCTGCTTTCCAAACGTCAAACGAAATTCTGCCAAAAAACCATTTAAGGCTCAGAGTATGCAAGAGGAGAGGAGTGGAGTGACAGGCAGGCCTCGCAAAAAACGAGCGCCAGTTGGAAGAGAGTGCGCAAACAGCAGCGCTGGGAAGGACTGCATCCAGTCGAGACCAATCAGCCAGGCTGATCACATACTGTCGTTTCTGAAACCATCTCAGCAAACCTTTCCCACTCTTTTTGGGGTTTTTTGTCCCCATACCATCACATCCTTCCATCCAGCATAGGTTTTACCTCCCACAATACTGTAGCACCTCCTTTATTTTCCCTCTATCCCCCCCATACTTTTATTCTTTTGCTACATTTTCATTTTCTACTGCCAGTTTATTTTGTTTATATACAACATTTTACTTCACCTCTCCCACCCACCCCTCTCTCCTCCCAGCCTGCCTTGTCTAATCAGTCTGACCTACATAGCACTGCCCACCACCGTGCATCAGCTGCCAGTGCTTCATTCCTGTCTTATCTCTTATGGAGCACAGCATCCAAGACCAACAGGAGGAACGGTCAGGGAGCGCAGAGTACTGTGTACTAGAACCAAGCACACAACCCAGGCATGTACTGGAACCAAGCAGGATGGTCTTTCTTCTCCTTCACCGTTTCTTTCTTTCTTTCTTTCCTTTTTTCTTTCTTTCGCTCTTTCTGTCTTTCAGTGCCAGCAAGCAGGAACTGCATAAAATCCAGTCTTGAATAGGTCCAGCCAACTGCATCTACTCCATCCACCTGGTCAAGTGTTCCTAAAGGAGAACATGTCAGTGCTGAGTACCGTAAAAGAGCTTTGGAGTGCTGATATGCCATGGTAGGCTCTGTCCAATGAAGTCACATTGAACCAGAGCAACTGCACCTACATTTTTCCTGATAATTAGTAAGCTGTTGTTACTTGTTTTTCTAACTGTTCTGCCCAAGCAAATTACAGGCCAAACATCCTTACTCCTTTAACAAATTCGTCCTGAGCTAAAAACGTAGTGAAGTCTACATTAACAGTAATTTACTGAGAGCACAGTACAAATTCTAAGTCTGTCAGGTGCTGTTGGAGAACCACATACGAAATTAGGTGTTGCACAACTAGGTTTAACACTAGAGTGATCAGTAATCTGTTCAAATATATATCTGTCTCTCGCACACACGTCCACACATAGGCCTACACAAGTATGCACATGGGTAATCCTGCTAAAGACAGCTTGTAAATCTGTGTGTATTCTGGCAATGGCAGTCTAGTTTCACTGAAAGGCTATAAGGTGAAGACAAAGAGAAAATTAAAGTTGATTATTGAGTCATGGTAGCCAGAAACGATCAACCTACACTGAGAATGTGAACATCCGTATGCACGAGCAGCCGTAGCAGATGTATGTGATCTGCATGTGTGTTTAGGCTTATTTAACTATGTGTTTGTGGGGCAAAATGCTGAAGAGAGGATTGTGCATGTGAGGAGGACTGGGTGCATGCATGTGTTGGTGCACAGCGAAATCCCTAATGCTGAATTAACTCTTACAAACATCATTTCTGTCCAGTTGGAATTAAATTAACATGGGAGGTGTTAATTCTAGGTGGCAGGTGTTAATTCAGTGTGAGTTGTGGGTTATCCAGTGCTGCAGTTGGCAGGGTTTGGGTAAGATGAGGAGAAGAGAACATGGACACTAATCCCCTACTGAATGTCACCTTACAAGTGTGTATACACACACACACACACACACACACACACACACACAAATCCTTTCAACCCTCACCTGCTGATAACACACAAAACTTGCATTGGATGTAAGGCAGGAGAAAGGCCAAAAAAAGGCCAAAAAACCCTTCTGAGAATGATCAAGCCTTTAGCTAACCCCTCCTGCACACCCTTACTCTGTTACATTTGCAGAGAACGGCCTAATCTGGAGTGACAGCCCCAGAGACACCCGCTTTACTCCCACACGTCATAACACACTCCACCCCTCTCTGCACGTGAAACAGACAGGACCACACACATTCTGACCAACGCACACACACTCAAACTGTAAAAGTTGTATCGCCTAATTTAATAATCACTAGTGGTAAAGGCTCTTCTTAACTCCGTGGCCACATTTGTTATGTCTGCTATATCAGATCGGAAACCCTAGGGACAAACCGAGCCCCGCTCTCTACGGGCCCCGGGGAAAGCACGGGGGTTAGAAATGCAGTTATTTCGTTAGACTAGAGAACTAAGCGCGTTTTGATATGATTGTTGTGAGATTGTGACTCAAAAAACATCCTGGTTTGTCCTTTCTTATTGGCATCGACACGCCTTTCTCTTTTTTTGAAGTTCCCCTGGCTTTGGCTCTTTATTAGATGTGAGTATCTGTGGGTTCTCATAGCCAAGGCTGATCAGTGGATGTGGGATAAAGAGAAAATACTGGAACACTTCTGAAATGTCTCACTCAAAATACATTAGCCACTATTTTTCTACCATTCCGTATCCTCGGGTGTCAATCTTGATCAGAAATGTTGACTTTTCTGTTAGACAGTTTTATGTTGCGACTTGGAGTGGAGAGTTGGGGAGAAATTTGTTTAATGTGACCACATACGGTAGCGTGTCACGTTAAAGAGGTCAGGTGTGTTTGTGTGACTGCAAGTGTGTGAGAGAAAACTGATGTTATGCATTACATGACTGCATTCTGACCATGGCAGTGTGTGGCAATGACAATTGGGTTTCAGATACAAAGTATTCGTTTTCACTGATACTGACTATAAGGTATATACCTAAACACTCTGATACTGACTATAAGGTATATACCTAAACACTCTGATACTG
>JAOXYF010000016.1:5750050-5766154 GCA_028565775.1 Sternarchorhynchus goeldii
CCTAAACACTCTGATACTGACTATAAGGTATATACCTAAACACTCTGATACTGACTATAAGGTATATACCTAAACACGCTATTGTCTGTTCAGCAACTCAAAGCTGGATGCATTCTAAGAAAACCATAGTAATAAAGACTTATAAATCCTTATAAAAACGCTTTCTCTACTCTTGTCACTCCCTTGTTCTTCACGTTTTGAAGAGAGTTTAATCTGTGTTGCTTGGGGAGGATGTGTTTGAGTGAGGTCTTTTCTGAAACCTTCCCCAGGTGCACTGACTCTCCACTGGCATTTAGCTTTGTGTGTTCGATCCCAGAGAGCTCACACAAATGCTACTTTAATCCTTCTTAATGTCTCTTTCACACACACACTCTTTATACGTCTCTCCAGCAGACACACACGCAGATTTGCACTACCCGTATTTGCTACTCCACCACTGCCTAAAACCTTAACAGGTCAGAACACGCAACCCCTATTTAAATACTGTTAAAGTGCATGGGTGTGTGTTTGTGTATGTGTGTGTGTGTTTGTGTGTGTGTGTGTGTGTGTGTGTGCGTGGTAAAAGCATAGTTTCTTGACCTTTCCTGGATCATCACAATGGTCTCTGTGAATTTTTGTTTGCTCTCTACAACAATATAAATTCAAAACAATAGCCTTCTTTTTTGCCTATTAGTGATGGGAACATGACCAAAAAATCACTTTAGCTTGTTTATCTATCCTTTTAAATATTCAAATCCAACTTCCTGTTTACAGGCTCGGCATTAAGGATGTTTACAAAAGGAAGAAATGTTTTCAGAAAGAGCTGTAGAGAATCCACAACTACCTAAAATAGTCAAAATCAAAACCTTCAAACAATTCCAGGGAAATGCGTTAACATAATCACAGTGAGTAGGTTAAACCGATTTAATGTTAAGAAATGAGATAATTACTGTGACGAAGGAGAGGCTTAATGTGCTCTAACATTTCAGATGATTTATGGAGAAAATCCAGTAGCAAACCCACAGACAATACAGAGAGTAAAGTGCACAGAGCCAAGAGCATGAATCAAACAGCATTCTCAGATACACAGAGAGAGAGAGAGGGACAGAGGGGGGATATTCACCCAGGAGCATGAATCAAACAGCATCAGATACATAGAGAGAGAGAGAGGGACAGAGGGGGGATATTCACCCTGAGAAAAATAAGCACATCATTTAAATTTGTGAATTAATGAATTATTGCTTGTATGTTGCTCTAAGACAGTTATTAAAGATCCAACATCCCCACAGAAATGCTGCCATTGACTGTTCCTTCACACAAAGAAATATACATCGTACATATTCCCAACAAAGTCTTCTGTTGTGTTTATCATCTGTAAGTTGACATGGTACCCGTACTCCCAGCACTACCTAACACAGATGGGGAATAAACAACCAACAAACATAAAGCAGGCATACACACAAGCTCTGCACAGAAACAATTAATCAGGAAGCAGGTCTTTAATGACAGCAAAAACAAACAAACAAACAAACAAACAAACAAACAAACCCCAAACCATTAAACACAACAGAGAAACAAGAAATAACAGCTTGAAAAAATAACTGTGATTCAAGACACCCTGCTGTAAACTGGTTAATACCAATCTGACAATCTTGGTGTGAAGATGCAAAATACTTCCAAAAGACTCACACATACACACACACACACACACACACACACATACACACACATACACAAAATACTCAATTACCAAGCAGTGACAAAGGCCACACCTCCATATGGAGATCAATCTTTGGGGAAGTATTACACAGATAACCTGCGGCCCCTCACGGCCATTAGACTGATAACCTCAGCGTTCTCCTTTTTTCTCCTTCCTGTCTCTGCACTTCGGTCCTTTTCCATCTCTTTCTCACAGCCTGCTGCAGATTCACTCCGGACACTTTAAAAAGCTCCATGTCAATAATTTTTTTCAGGGTCTTACGGATCTTTGTTTACTTCTATTAAATTTTCTCTCATTAAATATGGATTTAAAGGCACTAAATACTCCACTGGTGTAAATTAGGCTTAAAGTAAGGATTCATTATTATAATTATTTGACTCTGTATTGCAATACTGACATTATTATCATGATTTTGCTTAGACATTCCTAATGCTCTCTCTCTGTCTCTGTCTCTCTCTCTCACACACACACATGCATACACATGCACAAACACATACACACACACACACACAAACATTTTCTCTTTCCCTCTCTGTTTGTGTGAATGTCTCTTTATCCTCAGGAAAAACATCCCTCTTTCATTAAAGAGAATCACCAAGGCCAGGAAAATAAACAAAGAGTCTGCAATCAAAAAGCAACCTGAGAGCAGCCGATCAAAGCAGAGCACATGCTCCTCTAACTACGAATCCTCACAGTGGATCAAGTTTTACAGATTCACCAGCGAATAACATTCTAAAATAAGAATGAGCATAATCCAAAACTGCATTGCTTGTGAGAACCGTAGATGGTTTAGATATGTGAAGAGAGTTACCAAATCCTGGGGTAACCACAAATCCTTTTGTGCTTTTGCAAAGAAAGGAAATACTGAAAGCAGTTTGCATTTTCAATCAGGGCATTGTTTGCCCGTGGCAACATAGCAAAAACAGCACTGTAACATGGCAGTTTCTTTTTTGATCTCTTGGATTAAAAAAAGGTCATGGACTTAGATATGTTTTATCTCAGTACAAGCACTCATGCACAGGTAAGCGCTGGCGATAGGTGTAAAAGACGGGGGCAAGGAGGAGAATATGAATTATTGGGACTTGTGGGCACATGAGGGTTGGAAGCTATTTTACACATAGCTCTTGTAACTGCAGTGTACTGTAGTGGGACAGTAGAGAGATTTAAACATTTAGTGTACAAGGTACACAAGGTTTATAAACAAACCTTTTTCAGACAGAGGTCCTTCATCAGCTGGGTAAGCAAAGTGCTTCATATATATGTTGCGCTACTTTTCACCACCAGAATTAAGGATTTATCCTTTCCAGTGGCAGCGATTAGAAAACTCAAAGAAAAAAGCACTTTTAGTTTTATAATTTCATTGATGCCATAGCAACAACGGGCAATGCAAATAGATATGTCATTAATCCAATGCCCATTTGTAAAATGCCTTGGCACAGGAAAGGATAAATCCTTAATTCTTATGGTCCAAAAAATGGTTCAACAAACCAATTAGCAAGTCTTCTTGTATGTAATGCAGTGGACAACTCCTGCAGTGATGCATGAGGAGGAACGGTTGATTACAGTCGATCCTTTTGTGCCAGTTATTTTAGTGGCTGTGTTAGTAAATGCACATGTAGAACATCTAGAGTGGTTTCAGGCTGCACCAGTTACTGTCTGACTGGTCATTGATCTCATTCTTGAAAAACATGTCTTTGATGTCTCTCCATCATCCTGGAGGATTCTGAAGTGTTTTAATATAATATTATCCACTGTTTTATTTGTAGGATGATACGTCAGTGCCAAATAAATGCTTGAGGTGTTCACATTAGCTTGTTTATAGTCAGTGCATCCACTCTCTGAACAGGTAAAACACGAGCAAAAACACAAGAAAAAGACTTGCTGATCAGTTTGTTGAACACCTTCGGACCATCAGAATTAAGGATTTATCTTTTCCAACTTTGCCAGTTGATGCTATGGCAGTAACACAATTAGAAAATGCAAAGAAAAAGAACTAATCTACTCCTGAACTTCAGAACTGACAGAGGTCCTTCATCAGCTTACATATATATCTGTACCCTGCAGTTACTCACCTGTATGTATGTATATGTGTGTGTGTGTGTGTGTGTGTGTTTGTATGTACCAATCTACTTATAGATAGATAGATAGATAGATAGATAGATAGATAGATAGATAGATAGATAGATGGACAGAAGCAGGACATTTCAGACAGAGGTTCTTCATCAGCTGTGCGAGCGGATGCACTAATCTCTCTGATAATCACTGGCTGGAGTACATGGAGTATGGAGTTCATGGAGTTCACCTATCTACAGCCCTGCAGCTACAGATTACTGTAGTAATTAGTAGTAATTTACTCCATCAATAGAAGGACAGAAGTTGGATTGAAAACTGAGGTAATACAATATCACTTCTCTTTGATCTTGTTTTGGTATGCTGACACGTTTGTGCTGCTAGCAGCCTAGTATTCATCTACTCAACCTGTTCTCAACTTGCTAGATGTTTTGGACATATTTCACGCAAAGGAACAATGGAGTATAAGAATATTGTGGATATACTTTCTCAACTCTAGCTTTGATGCAAAATTCTTTGCATGATTTTTAGCAATCAACTTAAGTTACCTGAGTTTCTAGAGGAATCGTTTCAGCTCTACCCACATACCTCAACCCATATTCTCACCCACATATTATGAAAAACCATCCATTCAGTTAAATGTATCACTCTGTCTTCCTGAGCTGCAGTATTCACAGACACACAACTGAATATTTAGATACAATTTTAGATACAGATGAGCTAGCAGACACACACACACACACACACACACACACACACACACACACACACACACACACACACACAAGGACATCATTATTTGTATTTGACTCCATGATTATGTCTCTAAGGATTTTGAATTGTTGTGTTTGTTGTGTGTGTTTCTCACTGTAATGTGCAGAAATGTCCTTTTATGATCCAACATTCCTCACATCAAGCTTTTAGGCTAACCATAAAAAAATCTGGAGTTTTCTAATTAATACCAACCTCACCACGCAGACTTAAGATGTTAAACTTTACTGGTGTGTATGGGAGAAGTACTCTGGTTATTCTCACTCTGTCATTTTAATAAGGTATGCGCTGTAAAGGGTTGATTATCTGGTGTATACACACATGTATGGGACTTGTGTGCATACAGTAACTGCGGTTCTGCTTTACGACTAACTTGGGTCCAATGGACACGGTTTAAGTGCTATTGAGACTGTTCGGCATTTCCTGAAACCGACCCCATATTTTCAGCTAAACACTACACACGAGCAGTTACTAGGAGAGAGGTACCAGGCCAACTACAGAAAGGAAAAGACTGGAGCGTCATCATTCTCATCATCAGCATTCATTACTCACCCTTTGGCTAGTGGTAGGAGCACTGATTACCATGGCAACAATCACGCCCAGATGCCCTCTTCGTCATCCTAAGATAAGCAGAAATCTGTTTTAGAAATTCATACACTATCGACATGAGTGAAGCATAATAGAATATTGCATGTGTTGTTTAAAACTGAAGATTCCTCAAGTTTGAACATTTGCCGTAGTATTCCACTGTGGGTATTTGAGCATGGCTGTGTGCGCGCATCACAGAAACAGAGTCAAGTAGAAGATTAATGCAATACATCTGATATGCACCATCATTAATCACCCTGCTTACTGCTTTGGATGGAAGGGAGCTGTAGAGGAGGGAGCCAGATGAAGTGAACACAGCCAAAAATGTCATACGTTTAAGTTTTTTCCTGTTTTAGAGTCAGTCCATTGTGTTTTAGTATTATTGCCATATGCCACTTGGTTGGTTGTTTAAATGGACGTATAAACCACTCCATCAAAGGTTGCTGTCAGCATTCAATTTTAACCAGTTGTTATAGTTTGATATAAAATCGCAGGAAAAAATTACTACAATATTCAGTCCTGGTATTTACAATTGAGGATCTTGTTGATAAAGTAGCTTCAGCTAAAAAAATGTGTTAAATATGTATGTAAAAATGACAACGGGTTCTATTCCATTCACAAGACTAAGTAAACATCAAAAGTGTCAAAAACCAGAGACGTTAAGGTTTCTATAAAACCTGAGCGTATGTGAAGACAGGTGTTTTACTAATTTAGCATATAGGCTTAACATGTTCTTGTGTCTGTACCATCACCAACACAATTGCCATTAGAGTATTTGTGTCAAGCTGGATTACAGATGACAGTGTGGAAGGTCTCAGTGTTTATTACTGCAGCTCAGTAAAAAAGAAATCAGTCTTCTCAGCTTATTTATGACTTACTCATGTTAAACATTAAATTATAGACGTAGCCAAAAAAATAGAAAAAGAATAGAAAACGGTGTGGTCTTGTGTGTGTTTGTGTGTGTTTGTGTGTGTGTTTGTGTGTGTGTTTTGTTGTAATCTATATTAAAGTTGTTGGTTTCATTGATAGAATATTCATGATAGAATATACAACTGTATATATGCATTCCAGTGTGGATGTGTGTGTATGTGTTTGCCTCTGAATGTGTGTTTGTGTGTGTGTGTGTGTGTATGAGAGAGAGAGAGAGAGAGAGAGAGAGAGAGAGAGAAGTATTTGTTTATAATGGCTGTGAGAATATCTTTCCATCCGATAGGCTTGGCCAGGCAGTGTTCTCCAGCTCTTCATCATCATTAATCACCCTCTTCCTCCCCCTTCCTCTCTGTCTGTCTGTCTTTCTGTTTCTGTCTCTCCCTCTTTGCTGCTCTCATTCAGAAGAAAACAAATAGAGTGATTAATCATGTTCAGATAAAAGAGGCAGATGCAGGAGGGATGAGGATGAGTGTATTTGAAAGAAAAACAGTCGCACCTCAGGAGCATGGTCCTGACCTGCAGTGAACTTCCCTGCAAAGGTCAAAGGTTGAGGGGTCGCATATGGAGATGAGAGAGTAGCAGCACAAGAAAAATGGGTGGTGTGGCCTCTGCGTGCATGCATGTGTGTGTATGTGTGTGTTTTAAACAAGGGACAGAAAAAAAAAAAAAAGTTTCATGGAAGGTGTATTCTATGAAACACATATGCTCACCCAACTTCGCATTCTCTCACTTTTGGTCTCTCAAACAACATGTCTTTTAAGTCTCTCTACTTAGCTACCAATGTTAGATTTGTTCAGTCATGCTTTCCCAGCATTCTCCACACGCCACTCACTCTTCCAGTCCATTATACTGAGCGGCGTTTCCATCTGTACTTTTACAGTCTTACCGTAAAACGCGCAGACTTTTACGGGCTCTTCTGTTATTCCCCCGTACCTTTAACAAGGTCTACATGCTTTCAGCCTGGCACCCTTGCACAGCCGTCTGCTCGCCCGCTGCCCGGGCACCGAGCTGGACACATGCTGACTCCACAAACCTCATCAACATTAAGAGTTGCTGCACGATGACATTTGATGGAAAAAGGATGTATAGGATCTTCTGACATGACACTTTACACATATAACAAGTGTCAACAGAGTTCAGTTTGGAGCTGGCATGCTTTTTAACTGAGAACTACGTACATTACTTAAACTCAATTTGGCAATATAAGCATTGTATTCTACTCCAGTATGTATACCAGTGGGTACATGTAATATTTTTTACACATTTATGGAATCAGCATTACTGAATCAGCAGATTACTGAATGCATAAGTTATGTACTTTACGCCCTGTGTGTGTTGGGTTCAAGTGCTGTCAAGAAAAACAGTTATGCTAAGTGCTGCTTTCTTGCCAGGTGAAAGAGAGACACTCAGACCACGTGATGGTATCCCTGCAATGCTAAGATAAAAGATAAAAGTACACTGCAGCTCTGTGCTGTTAGCTCTTGACATAGCTGGGGTTTCACCCTTGAACCAGATGGACTGCTAAAATCTAAAGGCTCACCGACATTATGCTTCCCCAAAGCTACACCAGCTCCATGCTGTATAAGGCAGTAGAGGAGTACTGCACGTGGGAGTGTACACGTCCATGCAGTGAATCATTCCAAAATAATTAGATACACCTGGACTATAGTCAATTTAGTGCGTGTGTGTGTGTGTGGGGGGGTGTTGGGGTGGAGGTGCAGGTAGGTGGGTGGATGTGTAGGTGTGGTTGTTTGTATTCACCCAGAAAGTGTCCCAATAAGCTTCCTTGGGAATGTGAGTCTCTGAATTAATAAAGTGAGAAGTTTCAGGTTTTAACAGATTTTGCATTAAAATGTCTTTTAAAAGTTCTTTGACGTAAACATTAGACCATCCTGAAATTTGATCTGCTTTGCCCTTTAAGAAGACAGATTACAGATAACATTTTTCCATACAGGCACCATATTTATGATTAAATGATTTAGTGATATTTAAAGGACCAAATTGTTTTGTGACAGCAGCAGAAAGGTGTTTCGTTCTGATTCAATTTGACAGCATAACTTAATCTACAGGTGGGCTGCAGAATCTCCTCTAGTGGTTACCATAACGATGGACACTGAAAAGGGGCTCTCCCGCTGCTGAGGGCTTGCCCTGCCTGCAATAAATCTCACAGTTATTACTGTATTACGACTATGACTGATGGAATGTGTGTATGTGTGTGTATATGTGTGTGTGTGCACGTGTGTGTGTGTGTGTGTGTGTGTGTGTCGACGCGTGTGCTTGCATGCATATGTGTGAGTGTGCAAGACAGAGCGAACAAGTGCATAATTAATCTTTCACCCATTTGATATGATTACAACCCGTCTGGAACCCAGGCTTCTCTCACCTGCCCAAGTTGCGCACACATACACACACAATGATGATGACAGCTAGCTCTCTCACTGCCAACACATTTTTTTGACCTGAGGAAAGCTGGAGATGATACACATGAAGTCTGTTTATATGTGTTTGTGTGTGCATGTGCACGTGTGTCTGTGTGCTCACTGGTGGCTAATCTAAACACACGTGAATAGACTAAATTATGTGCTCAAAGGTGCGGATTTCTACACGGAGAGGAATTTAAATCACAGTTGTGAAAAAGTATCTAGCACTGGTAGCACAGCTCTGTTAGGCTCTTTATAAATCAGCTGTGATTTAGTCCAATGCCCACATACTGATTTCAAACAGCATACATTCCTAACTGTTCAGC
The DNA here is from genome assembly GCA_028565775.1 of Sternarchorhynchus goeldii. Taxonomy (NCBI): domain Eukaryota; kingdom Metazoa; phylum Chordata; class Actinopteri; order Gymnotiformes; family Apteronotidae; genus Sternarchorhynchus; species Sternarchorhynchus goeldii. The sequence continues at coordinate 5,758,855 of JAOXYF010000016.1, forward strand.
CTCTTGCTTTAGAGAATGTGCCTGTGCCTGTGTGTGGTGTGTGTGTATGTTTAAGTATTATTTTTCAAAAGGCTGCATTCTGATATCAGTAGCACCCACATGGCAGGAATTTGCAGTACCAGCTTGTAATCGAACAGTCAATCAGGCAAACTTTCCCTTTCTTTCCTTTGGTCATTTAGGGACAAATTCTGCTGTGTGCAAAATAATCTGGGCCAGATCTAATCTACGATGCACTTTCATCAGAATTGCAGAGTAATGGTGGTGCAATGGCAGCAGTTACTGGAACTGAGTCTCCGTTCAGTGCCAGAATGGGAGAGGTCAAGTCTAGTCTGCGCCAAGGCTTATAAAACCCCCAAAGACCGACCTTCTGACCGACCGGCTAACCTATTTACCTACCAACAAACCTACCTACCTACCTACCTACCAACCCATCTATCTACCTACCGGCCTACCTACAAACAGTTGTACCAATCTATTTACCTACCTACAAATAGACCTACCTACCTACCAACATACCTACAAACTGACCTACCTAGAAACTGTTGTACCAACCTACCTACCTAATGAAAAACCATTCTACCTACCTACCTACCGACCAAGCCTCTTACCTATCTACCTACTTACTGACCTACAAACCTACCTACAAACCATCCTGCCTACTGAATTACCTACAAACCTACCTACCTATCTTCAAAACAACCTGCCTACTGACCTACCTACCTACCAACAAACCTACCTACCTACAAACCTACTTACCTACAAAGCGATCTACCTCTTCATTTATAATCAGTGCAAAAGCAATATGACAATGTTACATCCAAATGTATGTGATGGAGATTGATGATGGAGATTCATTTTTTGCCCATGTAGACAGACAGTATAAAGGTAAAATATATATTTGTGTCTTGAATCTGTGTCTTACCTGCTCTAGCTGGGGACAGTGGCTAGTGTGTGAAGGTGGCACTCTCGATGGTCCAAGATGGTGAATCAGGCCCAGGTGACCATGGTGTGGAAGGGAATGTTGGGAGTGATGATGCCCGTTTTCATAAGTGTCAGCAATGAGCTTCATCCTATTTTGCGTCTGCAATATAAATAAAAGAGTTCTTCTATTTTGTTTCAGGTGTATAAACACTTTTAAAGTTTAGTATGTTTGTTAAAATGATTAGGCACAGTTTACATGGGACTCAAATGTGCACATTTAGGAGTCTTGATAAACATACAAGTTATAAACGATGACAGGCAACATATTGGCTGAGGTAAAGCATCTAGTAAAAATAGCATAATTCTCTTGGACGTTGTGCATGTTTGCGATTGAGTATTAATTGGATTAAATTATTTCTGTTGAGGGAAAGTTAACTGGTGTTTATTTTGTGCATGAACCTGGCCACTGCATTATAGAAATGCATATATACTTGATAAATGAGAGCAATTTTCCCTATCATTGATTAAAACTGATTAAAATTACACAGAAAAATGCATTTGAACCAAGAGGTTTGTGTTTTTGTGACGTGCCAGAGGACTTTAGCAGAAGATAACATAAACGTTTATCAGAACGATCAACTGCCAGTCAAATACGCGCTGAAAAACATCTGGGCCCTTTCAACTGCAACATGTATGTCTCTCTCAAATCAACATGTACGTCTCTCTCAAATCAACATGTACGTCTCTCTCAAATCAACATGTACGTCTCTCTCAAATCAAACAGATCAACACTAGGCTCTCCAAACACACCTCTGAGCCATTTAGTGTGTAACACTTCCATTGCTTATTCACAGTATAAAAACACATATCAAAAGAACTGGAATAAAACAAAAAGAAAAGAAAATATACAAGTGAATGACTGAACTATGAGGAAAATGGAACGAGTCCATTAGCACGGGAGGCTTTAGGTCAACTTTGGCGCCTGTAAAATGGAAACTACAACTTGGATGCTATCATCCAACACTGGCATCTGTGGGGCAGAGGTTAAATATTACTTTTAAGGTTCACATTAAAGTTAATAGTCCATGCAATGACATGACTGTTAAGGGCTAAATGACAGACTGGACTTGTTTGGAGACAAATGGTTTCTGCTGAGAATTCCAGAGCCGGACACGTTTGGCGTGGAGAATTAGCCCGTGTGCCTGTCGTGGGACTGACAGCATCACAGATGGCCGCTCTCTTGGAAGGTGTGTACAGTCCTACCTCTGTCTCAGAAAAGGAGTTAGACACGCTATGTAATAGTTAGGTCTGTTTTATTTCACTTTGATCTCTCCTTATTTCCATGGCGACTTCAGGGGCTGACAGACATCAGTAGATGTATTATGTGGCTCAACGCTGTTAAATGACCATTCCAGTTTCAGGACCTGCCCCACAGGGAATATGTGCCATAAGGCTTTTATCATTGTCTCAAGGAATAAAGTAGATAATCTGGGTGTATGAGTGCATTTGTGTCAGCATGTAACTTAAATAACATGTACCTCAAAATGCAACTAAAAAATTGAGTTAATTATTTGCAAAGTCAAGATTCCATATCCTGAGCTGAATTATTTCTCTTTATTTCCCTCACATATCCAGAATGACATCTGTATGGTGGAACATTTTTAAATAAAAGGCTTTTACCCACATTACAAAAAATTCAAAAATAATCTCAGAATATCCCCTGCATATAAACAAGGGAACTGTGGTAATGTATGAATGGGGATCGAATGTTTTTCTTTTCACTGTTTGCAAACCAGCAATTAGCAAAGCAATTAGGTAGCAATGATTCCAAAACTCTTATTTTAACATTTTTGTGCGTTTTTTCATTCGTATATTTCTCTTTTTTTGTATAACCTGCAAAGAAATTGCATGATATTTTTATGACATTATTATTACAGTCTTACGATTCTGTATAAACACATGGACACACACAGACACACATACACAAAATATACAGAGTAAAGGTCTGACTAACAGCTGCATCTTTCCATTGGTCTATGTACTTACCTTGGAAGGAAAGATATTTAAATTGTGCAACTCCATGCCGCAAGGGAAAACCTTAACTTGTGTGTGCTTGTGTGTGTGTGTGTGTGTGTGTGTGTGTTAATGAAGTGTGAGAAATTTGATGTCTAGAAGACATTAAAGGGTACGGTTATGTCATGCATTCTATCTCGAGGCCAAGTATAAAACAAAGAAACTACTGAAGTCTGATAATTCCTTATCAGTCCTTAAGAAATATAATCAGTGTTTCTTATTTTGAGTAACATTCTTATTTTGAGTAACATTTTTGACCAGATTTTCCAATACTGAGATACTGTATCTACACAATTTAACACTGATAAGGTGTATCTGTTTATCTTAGCTGTCTTAATTATCATTGTGGTCTTAACTCTAAACTCTCCTTACTGTGTTATCTTCCGTAATAGCAATGCTCATTAGTCCTGGAATGTGAGTCTAACTAGTGCTAATTACTGTACTCTGAGTAAACACCTTTTTAATGACCTCCAACCAGGATCACACACTGTAAACTGACAGAAACACACATGTATTCAAAAGATTCAAAATACACACAGTCATATATTTTGTGCATAATAGATGGCATTCTGATAATATGAGCACATTCTGATAATATGAGCACATTCTGATAATATGAGCACATTCATATCCACTGTATACGTGTGTAGATGTGCATGGAGTGAAACAGAGCTAAATAATCTTGCTCAAATAGCTGAAGTTCTACTACAGATGTAAAGAATCATTTTTATAAAAGAATATAAAAAAAATCCCATGCACGGCTGCAAAAATACACAGCAGATCAGTTGTTGACTGTTCTCTGGCTGTATTACCAAGCACATGAACTATCTGCAGATCCGTACTGTGAAAAGAGCAGTCCTTGATAAATTAGGTATGCCTGTAGATGTGCAGGCCTCTTCCCACTGTGCTTTAAATCCAAAACCTCAGCAGTCTCTCTGCAAGACTTTCTCCAGACATGTGAGCTGTCTTCACACACTACTGGACTGACAACACACCATTTTCAAGTGCCAGAGATGACTTGTCATTGATTTGAATCCATGCGTGAAGATAATTTCTGCACTTAGAAACATTTTTTCTTCTTTTCACAATGGCTGCAGCTTATCAATTGTAAATCAAATTACTATTATTACTGTTTTCGGTGGATGTCTGTAAAATGGGTAATAATTGGCCTTAGCCTTAGTGGAAATGCCAATCTGTCAGTTGCAGGGCTACATCTGAGGAATGACTTTTTCCCATAAAAATCCTCCCCTGTTGTAACACATGATGTAACATTCAGTAATTAGCCTGGGCAGAGAGACTGAAGTGACTGAGAGTCAGACTCAGAAAGCTTGGAAAACCAGAGAACGTCTGACAGAGACGATCAGTGTCATCTGTTACAGACATGCATCCACATTCCGATATCCTTATGTTTGCCACACACACACACACACACTCACACACTCCCACACACCCACATACTCACACACACATACACACACACACACACACAAATACACCAGTGTACAGTTACAGCACTCCAGCACCGGCTATCAGAGGGATGCACCCTCGGGAATACCGCCTCTATCGTTCCCCTCTGGCATCATAGCATGGAATGCCAGCAAGCATCCATCACAGCACAGACTGGCAGAACACTCTAAACTCAGACTGATTTATTGGTACCCGCTGTGCAGGTAGTGAGTTGAATGGCTAGGCTGCAGCGTATAATGGAAGCCTGTCTGTGTTTCTGAATGTGTGCATATGGTGACAGAACAGAGGACCACAATGCCACAAGGAGACAGAAAGCTTGTCTTTTTTAACACATTTAAGCACATTTTGGGGGTGTTAATGGTGGAAGGGAATAGTAATGGTTATCCCTTTTTTCATATTTTCTCTAGTTATGCTTCCAGGTTATTTTTTTATTTTTTAATGCTGAAAGTTTTGGGTAGATTATCTGATCACCTGTGGGTGGGTCATATGTCTGAGTACAACACTATGAGATTGCATGTTATTCTTCCTTCTACTGTGTGTGTGTGTGTGTGTGGGTGTGTATGTGTGTGTGTGTGTAGGTGTGTGTGTGTGTGTGTAGGTGTGTGTGTGTGTGTGTGTGTGTGTGGGTGTGTATGTGTGTGTATGTGTATGTGCGTGTGTGGGTGTGTATGTGTGTGGGTGTGTATGTGTGTGAATGTGTGCCTGCGTACCGACGTGGTGAGTGGCACAGAGATGGCAATCTCCAGTATTTGACCTTGACTTGTTAATCAGGTCCTGGTCAGGATGTCTGTCAGCATATTGTCTAATGGCTGACAAAGTACACTACAAAGTGCAGACTGATGTGTATGTGTGCATGTGTGTACATCCACAGAGAAAAAGTGTGAGACAGCGGGAGGGGGATGGTTCTAGAGACAGACTCCACTGAGGGTTTTAACATCAGTGCCACAATGTGCACGTGAAGTACAGAAAACTGTGCCTATGAGCGCGCTGCCTGATTGAACGTTTTCGTGTGAGAGTGCGTCCAATGTGTGGGGGAAGTCGTGTGTTGTGTTTATATCACTGTGAGATCTGTGGGGCTCTAGTGTAGAGGACAGTGCATGCACTTGGGTATCTGGATTTCCCTGATTTAAGGCTGCTGTGTAAGAATGGGTGGGTTTGGTTTTTACTTTCAAACTGCAAGCATACAGACATACATAGCATAAATAAATATATAGAGCCCTCCACAATTATTGGCACCCCTGGATAAGATGTATTAAAAGCCTTAAAATAATTTTTTTTTTTTATTGCAGAAGCATAAAACTGAAAATTGTAGAAAAATCTAACTATTAATTCAAGCGAATAGAAAATCCCTGACTAAGAAATTATTTTTCATAAAATCACCTGTTCCCCAATTATTGGCACTCATAACAATTCCTAGATAATACATGTAATTGAAGCATTTCTGTCATTACTACAGTAGTTTATGAAGTTCATCAGAGTATCTAGGAACCTTTAGTTAGTAATTCATCACTTCCTGTTTCCCTGTGGTATAAATATGACATGACACAGATGACATTTCTCTTACCCACTCTTCAACATGAGAAAGACAAGAGAACACACCATTCAAGGAAGGCAGATGTGTGTCGACCTTCATAAATCAGGCAATGGCTACAAGAAAATTGCCACTCGTCTACATATGCCCATATGTACAGTCAGAGGAACCATCAAGAACTGGAACAGTGGCAAACAAGCCTGGACAAGGAAGCAAGTTTATCTTGCCACCACAAACAGTGAGGAGGGTGGTAAAGAGAAGGAAAAAGTTCTCCAAAGCTCACTGTTAGAGTACTGCATCAAAAAGTAGCATCTTGGGGTCACAAAGTCTCCATAACAACCATCAGGCACTATCTACATGCCAACAAGCTGTTTGGGAGGCATGCATGGAAAAAGCCTTTTTCTCACTTACAAGCATAAACGTAAACGTCTGGAGTTCAATAAGTGGTACTGGGAATTCAACTGGGGCTGTGTGCTTTGGTCAGATGAGACCAAGATAGAGCTTTTTGGCATTAAACACTAAGTTGGTCTGGCATAACACAACAGATGATCCAAAGGCCTCAGGAATCTTGTTAGGGTGCATGGCATCATGAACTCTTTGAAATACCAGGACATTTAAAATAAAAAATCTTGTGGCCTCTGCCTGAAAACTAAAGATGGGTCATCACTGGGTCTTTCAGCAAGCTAATGAACATGAGGCCAAATCTACACAAAAATGGTTCACCACACACAAATCAAGCTCCTCCCATGGCCATCTCAGTCCCCAGAACTCCACCCAACTGAAAACCTGTGGGGTGAGCTGAAGAGGAGAGTGCATAGGAGATGACCCAGAAAAAATGGGTTATTTTTGAGAGATTGTGCAAAGAGCAATGGTTGAAGATCCCTCTCGCTATATTCTCCCATTTTGTGAAATGTTATAGGAGAAGATTAAGTGCTGTCTTGTTGGCAAGGGGGTTGTACAAAATAATTAATATCAGGGGTGCCAATAACTGTGGCACAGATGATTTCATATAAAATAATTATATGTTAATGTGGGATTTGTTCCCAATGAATAAATGCACTTAAATTAAAGGTTGGATTTTTCTTTTCTTTTTTTTGCTTTGTTGTCATATATTATATAAAAATGAAGAATGAAGAAGAACCTTAACTAGGGTTCCAATAACTGTGGAGGGCACTGTATCTATGACACTTCTAAACTAATGCTAGTGAGTCTCCATAGAAGCTAATCTATAACAGTTCTAAACGAATGCTAGTGAGTTTCTATAGAAGCTAATCTATGACAGTTCTAAACGAATGCTAGTGAGTCTCC
>JAOXYF010000016.1:5788310-5804183 GCA_028565775.1 Sternarchorhynchus goeldii
ACACACACACACACACACACACACACACACACACACACACACACACACACACACACACACACACACTCACACACACAGACTGAAAGTGTTTCTCATTGTAAATGTACTGGTGTGATAGGGATGGCACATGCCTTACATTGCCTATAGTAACAGCAATACTCAACACTTGTAATGACCAAGTGCATATCACAACCCTTTCCCCTGAGCTCTGGGGCATGCTGGCCCTCTTCTCCTAATGAACTGATATTCTTCCAGACTTCTTCCCTTTCTGATAAAAGGAGTGTAAGGACAAAATGGGTCCCAACATTGAAACACTCAGCCAAATGAGAGCCTAGATCGTCAGCAAATGTTCCTAGAGAGAGAGAGAGACAGAGAGACAAAGGGGAAGGGAGAGGGGGTGCATAGCTGGAGATATGGGTGCCCCTGCTTTTGCCATCTGAATCCACTTACATGTAAATTGGTTGTCTGTCTGAATTAAGGGGAGCGTTGTGAGGGCAGCTCTTTCACTCAGTCTGTAAGAGCAGCATCATTACTTATGAATAAGTGCAGAGAAAAGAGGCGAGAGAACATAGAGGGACAGGAGAAAGTGATGACTGTGGTGTGGATAAATAACAGGAGGGTATTTCACTTCTTTGAATGGGGCTCTAATTGCACAGGTATGCTTTAAAAAAAAACCTCATAGAGGACATAAAGGCATAATGAACGTCACTGTCTAAGTGTGGCATGTCCCTACATGACCTCTGATTTTCATCTGAAAATGGAGAAAATGGGTAAATCAAAGTTTCTAGAGTTCTTTCCCTTATAAAGTCATATTTAAAAAAAAAATCTGCGTTTCATTTGCATCCAAAGCATCCCATGCTACACCTTCTCACAGAGGCCTAATATGGTCATTCATATTTAAAGTCTTTGTCCCCAAGGTGTGGTTTGTCTGGCTCACGTTTCCTGTCCATAGCCTAACACTGTGCCTAACACTTCGGTGTCTCTCACAGCCACCCCCTCTACCCCCCCCACCACACACACACACCCTGTATGACAGTATAATAGTGTATATTGAATGAGAATCTGTTACTGTGTGTGTATAAGGTCAAAAGGTCAAACCTCTCATAACTATAGGGAGAACGCAGGATTCCCATGAGAGTTACTAACCATCTATCACACTTGTCAAGCACACACACACACACACACACACACACACACACATTTTTATTCCACATAGGCAATGTCCTTACATCATTAGGCAAGCATGCAGGCCGGCCTAGCTCTCAGTAACTCTGGGGATGGCTTCTGCACAGACACATCGCTATGATACGCTTCTGCCTCTACATAGCCCATCATTACAAAGTAAACATACCACTATTGACACGTTCATGTCGATTGAAACATGCGCAGTTCGCATCAAACTCAACAATACGCTTAGTATGACATCACCATTCAAAAACACACATATTTTCCGTTCTAGAACTCCAAAAACAATACAGACATGGCTGACAAATGAAGACGAACCCAGCGGCACTCGTCTGTTCACACAAGAGTGACTGCGCCTGTGTTCGCGTGGCACTTCACTGACAGCCGTCCGTGGTCAGAAGGTCTCTTTGTTTCCCTGGTGCAGGAGCCAACGTTCTCACAGCCACGTACCCCTCCACCGTGTTGGGGTCTCTCTCTTCAAGCCTACTTCGGCCAACCTCTTTCCCATCACTCTCTGAACTTCCGTCAGCTTCCACTGGCTCTACACAATCAAATCTGAAATGATTGCATGCACATCTCGCCGTTGTGTAACAGTGATAGCACAGAGTCATGTTTATAGCAGTACCGTATGTGCTATGTTCTCTATGATGTCACATACATGTGCACCAGGGTGAGAACACCACCCCCCGCCCTTTTTTTTTAGATTTTCGAGTTCTCAATTCCACTCACTCTCTCACTCCCCTCGTCCCACTTCTATCCCACTCCCTCACACACTCACACACCTGGCGTCCATACTTGTGGCATTCCCCCATCTGTTGTTCGTTGCCTACACACTGATGCTTACATCTCTTTCATGTCCTGACAATATCTCTGAAATGACGCCGCTGCTAATTGCGTGGTAAACTGAGCAAGGACGGCCGAAGCTGCTTGCAGGTTATTATTCATTACTCCAGGTTTGATCTTGACAGTCTTTGTTATGAACTTGACATGGACCTGGAGATCTCTAATTCTTTTTGAGTCTTCTGGAGGGACCGACCACAGGTGGCAGGGACTGGCAACAGAATATTAGCTTCACTTACTTCTAAGAATTTCTCATATCGATGATATAAAGCACAACATGTCCATGTGTTCTTGAACTTGACTATGAGAATCCAGTGATTAAACATGAAAAGCTGATATTATTACTCAGTGTCAAGAAGCATGTGATATTCAGTGGTTGTTAATGGCATGATAAGTGTTAAGACAGTATTGGTGCAACCCTACCACAAAGCATAGTGGTTTCTCGTAAACGAATCTCTAACATATCACCAAATAATGAAAACCATAATCAGTCACACTGGGTGGCCTGGGGCAAGGGAAGCCCTGAATAGTCATTCATTCTAACAGGACAGAGGTAGATGTTTTCTACTGGCCCAGGTTTTTGCACCTGCACATAACAATTTTCAGTTTTGGCACAAAACACCAAAAAAAAAAACAGTAAAGAAAGAATTCCCATAGGCCGTTTTGTTTCAGAGACGTGATAAGTGATAGAGGACGTTTCAGCAGATGTTCCCTACACTACTGATGGTTTAAGCACCGTGTGCCAGCATTCCTGCTCAGCAAGGGAGGGGAGACTGTGAGACAACTAGGCACAAAAGATCAATAGCTTCAAGTTACCTCAGCTCCCCGGAGACCTTTGCTCACAAGAGAACCTGAACTTGAAAACTAAACTGACGTTATTTCCACAGACCACATACAAATGGCTCGCTCTTGAGCATTTCATGTTACTGTATTACATTGTTAGCATTGTTTTGGTCTGTTATGCATATGCAGTGTACATGTGCTTACTTCAGTGCACGTGTGCTTACTTACGTGTGCTTACCTCAGTGTACGTGTGCTTACTTCAGTGCACGTGTGCTTACTTACGTGTGCTTACTTCAGTGTACGTGTGCTTATTTCAGTGCACGTGTGCTTACTTCAGTGTACGTGTGCTTACTTCAGTTCACGTGTGCTTACTTTAAATCTTGGATCTCGTCCAGCTTCTTTTTCTGCTCCTGCTTCATGCAGTTGAGCTCATTCTCCTTGTCGGCAAGGGAGTTCTGTGACACAAGCAGCCGTTGCTTAGTAACGTCCAGCTCCTGGCGAGCCTTATCCAAGGCTGACATCAGCTCGTCCCGCTGAGGGAAAAGCTGTGAAAGTCGATAAGCAGACAAACACTCATGCATAAGTATAGTAGATGTCTATGATGTATAATATCTCCGTATACATGGCAAACAGCAGACTAAGCATGCTAATTAAGCATGCTAATTATATATTTGTCATTACTTTTATCATTTTGATGTATCCATATGCAAAATATGGCCCATTCCCACAACAACTTTATTCCCTGAATCTGTCAATTTATGAAACAAACCTTTGCCCAGACGTTCTCCTGCTAAATTCAGACAAAGTACACACTCATTAAAAAGACCTGCCTAAATTAAACACTGCAAACAAATTTCTCTTTAATGCAAGTACGTTTTCCCATGTTGAAGAATATTGCTGGGAATGTTGATGTCCAATGGTCAAACAAGAAGCAGAAATTCCTGTTAACCTTCCTTTTTTAATGCAATCATTTTACATTAAAATTCAGAATGGACAAAACATATTCATTCAGAATTCATTCAGGATGGACAAAACATATTCATTCAGAATTCATTCAGGATGGACAAAACATATGGGTAATTATTTCAATTAAAAAATTATTAACCATATGTTTTGTCCATTCTGAATGAAATCTTTGAATAAAGTTTTTATTTAAATTATCACTATATCTACTTAGAATCATTTAAACAAACTAACTACGGCTAACTATCTAACCATCTATGTTTACGTTCTATTTTGATATAACAATAGATATGCATATGGAAGTACAAGGAGCCACAAAGAAACAGGATGTGATTTGTGACAGGTGCACTGGACAGTCATGGACCTCATTTTCTTCATGAGAGCAAATTGTTCACACATTTTCAGGAGATCACTCTGTAAGTGCTACATATAGGTAATGTGTGTTTGTGTGTGTGTGTGTGTAGGGAGTGTCTTCAAGGAAATATTTATCTGATTTAATAAAAATGTTTGAAATGTGAATAGTACAAGGCTGACGTCCTTTACAGACTTGCAGAGTCTGTAAATCCTTTTGAACAATTCCCTTCTAACAGTCTGACACTGATGCTCCTCGTTTCCCTCGTGTTTAAAAAACTGTGTGCAGAATAATGAACAATTATGTCTGAGAGCTTGCCTTAAATTTAAAATAATAATGAGTATAATAGACATTAGGGGCGATCTTTGTAAAGAGGAGCCATCTCTATCTATAAATCACAATCAGATTCTATAAAACCAAGTGCAGAGGCACACGATACAAGCACACCCACATTCAGGCATTAACAGATAATGCCTGTTCTGAAAGTCCATCACTGATCAGGTCTATCACTGCCAGTGGGGGTTCCAAGACACTAAGCTGCTTAGTTTGCTTATATAGGCTGACTTCAAGAGATCTCTCCCAGAGCGCAGTGCTAATCCACCAACCATCGCTGGGACACCGTTGGCTCTGAATTAGCTTTGTTCAAACCCTCCTGTTCGGCTGCATCTCCTTCTTCTGTTCCGCATCTGTGCTTCAAACACCCCAGACCTCCAGACCTCCAGGACTCCATGTGCTGGGACTAAAGCACCAAGACATACAACTCTCTTTCCCTTATTTTTCATTCTTTATACACTTTTGCTTTGAAAATGCCACCCACCCCACCCCCTTTTTTGCAATGTTTCAGCAAGCTCATTTGAGCACGTTCCACATAATAAGACTGAGCACCCTGAGAGAAAAGGGCCAAAGAAAGAAGGTGAATGAACGAGTGTTGCATGGTCAGGTTTTGTTAGGTCAGTAAGGTGATGGCAGCTCTTTGGCCACATGTTTAGAAATTAGTTTCTGACCTCAAGGACTTTTTGGGAGGTGGGGGGGGGGGTCCCCTAATTGGCTTGTTGGATGAACGTATTTTAACTCATCTTTGAAACAGTGGAGCTAAGTAGGTTCCCATGGCTTTTGAACAGCTGTGGATGGCTGAAACAGAAGGCTTTAATCAAAAGTAAACAAAGACAATGCAGGGTAAAAACACCCATACTGTATCAAACCACCATGTCATCTTATTCTGTCCATACAGCAAAAAAAAAGTTTTATGCTTGTTCTTTTCTAAGTTGGGCTTTATTATACTAAACCCCCTCAGAGTTTTTAACTTCACTGACCTAGAAGCTATAAGGTCTTTGACATTAGCTTTGACATTGTTTAACAATAAACAAGGCAATTGATTTACTCAGTAAATTGTTCAGAGTAAACCAAGAAACAAAGAGAATCACTGTGCCCAAAATAAGCCTAAACCATAAGGCTGGAACAACTCTATAGAGTTATGAGTGGTCTGTGGCTCCACACGGTGCACGTGCAGTTCTGCTTTTGTCCGCTTTGGACTTCATGTGCAGGAAAGAACAGTGGAGATATTTACATACTTGGACCAGTTCTTCTTCCTTTTTTCTCTTTCTTCATGATACACACCAACGCCATCCAAACACTCATGATCTATCTTTTTCCACACAGTCGCATGCACACAGATTAGCACAGACGTCTAGCGTACATAAAAATAAAACGAAAAACAAGGAACCAGAGTAGGAGATAAAACAGACCAAACTAGAAGATATACTTGCTAATTTGTCTTGTGAGCTAGTATCCATGGATGTGATTTACACTTTCTTAATAGATCGGATCGGCTGTACGCTCGAGTGTTTGGACATAAGCTTCTTGAGAGACTGAAGGAGTCTTTTTGAGAGACTGAAGGAGTCTTTTTGAGAGACTGAAGGAGTCTTTTTGAGAGACTGAAGGAGTGAGGTCACTCAGGTTCATCTGCATCCCTTTTTTATGAGGAGAAATGGCAAAGAGGACAGGAAGCTTAATTTATGCCGAAAAGACCAGAAAAGAAACTCCTTTTACGGATAAACACACAGTTCAGGCTTTGCCACAGCACTCACTACTGACCCAGAATGGCTGTGGAACCAGTGACATCATCAGATACCAAAGAAAGTGGGTTGTCAGTAGCGTAAGAGCACACAGTGGCACAATGCCGGGTATAGAACTCAGCCCTGCCACATACAAGAACACAGAGACACACAAACACACACATGCTCACTTTTTTACACACAGTAAAAATACAGAGAGTATGGAGGCCTAAAGTTTCATGTGTCCAACACAGAAACCTGAGTAAGAAACAGTCACCCAGCTGTAGCTAAAGTGAGCAATGAATACATGCAATTACATCTGCCTAGAAGCAGAAAATGAAAGAGACATGCCAAGCTGAAAGAGGGAAAGAAAATCTGGTTACTAGTACAGACGATGTCAGCGAGAACAGGTCTGGGAAGAAGTTCTTTCTCTCTCACACATACACAAACACACACACACACACACACACACACACACACACACACACACACACATGCATCTGAAAGAAAATTTGTTAAAAAGTAGTCAAGAAAAATGTCTGTGTATTGAACTAAGTATCAGTTATTTCATGTCATTTCCATCATGTCCATGGTCTGCATGGCTGCCCAGCTGCACACATAGTTAAAGGTCGTTACCAGCCATGAGTTTTTTTCCCTTTCTACACTTGGATGGAGAAAGAATGAAGTGTAAACAAAAATAAACAACCTTTCATAATGTTGTGCTTCATGATCAAAAGTAAGTTAAAAAAAGAGACATTATGTGTCACAGTGACAGAATGATATAATTAAAATCACAATGGCATTTAGTGATGTACTACATATTCAGCACTGTGATTTAGTGATGTACTACATATTCAGCACTGTGATTTAGTGATGTACTACACATATTCAGCACTGTGATTTACTACTTAATATGTCATAGTGCACATTTCTACAGTATGACGGAAGAAAAAAAGTTTAGTCCTGGTTACACCTCTGACTGAGTGTGTGTGTGTGTGTGCATATACCATAGCTCATAATCAGTAAGAAAGGTGTATGGCACAGCTTGGCTGAGCTGTGACATGATCTCCATGATCCTTAAGACAGAGAGCAACAATCATTCCCTGGGAGAAGCACTGGCAAACAGCAGCATTACAAGCTGAGACCCCAGGGTCCCTTGTGATTCTTTTGTTCTCCTTCAGGGGCTGATGCTGTGTGTGTGTGTGTGTGTGTGTGTGTGTGTGTGTGTGTACCTGATTTGGTGCTACAGTGGACACGTGCTCCTTCTGCACAACCATGGGGTCTACAGGAGCCAAGGTGACTGTGCTGTCTTGTAGGACACTGTATGGCTCTTTAGGCTGCTCGGCCGAAGGAGGTGCCAGCAGAGCTGCCGGCGGAGCTGCCGGCCACTTTGCCAACAGAGCGTCCGGCGGAACTGCCGGTGGAACTGCCGGCGGAGCTGCTGGTGGAGCGACCAGCAGAGCGGCCGGCAGTGCAGCTGGTGGAACGGCTGGCGGAATGGCTGGCGGAAGGGCTGGCGGAAGGGCTGGCAGAACGGCTGGCAGAACGGCTGGCGGAACGGCTGGCAGAACGGCTGGCAGAACGGCTGGCGGAACGGCTGGCGGAACGGCTGGCAGAACGGCTGGCAGAACGGCTGGAGGAACGGCTGGCAGAACGGCTGGCGGAACGGCTGGCGGAGCTGCCGGTGGAGCAACCAGCAGAGCAGCCGGCGGTGCAGCTGGCGGAGCGGCCGGTGTAGCATCCAGCAGAGTGGCCGGCCAACCGGCTGGCCAGCCGGCCGGCGGGGCAGCCGGCGGAACGGCTGCCGGAGCGGCTGGCAGATCGGCCGGCAGAGCGGCCGGAGGAGCAGCTGGCTCCTGGTTATGAGGAGGCTAGAAGAAGGGGAGGAACATGGGAGGACATTCTGCCTGAAGAAACAGAACTGTGCTCATACCCAGAGTTCTAAACCATCGAGCTGTTGTATTGTTCCTAAATAGATGGATGTGCAAAGCTAAAATAGTCGCAGTAATTGTCTATTACATGATAAGTACATACTTACTAACATGTAATAACTCATTGGGATTATAAGATATACCTCACTAAAAGATATTGGAAGCATATCATACTTGTGAAAGAAAAAAGTGAACACAAAAAGGAAGAATATTAAAATGCAAGTTGAGTTGAAAGAGAAACTGAAAGAACAACGGAATTGCAGGTGGATAACTGGAAGGAGGAAGTGCTACTGGTGGTGTGGAGGATAGGAAGGAAAGAAAGCAGATTCTGACACACCTGAAATGGCATGAGTTCATAAAATTAAACATGAGAAAGAAAAAAAACAAACTTTCACACAATTTCTCAAGGTGTCCAATAAAATCTATGTTTCTATATATTGAAGATCACTATGGTAAGTGGAACGTAATATGGCCAAAATTATGTGTACATCTTCATTCCTCCCACTTTGTAACCCCTTCCATTTTGTGGCCATAACATCCTCTATTCTTCTGGGATGTCTTTTTACACACTTTGAATCCATTCAGTAAAAAATGCATTTGTGAGGTTAGGCACTTATGTTGGATGAGAAGTCCTGGTTTGCAATCAACATTCCAATTCATCCCAAAGGTGTTCAGTGGGGTTAAGTTTGGAGTTTTGTGAAGGCCACTGGAGTTCCTCCACACCAAACTCTTCAAACCATGTCTTTATGGACCTCACAGTCATTCTGGAACTGGAAAGGGCCTTCCCCAAACCGTTGCCACAAAGTTAAAAGCATATAATTGTCTAAAATGTATTTGAATGGTGTAGCATTAACATTATGCTTCACTGAAACCAAGCACATAGCCAAAACCCTGAAAAACAAACCCATTATCCCTCCTACACCAAACTTTACTGCTGGCACTATTATTCCAGGAGGCTGTGTTGTTCTGGCAATCACCAAACCCAGATTCATCCATTAGACTGCCAGATAGTGAAGTATGATTAATCACTCTAGAGTACTCAGTCAGGGACCAATGGCAGGAAGCTTTAAACCACTCCAGCCAATGCTTGACATTGTCCTTAGTGATCTTTTAAGACAATACTGTATTAGACCTACACTGAAGAAATTCACAAGGCATGTGTTTAGCTGTTGGGAACACATTTCATGAAATAGCCAATGCACAGTTCACAATCTGGAACTCTGCAGTGAGAGATGCAACATACGATGGCCGTTTTGAACGCACTCCATGCTTCAGCATGTGTATGTGCTCCATGCTTCAGCATGTGTATACTCTCCATGCTTCAGCATGTGTATACTCTCCATGCTTCAGCATGTGTATACTCTCCATGCTTCAGCATTGGCAGACACACTGTGTACGTTTGCATGGTCTACGTACTATAAGCTGCTTTGTACTCCTAGACACTTCGATTTCACAGTAGTGCTTATAGCTGACCAGAGCTAGCAAAGCAGACATTTAACAAACTTGTGGCAAAGCTATAACAGTGCTGTAAGTAAAGGCCAAGAGCACTTCAGTACAGAAATTGTGCGCTAAAAGTGCATAACAACGTGATATATAAAATATACTGTGGGAAATCAGCTTCATGATTTATTTGCTCTGTTCTGGGCCAATATAAATGTCACCTATGCGGAGCAGCAGCACAGCTAATTACTGACCGCTGCTGATATGAAATACGAACACAGCAACATAAATGAAGCCATTGCTGTCCTCGAATCTGATGCCTAAAAGGTACTTCATTTAGCGCCCCAAGTTATCAGTCAGCGGAGGGACATATGACATTACTGACAATGCTGAACGTGGTTATTCAAGACACCAAATTTCAGCCACCCCAAACTTAATAATACGAACTCTTCTCCAAAATCCATTTGAAAGACTTTTGGTTGAGAAACTATAGGTCAAAGAGATTGGCACAGATAGACCTGATATAAAAACCATACGATAATCTAGTGAGAAAGGTCAAATGTACGTGAAGCTTCTGCCATGTATAGCCGGAAGGGTTTGGCTACCTGGATGCAGCCACGTAAAGCCTTTATTTTGTTTCCCATGGACTGTTAAAGGAGTTTAGTAACATGAAACATTTATCTGAAAGAATTAAAAAACACAAGTGTACTTGGGCACACGTGGAGAACATGATCAAGCTGGCCACACTCAGCAGAGTTAACAGCACGATGCAGCTGGATGAAACAATGCCTTTACAGTGCTTGTAGGTACAGGACTAAAATGGAAGTAGGTCAAGGAGAGACAATGAGAGAATATGTCATGAATCATGATGTTGCCCTGCCTGGTGCTAAAATTGAGATTGTACCCTTGGACAGCCACTGCCAATATCAAACTCACAAACTGGTAAATAAAGTAACTGAATTTGAATTGACAGCTAACTGGTCACTATCTATAAAATCAATGAGAGTAAAAAGGTAAAAAAGTGAAGTATTAATATCAAACAAGATGTCAAGAACAGGATTTTACATCAGTTTTGAGGGGGTTTATATTCAAACTCAGATTTTTGTACATCATTGTTTTTTTTTTGTTGTTGTTATTTTGGTGGAAAAGCTTTACTTGACTTGTATGACAGGTCTGGACCATTTAAAAAAAAATTGTGTAGTTTGCATATACAATCGTATAGAAAATTACACATAGTGTGAAAATCTCTCTCACCATTGAACAAAACTGACCTCACCAGCCTGATTAGCTACAAATATGACAGTGCTGTTATATCAATCATAAAGTAGGCCTTTTACACACAGACACATACTCACACATATTCACATATACTCACACATACTCACATATACTCACATGCACCCCAAAGTAAATGAGTAAAAAATGCAACCATAACGTTAACAGAACTGGAGCACTAGGCTGGGTCTCTCATGTGGGAGTGCCACAGTCAGGTTGTGTGCATCACGAGCCCAGCGCCCTGATTGGACCTGACAGCTCGCCTGTAACCTAATGCAGCCAGATCAACAGAGCAAACAGTAACACCCGCCCCACGGAGGAGTTGGTGGGATGGGATAAAAAAAAATAAAAAAATTTAAATCAGACCCCTTTCCCAAATGTCGAACACAACCTTGGTGCCTATATCACCTAAGTAATTATATATATATATATAATTATATATATAATTAATTAAAAATCACGGAAGGCCGAGATAATTGTGGCTTGGGGGCCAATCAGCAGCTTCGTTTCTGCAGACTTCAATCTGATGGTTAGGGTCTAATCTGTGGGAATATAACCAGCTACATAAACTGGTGGAGAGTGAGAAAATGCTGGTTTTCCTGCATTTATATTGAAGGAGATTTTACAGACATGATTTTGGCAATATAGAAGCTATAAGAGAGTGCTGCAAACTGTGTTCCTGCCTGTCATTCCTTCTGTCTTAAATTACTAGAACTTTTTTTAAATAAATTGTTTCTGAAGACCTATACACAAACTATTCACAAACACAATACACCAACACAATATTTTATTGTTCTTTGAATCTAATGTTTAGTAATGATTAACAGTACTGATATGATTATTGTATGAGTAATCTTAGACTGGTATAATAGTATACAGTATACAATAGTAACAGTAGTAGTAAATATAAGGCATATGTAAATATAAAGTGTACAGGTGTGTGTGTGTGTGTGTGTGTGTGTGTGTGTGTGTGTGTGTGTGTGTGTGTGTGTGTAGTAGGAGGCTCAGGAGGATCAGCAGCTGATGTAAATGATGACTCTCTTACGAGCAGCTATGTTTTCTATGTTTTACAGTTATGTATTGTTGTTAATGTAAGTATACAGTGGGTCAAGTTTGCTATTGCTTTGGTCTGAGTTTGCTAATAAGCCAAGAAACAACAATTTCAGAGAGCTCCTTATTTTCACTAAAAAAAACATTTAACACAAATAATTTTTACAGCACAGAAATACATGTTTATTTAAATGTTACACCAAATAATACGTTAAACCTTTTTTACTGCAAAATTATAACAAAGTATCTACTTTTTTTTATCTGAAGACGGCTATGTGTGCAACATGTTCTCTCTCTCTCTCTCTCACTCTCTCTCTCTCTCTCTCTCTCTTTCTGTATTCCCAGAGGATTCTGTTGACTGGAGCTGCTATGTAGTTCATGTCTAACTGATCCTGAATGCTCTGTCTAAATTAAACTAGTCCACCAAAGATAATCTAAAATGTCTACAGAATACCTAGCCTTCATGCACAGAACAAGCACAACACACACATACACACACACACAAAGACAGATCAAAGAACAGTCAAAGAACAAAGACAGGGACAGGGAGAGAGAAAGAGAGATAGAGAGACAGAGAGAAAAGAGACAATTTCTCACCTGTGGCAATGCATCGGCTGGTTTAATTTCTGCTAAAGGTGGAGGATTTTCTTGCCTGCAAAATAATGATAATTGAGACAAACAATAAGAACTCTGTTTGTACATATTTGATCATTTTCCTTCACTCTAAAAACTATAAACTAAAGATCATTTAAAGTAATTACATCAGATGCTGAGTTAACATAATTCATGCTCTACACCTGGGATTAGGTGTAGCAAAGGTATTCAGTTTCATATATTTTATATTTTTTATCTCGAGTACACACATATGTTTGTAAAATCAATATCAGCCCATATCAGCATGGCTATTTCATAAAAATAAATCTACTTTGACAAACTACAGTAAATCAACATCTGTAAACAACCTTTCCACCTTTCCTAATTAATTTATTTAAACATCATTTAAACTTCCGAACATATATGCAAGAATATGCAAATATATGCAAATAGACACTAATGTATGCTTTATGTGTAAAAACATGCTTGGCACCATTTCTGAATTATGGTGCTTAATTATTTGGAAAACTGAAGCAATTTCAAATTAAAATATGAAACTAAATATGAAATGTGTGAATGAATGTTTTTTGTCAGGAATAACAGCAAACAAGTACCGAATAAAGTCAAGGGCTATTTGCTTCACAAAATATTGAAATATGCTGTTTAAACTTTGTATATATGGTCAGACAAAAATCCCTCAAAAAACTAAGTTAATTATGGGAATACCACAGGTCCTGAAATGAATCAGAATGATATGAATCTTACATTGACACATATACCTATGCCTTTGATATGAATACATTTCCAGAAGGCATCATTTTGATTTAATTTTATACTTCTGGCAACACAGGTATGCTATTAGTCAGTACACAAAGGAGACGTAACTACAGGCTCAATTTTGAAACACTTTATACGTATGAATGGAATCCATATTATGCAATACAAAAATGTGTGTTCATGTGCATGCATGCATCTGTGTGTGTTTTTGTGTGCATAAACACTGTGAGCCATTACTACAAATCCACAATTATGGTTTGATGTAGACATCAAAGACTTAAGATTCAGTCTCCTTCATTAAAAGTCTGTCAAATGTAAGACAGATCACAGCGACTGATCAACCCACAACTAAAGAAACATGAGAAGGCAGTATTTAGACTTAACCAAATATATTAACATCTGCATTCTTAATTTCACATAATGTAGCTAAAGATATTTGTATTTGGGCTAATGATTAAGGCATTCAAAGGAATTACCACACATCTGTGTTACCACACACAAACCATACTTTTCTATGATTCTACAAAACGACAAATATTTACTGGGTGGCACAAAAAGGTGGTGGTGTATGTTGTGTTCTTAAAACACAGCCATTACACAGAATGAAAGGTAAGATGAAATAAATGATCCAAAGCAGACTCTTTTCTCTTACGTGTTTTTGTAACATTTGGTGTCCTGATTTTTGGAATGCAATGTTCTCTAAATCTAAACTCGCTCCACAAGATAATTAATATTATTAATCTCATTAATTGAGATCTTCCAAAGTGACAATGTCGTTTATTTGCAGTGTTATACATTGTTGTATTCTTTCATATCTAGAATATACTTAATAATAGCAATACAGAGTTAGCTGTACAGAGTACAGTCATGGGCATAGAACAAGCAGGAAAAGCAAGAAAGCCAACACAAGTCTCCAACTGAAGGATTTAACGAGACTAATAAAAACAAAACTGAATATAAAAGCACAGTAAAAGAGAAAAAGAAACCCCACCTGACCATCACAATGACTGACTGGTCACGGAAACAAAAAGGGATTTAAAGGGAAGAAACGTACTAAAATAATAACATAATAACACGAAGCTGGTGCGGCAAACGAGACGGTGAACAGCACCTGAGTGAGACATGGTGACAAATCAAAACCAAGAACCAGGTGAAACTGAGACACTAAAATAAATAAATGTGAATAAATATGCCACGTGCCAAGCAACTGCTGTATGACAGGAGCCACTGGGGGGAGAATCATCACAAGTATATTCTCAAATATACATAGCCCAAGAAGGAGTAATGAGAGTCTCGGTACTGATTTATAATAAGATGTATAATACAACACTGAATTGGATTTTTCCACAGCCGTGTCACAACACAAGAGACAATCTTAGCCCTTTAACGATGTCTGTCAACTTTACTGTCGTTGTTTTGTTTCGTCTAATGCCAGAACGTTGTTAAAGTGTGAAGTTTGGAGGTCATTATTTACATTTCCTAATGGGAACATCCTCCAACTGGACACACAGCAACACCAACTGGCCAACAAAAGCAGATCTACCCCAGAACTGGCTGTGAAACAAGTAAAACCTTCCTGTCAATTGGAACATTTAGCTGAATTTTGACTAAACCTAAATCTCATAACAGCCCTCAACCATATAACTTATTATTACCCATATCCAATGGACGAATGAATCAAAATCTTTAAGAGTGTGGAAAAGCACACATTTATCTTGAGTTTATCTTAAAACAAATGTTATGAAGAAAGTTATACAGGTAACAGTGGCCTACCCTGATCTCTTTCTAACCCTGATCTGTGAGTGCATATTTGTGTGTGTGTGTGTGTGTGTGTGTGTGTGTGTGTGTGTATGTTAAGGGAGGTGATCTTTCTGACTGAACTGGGAAATACATTTGGAGAAAAACTGAGTATCAGCCAAGAAACTACTGCAGCCAAATACTGCTGGCCAAATCCAACAACATCCTCCTGATCTTGCCTGCCATTCATCTCCCTGTAGTACAGATCTACACACACACACACACACACACACATACACACACAGACACACCCACCAAATCGTGTTAACTTTTTTTCAAATCACTGGTAGAGTTCATTTACTGTATCAGTTTAGAACTTAAAAGATGGGTAGAGACAAATACTAGAAAGCACCCACTTTGGTGTTTTAGGTAGTTCAACTAATATTATGTAATACCAGTAGTTTTAGGAGGAATTGCTTGATATGACGTTCTACTTTCACAAATCAAGTTTTGCTAAACAAAAGCAAATAAAAACATTGCAGTTAAACAATATATGGTCAGATCCATGCTGAAAAGGCTTTAATAATTGTAAATGTAGTTTGATAATGTTTTAACAACTTTAATATAAAATACATTTCAATGATCAATTAACAATTAACAAAAATTGCTAAATGCTAAATTCAAGTTTCTTAGTTCTTTAGTTTCTTAGTAAACAAATTTAAGATAGGAGCTCTTGGCTCTACTAACCTGGAAGTAAAACTTGACCGTGGAGATACAAGTGATTAAAAAAGTCAAAGAACATGATGGCCAAAGAGGAAAAGAAAGTAGAAAAGAATATATAGAAACACATATATATATAGAAACACATATATATATAGAAACACACATATAT
>JAOXYF010000016.1:5808602-5822604 GCA_028565775.1 Sternarchorhynchus goeldii
CATACACACACTCATACACTCATACACACCTAGACACACACACACACACACACACACACACACACACACACACTCATACACACACACAATAACACACTCATGCACACACACCTACACACACACACACATACACACAATCACACACTCATACACACAAACACATACACACACACAATCACACACACATAGAAATACACATGCACACAACAAGTTCGCACACACCCAACAGGCACAGGAATACACACACATCTATGGACATGTACTGCCCGTTGCACTCCATCACAGCACAGCAAGCTCAAAAAGTCTATACAAATAGACATTTTTATACATATATAATATCTGAAACCCCTGACAACCGCTGTAGATGCTCCAGAGTCACAGCGCACCAATGGCACTAGCTCAACACGCTCATCAGCAAGAGGCAAGATCACTGGCCTCTTTTCTGAGAATTACAGAGGCCCCTGAAAGTTGGGACAAACATTTGAATTGGTTTATATGCACAATAGTTCCCCTGCTCTGTTTGTAACAAGGAAACAGGAACGTCCAGCCAGAGTGTGCGCGTGTGGGTAAACGTGAACAGTGTGTGCACGTGTGGGTAAACGTGAACAGTGTGTACACGTGTGGGTAAACGTGAACAGTGTGTGCATGTGTGGGTAAACGTGAACAGTGTGTGCACGTGTGGGTAAACGTGAACAGTGTGTGCACGTGTGGGTAAACGTGAACAGTGTATGCATGTGTGGGTATGTACCTCTCTGGCGCAGGGAGCTTCTCCTCTGTGTGGACACTCTGATGCTGTTCTGCCAGGGCCTTCGACTCATTTGTGCTTTTCTGGAGGGCCACTTCTTTTTCTAAACTTTTCACCTGCTCCGAGAGCTCCAGGTTCCTTCGACTCACTTGTTCCGTTTCGAGGGATTTCTGACATACATGCGTATACATATGCCAAGGATGAAGCTAAAGGACTTGGGACTAGAGAACATCCACACTGAATACTTGGGTTATTTTTATGTTAGAATTATTGCAAATATTATAAATATTATATGCAAATATTATTGACTGCGTGAAACGGATTCTAAATAACAACTTAATACATAGATCAGATTGTTTTTAAATCACATCGTTTTTTATGAAAACCAGCATTGACAAACATCACAGCAAAAAACCATGGACAGCACACAGGGTTTCACTCAGGATTTGCTTTCTTCCAGAACAAATGATGCACCATTCCATTACTCAGCATTTTCTTTGTTCTCTAATTTTACTGTTTTTTTATGGTTATTTTCATACCGTTTCAATGTTTCTCTAGACAAATGCTGGTGTAAAATTTGTACTGAAAGAAAAAAGGTCTTATATAACTGATCACAAAGAAATGTAGTGAAATATACAAGCACATAAACACACACAGGTGGATCATTGATAGTAACTCAACTCCAGAATACAGCATAAACAAACAAGCAAACAAATATTACTTTAATTTTGCTCTTCAGTGTAGTCAGAGCTTATATAATTTTATGTAAGTTTTCATGAATAAATGCCTTAAATAAATTAAAAATAATAGTTAATACAATAATACAGTAATTAATAATACGACTCCAAATGCAAGCACACAAAAGCACACAGCCTACCACTGCCATCATCTCCTTCACTTTGTTCTATATTGAGAAAGAGACAGAGAGATGCCGTGGTTGGCGCACCGACATGGAAAAGTACATATATCCAAGAAGTAAGGAATCTGGTAAGAGCTAAAGAAATAACGTTCATATATGGAGAACAAACACAGTCCCTTACGGCATTTTTTTTCCCCGTTTGCCACGGAGTTAACCAAGACGTGAAGGAAAACATAAAAACATTCTTTGGAAGTGTAAATTATTCTTAAAACTATTTAAAACTACTTTAAACTTTGTTTAATCACAAACTTAATTCAAATTTAGAGCATCCTGAAATGTTATAGTCATAACATCAGAGGTCACTGAGTATGCATAAACATGGGGGAATGAAAAACATTTCTTCCATGATTTAAAGAAGGATAAATCTTACAGAAACAGGATAACATTATGCAGACACAAATCAGGCCTATAAATCAGAAAGCATTAGTCACACACAATTCGTTGATCACATAATGGATTTTTAAGTGTTCCAACAAGTGAAATATATGCTTTAAAAAGTCAGAAATTATATAAATATGAAACCGTAAGCACAAAAATGCATGAATTCAAGAAGTCTGCAAGACGAATTCAAGAAGAGATATGTATAATCTAAAAGAATGTCTTCTTAGGGATACCAAGGTACATATAAAAGTGTTTGTTTTCTTCTTTTATGTGGTTTTCTCCTCCAAGAGCATCTTCACATTACATGTCTTTCATAAACTATTTTTTCTCTCTATTTAATTCATTATGAAATCAAACTGCTCTCCCACTTGGTAAAGCTTTTACAAGACCACCACATGTCTCCTATCTTCTCCTTTTCTCTCTGTACAGACACAGTAAAAAGGCTCTGATTGTTGCAGTATCTTATTCACCTTTTTTTTAAGGGGAAAAAATAACCTGGAGATAGATGCTGGGCCCTGGAATGATCTTTCTCTTGCCGCTAAACATGTCCTCCTGATTGCTTACATTTCTGTGACAGATGAATGTGCTTGTTTAAACATTGGCAGATGACTGTTTTCATTTGAATGAATAAGGGAGGGAAACCCTTTAAGACATTAGATTGAAGGCTGAGTAGCTCGAGCCTCCCAGGTGGTACTTTCAGCAGACAGAAACAATCAGCGTTGTTGCAGTAACTGTAATGATCATCACATAAAATGCTGTTTAGATGTCTGGAAAATGTACTCCAAAACAACAGCCTAAGCCGTATTCCATAAATCACAAGCATCACCATAAGTACATTAAACAAATCTTCAGAGAAGAGCAGTTAGTATACAGTGTAGTGAATACACACTGATAACCTAAGCACCAGGTTGCGTTAGAAGCGCTGCTTATTGAAGGGTCAGATACTTAATTTATAGTGATATTCTGTCATCTAAAATTTTATTTTTAAATTTGAAAATAGTTCAGTTATGAGTAGATGATAGTAGAAAAACTGTTTGTGGTCCATGGACTTTTCCTTATGTGTGTGTGTGTGTGTGTGTGTGTGTGTGTGTGTGTAGCTGTCAGGTTTCAGGTTGGTTACGGTCTTCATAATAGTGCATGATGGATTAAAGTTATCTTTAAGCATTTACAGTCTCTTCATAAAACGGAGGAAGGGATATTCCAGCAGGCCTCTCTATGTGTTTATCTATGTGTATGTGTGTGCTGGCAGTAAATGTTTAAATAAGTAGCAGAATTAGGGAGGAGTAGGACAGAAGACAGTGAGAAAAAAGAGAGAAGACATGAGGGAAAGCTTTCTAAGGACATGAGTTTCACTGCATGTGTGTGTGTGTGTGTGTGTGGGTGTGTGGGAATATCCAGATGTATAACCAGTCTGAATATCTTGTATGTATACTGTACATAACCTTATAATTTCACTTGTGTTTATATATTTCAGTCATTTAGAAGCATCCGGACACATTATACTGACTTCATACAATGACGTGAACCTCCAAAGAGTCGGACCAGAAATGTCAGAGTACTCGTCTAACAAGGCTGCAGCAAGCTGACCGCAAACCATCCACTACACACTTAGTTTACACTATCCATTACACATGAAGTGTTTTATATCTGAAATCAGTTTCCACTTCCAAGACTAGACAATGACTATAGTCAAAAAAATGACAAGGCGGAGGTGTAATTTTAAGATTTGACATCAGGAGGACACCGTAGACTGACTAAGCCATGTAGTCATCGTGTGTGTAATTCTATGTGGTTTAATTTGCAGACCAATAATTACAGTCCCACAGCATCACTGTATAACAAACACACTTGAGAACTTTCCGGCCTTTCTTAAGCTTTTTATGACGCAAGTAAACCTAAGAAGACTCATCTTAACAGAAACTTCCCCACACAACCACAGACGGATACACATTACCAAGTATATGGACAGATTAAGTACTGTGTGGGTGCATGTCAAAAACTTACAAAAGCTTGGTGCTGATGTACAACAATAATCTCAATCTGAGCCCACAACCAGACAGCTGAAGTACAGTCTATAATAGAATGAATTTGATGGAGACTTGGCTTGTTATTGCAATAGTCTGTACACTTTTTGAAAATGAGAGATGCTGACATGAAAAGACTTATTTCTGTTAACCATGTCAAGCAAAGGTGCATTGTGTGCATGTATGTATGTGTAAGATGTATTCTAGCTGTCTGTGTTTGTGTGCAGGGCCTTGTGCCAAATGTACTTATTTTTCTATGTTAACTTGCTTTAGGTAAGAAAACCTGTGACACTGTTTCCACCCGTGTGTGCCTATGTTGTTCCTACATTATCGCCACACCTGGACGATGTTTGACAGCCCCTGTGTGCCACATGGCTTCACGTTTCTGTGATAACTATCGGGAAGGATTTGCCCAACGTGGCAAAACAGCTCATGCTTCATTTATTTGTACAGCGGGAGCAGGCGCTGCCCTGCATCAGAAGCATCTGACAGATCAGCCCGCGGAGGAAGGGTGGGGCCTGGCGAGGGCGGCTTCTACCCACCTTCCGCAGCTGGTTTTCTAGCTCCTCCACCCTCCACTCCAGGCTGCTCTCCAGAGCTCGCAGCCTGGAGTCTTTCTGCAGGCCGGAGGAGGTCAAAGATGAAATACGCTTTCTGAGATCCAATACAGAGGACTGTTTGGGG
Organism: Sternarchorhynchus goeldii; assembly: GCA_028565775.1. Classification (NCBI taxonomy): domain Eukaryota; kingdom Metazoa; phylum Chordata; class Actinopteri; order Gymnotiformes; family Apteronotidae; genus Sternarchorhynchus; species Sternarchorhynchus goeldii. The sequence goes on from JAOXYF010000016.1 coordinate 5,813,356, forward strand.
CAGGAGAAACACATCAGAAGAGGAGGGGGAGAATGGTAGAGGGGCTGCATCTACAGGATGGAGGAGATGATGGAGGTGGATATAGTACCACAGAGGGGCCTGGCCTATAGCGCCATTTAGATGAACCAAGATACAAGTTCCACAGGATTGGACTCTGACAACTGTAAAGGTGCTTTGCGACAACACTTTGCATTGTAAAAATGCTATATAAATACATTTTTACTTTGATTTTGACAGAAAGTACTGGTAGCAGTACAATGCTTTATTCCTTCTCAGTGGGCAAGAGAGGTAAAACTGGACTACTCAAAACTGAAACTGAATCATTAAAACTGGACTACTCAAAACTGAAACTGAATCATTGCAGACAGGTTTTTGAAATTTAACTGCCAAAAGTTCTTCATTTCCAGGAGAGCTAAGACTAAGATCTAAGACTAGTGTGAAAGCAGACTAAGATCTAAGCAACCACTAAAATATTATCCTTGGTAACATCCGGGAAGGTTTTTGTGAGGTCAAGATACAGCAGTTTAATGTGGCAGGAGAACCAGTTACAAAATGATCTATATTGACAAGAGCTGGAAGAGGCCATTATGCTCTGAAAAGCCTTACATGCAGCAACACTGTGTTCAGGCTTTTTCATTTATTGTGTACAACTGCCTTGTGATACCTACCTTGGGCACGACGTGTTCTTATAATTGTTCTGAAACTATAAAACTCTTATGTCTGTACACCTTTTCTCAAGTAATCTAAACCTTCAATGTGCCGGTGCTACATAAACAAAGTGATTATAGTCTCACTCTTAAGATACTCAGCATTTGAAGTCTGTTGATAGTGTAATTAGAGCTTCAAAACTTGAGGTTGTTTATGTGATTTTGATTAGCACTGGGAGAGAGGGTTAGTGGGAAGTTCTTCATGACTGTAGGCTAGATGTGACGCTCTAAGATATAATTTTCCTGGAACGATATTTGTTCGCTATAGTGCATATAAAAGAAAACATTCTTGTAAATTTGGATTCTCTAAAAGATTGCCCCGGCATGTTCCCAGGGAACAATGAAGAGCCTACAGTGGCCATGGGGTATGAGGACCGAAGGACGGATCTATAAATTACACTCTTTTCTTCCCTTTTTCCTCTCTCTTCTCTTTCTTCTCTTTCCTCCCTCTCTTTCTTTCTCTCTCTAAGAACAAAGCACCTTCAGTTTCAACTCAGGAGGCTAGGTGCACAGGTGGGGTCCTGAGGGGACAGGATTTGCTTTTACCAGTGATGTTAACACTTAAAGTATAGGTTACGGGGTGCACATTACAATCGTTGCAATTTTAAATTCTTCTAATTCTTTTAGTTCAATAAAAATAATTATAAATTGTGACTGGTTGTGTTTGTGGGAATGTGTGTGCATGAGTATATATTGGAGTTAAGCATATAAGGTGTACAAAGTATCATTGTTTTGTCCAAGAAAATGTTTGTTTAAAAAAAATGTTTATAACATATGACAAACACCCATGCAGTAAAAAGAGAATTAATGGGTAATACATTTTCTTGATGGCAATTATCCATCAGAAACTATGGAAGCGGTTGTTCAGAGCAGTGGCTCATAATTTATGAAAACCCATTACCACACAACAACCCAAGGTATTCAACACAGAAATTCAAACTGTCTGGCATTTTGACAGTCACCAAAATCCAACAAGTACAAGCATGCACATTTTATGTTTTCATCCCCCTTCCTGATTGGATCAAACCTGAGAATGATAATTACCAACCAGAGTGATTGGTGGAAGCATATCGAACCAATGTGGGCCCACATACAACTGTTATGACCTATGCCACTTCAGCTCGTGGGTAGTGTGGACACTGACCTCTCTTTCCAAGAGCTGAACCTGTATGGAGGCAATCTTCTCCTTCAGCTCCTTATTCTCTGCCATAAGTGCTTCTATTCCCACCTGCTTCTCTTGTATCTCTTTCAGTCTCTGCTCCTTCAGCTGCTCTATCACCTTATCCTAAAAGAGCAGGAAAAAAGTGGGGAGACAATAAGGAATAAAGAATGCTTAAGACATGTGGGTCCAGTTCATAAACTGCAAAAAACCCACACAAACCATGGGTGACTGGATCATGACGATAATTAGCACACTGCTGTCAACAGTAAAGTCACCTGTGCCCAAGGTGAAATCCAACTCAAAACTGACTGTGCACATTAAGGACCCATGACAAAAAATGAAGTTGTGAGACCAGTAGTCTGAAAACTGCCATATGTATAAAAATATTAATGGTTTGTATGTTTGGCCAAGATGGCTGTGTTGAGCTGTATTGTACCCTCTGTATGTCATCTATATTGTATCCTCTATATGTCATCTATATGTATTGTATCCTCTATATGTCATCTATATTATACCCTCTATATGTCATCTATATTATACCCTCTATGTCATCTATATTGTACCCTCTATATATTATCTATATCGTATCCTCTACATGTCATTTATATTGTATCCTCTGTATGTCATCTATATGTATTGTACCCTCTATATGTCATCTATATGTATTGTATCCTCTATATGTCATCTACATGTATTGTATCCTCTATATGTCATCTATATGTATTGTATCCTCTATATGTCATCTATATGTATGGTATCCTCTATATGTCATCTATATTGAATCCTCTATATGTCATCTATATTGAATCCTCTATATGTCATCTATATTGAATCCTCTATATGTCGTCTATATTTTATCATCTATATGTCATGTACATCTGTTTATAGCTGCTTCCTCTGTAACATTTTTAGGCAAAGGTTTGTGGCAACTGGACCCATTATTATTATAGATTTTTTATATAATAGAATATAATAGAAGAGAATATTGTAGTTGCAAAAATTTCCATCAGGTTCAGACCAAAAAATACGTTAACTTGTCAATTACCTAAATAGATGTGTGGGCAGAATAGTTTGATGACTTGCATGTGTGACCAAACAATATTGAAGAAAGGATAACATGCATCATCCTCTTACCAGAACATTTCAGGTGGTATTTATTAGTATTGCATTACACTGGTCAACATTTTTTTTGCTTCCTGCAATAAATTACTTGTTTTTCTTTTATATTTTGCATGCTGAATCTAAATATATTTTCAATTTTCCATCTCCTCGAGACGATGGTCCTAAAGCTTAAAATAGCAACAATCAGACTTTGTACATTTTATAAATTGTTAAATATTTTAAGTGTTACAACAGCCTTATTTATTAATAAGTAATACTTACATAATGTAAGAATGAAGTGTCCTGTCATTAAACATACATTCTAAATATACTGTAGATTAGATTTCTGTTAAAGTCCCTGTCACGATGGCCGCCCTCACCTCCTCCCTTGTCCCGTGTTTGTGTGGGCATGTTTGTGTGTGTAGGTTTGTGTTCCGTGTGTGTTATGTGAGTATGTGTGTGTAGATGTTTGCCTTGTTAGCATTATTTGTTTCACCTGTGTCTTGCGTGTGTATAAGCGTGTGTGTATATAATCATGAGTGTGTATATGAGCGTGTGTATATAAGCGTGAGTGTATATAACTGTGCATGTATATAAGCGTGAGTGTATATAAGCGTGTGTATATAAGCTTGTGTGTATAAGCGTGTGTGTATATAAGCGTGTGTATATAAGCGTGTGTATATAAGCGTGTGTGTATAAGCGTGTGTGTATATAAGCGTGTGTATATAAGCGTGTGTGTATATAAGCGTGTGTATATAAGCGTGTGTATATAAGCGTGTGTGTATATAAGCGTGTGTGTATAAGCGTGTGTATATAAGCGTGTGTGTGTCACCCCTTGTTTGTCTGTCTTTGTCGACTCACGTCTGCCGTCATGTTGATCAGTCTAAAAATAAACGTCTTACTGTTTCCTCCAAGCTCGGCATCTTGTTTCACTGCGTTAGCGCCAAGCGCAATTATCGTCACAGTCACACTGAATTAGCTGATTTGTTTGGCCCATAATATTTTACAGCTTTGTCTTAATCCACTGTAAAATTAGAATTTTCACATGACCAAATGTTCTGATGATTAATGTATTATTGCAGCTGTGCTCATTAAGAATGAAGAAAGACACTGTTTGCCTTAAGGTGCTTTACATACAAATTTGGACAATGTTAAGTTTTTACAATATTTATGTATTCACTGATAGTCAAGTGATAGTCATCACCTTGACTATCAGATGTTATATCTGATAAAATGTAGGATTTGACTCTTTTGTACAACAAAACTTGCATACTCATTAGCATGACACTATATGTACTCTATGGGAATCAAACCCATGTCTTGCTAGTGGAGCATACCTATGAAACAGTGCACCTAAACCAGAGCACAGATTGGGATTGGGATTACACCTGGAGTTAAACACCCACATAGTTGTGACTGGAACCAAAGATTACAATGGAACATAGCCTTTGTAAATAAGTGAGTAACAAAAAGTGAGACAAACAATAAGTGAGAACCAAAGATTACAATGGAACAATAAGTGAGAACCAAAGGTTACAATGGAACATAGCCTTTGTAAATAAGTGAGTAACAAAACAGTTTGGAAAAAAAGAATAAGAAAAAAGAGGGAATTATTCTAAAGAAGCATTTCTCAAGCAACTTTACCATTTGTTGTTCACTGAAACAGCCCGGGTCACAATCTCCAGACACTGAATAAATCTGAGACAGAACATCATGCAACCTGCTTCCACTTAGATCTGTTGCCATTGGCTCACCTCTGTTATTGAAAGAGGATTATTTATTTATTTAGACCACAAGGCAGCATGTTTTTACACACCCACTTCCTCCACCAAGCAACACTTGTAACAATCTTATGACCACACTTTCAACCCAGACATTAGTAATTGCAAGTTTTTTTAGAAAATACTGCAAGAGACGGTATTCTGGAAACAAATAATTCCAGAATTGTGTTCCTTACTAAAAGCCTTACTCCATAATAGAAAGACCATAATACCAAATGCCAAAGAGAACAGAACTCAGCATGAAAAATCCACATATTTTCATGACAAAAACACCTTTGCATCCAACACTGAAAGACCATGTATTTATGAGGGAGCGGTGACTAACTGTTGTCCTCATACTGCTCACGTTAAATGCTAAGCTTCAATAATGTATTTCATAACCTTTCCGTTAAAGGTCTGAAGGTAAGACAGATACATTGTTCGCCAGAAATTTCTAGTCAAAATCAGGTGCTACAAAAGGCACTAACTCATGTGTCTGATGTTATTCCATGGTTCTATAGAAATGCTATAAAGCATCTGTAACGATACCCCCCCACCACCACCACCACCACCACCAGTTTAATGTTGATGGTAGTGCACGTGGTTTTTGTTTATTTCTTCCACAACACGTCTTTGTTTTGATTTTTTCGCCACGCCTCATGCCAACAAGGTGCCTGTTGCCTCATTTGCTGTACCACATGTTTGCTATTATGTAATTGTGTTTGTTCAGCCTGTTCTGTTTCTTTGACCATTGTTGGTCATTCCTTTGGTTTGTGTTAGAACACTTTTATGTTTGGTTTCATTCTCATTTGTTTCATTAAACTGTTCAGTTGCAGACTCTTTTGCTTCCTTTCTTTTCCTGCTCATCCTACACCCATGACAACATGAAATGTTCAACATCAAAAATGAGGTTCAAACCTCTCATTAATCTCTCCTTCTGTACATGTAATGGGTTGAGTAATTTAAAAGGTATTAAATATATAAAGTCAACTATTTTTTTTTGTTGATCTACATCATGAAAGATGCCTGGTCACTAACCATCAGTTTTATAAATAAGTTATTTAAGGACATATATAGCTCACAGCATTTGCATCAGCTACATATAATTGGTTAGCTGTTTCATCTAAAAAGCAGACTTCAGTAGATTTTACAGTGTCCTAAATCAAATGTCCCAAAATCAAACAGTGTCCCCAAATCAAACAAAACATCACCTTGTATCACTTGATTTACATGCAGGAAACTCCCATTTCTTTCTGCTAACAGCCACACCCATACACATCCCACATTACAGAAGGTATGAAATTACCACAAGCCACTTTGTGAAGTAATAAAAATACTGATGTCATGCATTGCACTTTAAGATACAGTGAAGGTCTTTGTGCAATTTGAAAATAAGCCTGTGAGAGTAAACAACAACTCTGCAGGTAAACAAAGACGTTTAATGAGGCCATCTTGATTCCATTAAACATGACTCAGATATTCCACCCTGCAACGGGCTGCTTGTTCATCTGAGTTTCAGGAAAATTATCCATTATTCAATAAATACTGTATCTAATAAACTTTAGCTGGCAAAGTCAGAGGATGTCTTTACCTTCTGCAAGTTATGCCCTTTGATGCGCGAAGTCAACCACCGCGAGAGAGCGCAGACTTACCACAAAGTAGGGTGGTTCTGTGAAGCCCCTATAGCTGTAACAAAGGTTTCAACTATCAACAACCACCAATCAGCTAGCTCATTGATCACCAACGACTATCAATCAGCTAGCTCATCGATCATCACATACCTTAACATGAACCCTCACTGTGATGATATCAACGTTAATAGAAATGTTTGGTTTGTGGCAGGCTCACTACCAGAGAACTGAGCAATATGAAGACATGGTATGTGGTTTTATATGGTAGGGATCTATCAACAAGAAAAGTAATAGAATTTCAAGTTCAGTAATTCAAGTTAATTCAATCCCTTCACTATGTATACATGATGCAGAAGGTCCAAAACACTTTTCATCTCTGCTATACTGAATGTGTTAAGCTAGTGCATTTAGGTATGCTAACTGTTAAGCTAACGTATTTCTCTTTTTTGTTCGTTTGTTTTTTAAAGAAGACTAAGAGCACTGATATCATGGTGATCAAGAAGTAGTACATAATGTGCACTGTGGATACACACAATATGGCCCCTATGCGATTTGTCATTACGCGTTTCGTCATGAAGGTGAGGTTAAATTACAGTGTTAGAGTTCAGAAACACCTGTTTGAAAGTCCTGACACCTGTTGAAATGAAGGAAAGTATAAGGTAACTTGATGTTACCAGACAAGTTCTGAGAATCACGCTGTCAACTAGAGAACACAACCAAATATATTTAAGGCAGTTCTAGTTTAGTCACTCTCTGTCAGAAACCTCCCCATTATCTCTACCTTTTCAGTGAGAACTTCTTCCATAGTGACTAAGGCTGCATCTGTGTTGCTGGAGTCATTTTGTAGAGACGTCATCCTTTCCTTCAAAGTTTCCAATTGCTTATCCTTATCCTTCAGTTGCTCCTGTAGGTTTTCAATCTAAAAAACAGAGAGAAGAGAGAGAGAGAGAGAGATAAAGAGAAAGAGAGAAAGAGAAAACATTAAAGTTAGTCTTTCATGCTTCATTATCACAGTTGGAATGTTATACAAGCTATCCGTGAAACCAAGAACTATTGTAAACTCTGAGTGACAAAGCATGCTTTCAATATTAATTCAACTTAAGCATAATAAGAGTCTTTTAAACCTATTACAAACCTTATCTGGTAAACAAGCATACATGAAATTATTCCTACTTTATGCTTCAATAAAAGAAAACACGCATGGTCAAAACTGCCATCAAATTGAACACAACAGTTCTCCAGACCAGACATGGTCATATTCCCATACTCTATAAAGAAGGCCCTGTCAACATTCTAGTCATGGGTACATTGTCAGATAATACCAAAAAATGCCAATGGTCATTTCACAAATGAATCAAATTAGGCCTAACTGACCAAGGCAAAATTGCTAAGTGCTGAGGGTAATGGCTGAAGGGGTTTATCTCCAAAGCTAAAGGGCACAGAGTGAGTGGGAAAAGAAGTCATAGAGACTAGAGATAAAGCCTACCCCAACATTATTACGCCACCCAGTGAAGAATTGTTTAAAGCAGAGATGAAGCGATATGAGGCCATGGGCATAAGAGGACCTAAGGAGAACCAAGAGGAGGAAGGGAAAAATCGAGGTGGCAGTGAGAGTAGATTTTGGCCACAATGATAGCTTGTTGTGTGTACACAATGTTCGCTAAAGTCGTACTGAAAATAGTGATTTTTGGGGGGCTGGTAAGAATGCCATTAATTGTTAATGTTCCAAACAAATGTGTGATGTGAAGCTACTGTAATTTTCTGAGCTTGACAAGGTATGGATTTGTTTACAAAATCTGAAGAAAACATTTTTTTCAGATATTGTAGATTAGTCCCTAACTCTAACCTTAACCCTAAGCCAGGAATACATATCACCAAAAATATATCACCAATGACAATAGTTCTTAGGCATCCTTAGATCCTTAGATAATATAACCAGTAGTGAAATGGATGCTGTCAAAGGCTAAATTATTTTCCACTTATATATTAATGAATGATTAAATTGAATAATATTCAATACAATTGATTGCCATGTCTACAATAGGGGTGTTAAACTCTTGTTCTACAGGGCCATAAACTACCACAGGTTGGTGTGTTCCCTGCTAAGACACACTGGCTAAACTTCATAATTAAATGAAAAATTAAATCAGGTTTGTGCTCAATGCTAAACTGCTCCTTCAGGTTTGGATTCTGTCTACCCTGAGCTACAAGGAACCAGAGGTGGACAGATCAGGTTCAGAAAGGAAAAGTCTAACCATCTGACTTTGCTGATTAACTAAAAAAGAAAAACAAACAAACAAACAAACAAAAAATGAATGCAGCATTGCTAAAGCAAAGCCAAGAGGGACCTCAAAGTTTGATGGGCACAAAAGAGAGGAGAGTTTCTGAGAACATCTAGCTTGTCCACACTTTGCTCAGTATGTGTGTGGTTCTCATGGAGCCTCGCAGGGCTGTATTTCAGGGCAAATTTAGCATGGTGCTCTAGCCAGCAGATAAACTGTTCTGTTCCTGCTGCTGCTTCGTTTTCTTTGGCCGATGCAGTAAGTGAAAACAACGCTACTGCCGAAATATTTAAGAGTGCCAGGCGGGGCCTCTGCTCCGAGCAGTCATGCAGAGGGGAGGTGGAAAGCTGCCTGACCCCTGACATCGTTTGCTGAAAGGCAAGGTGAATTCACTTTTTAGATAATATGGGAAGTGGACATTGGTGTTTTCTGGAAGTAGGACCGGAAACTTTTAAAGCTGACAGGGCCACGTCTATTCTGTTAGTAAAATGCATTTCCAGGGACTCTCAGGGCTTGTTTTAAACGCTGTGAGACAGCGATGTCCAAAAAATATATACAGTATCCTTTTTGGTCGTAGCAAGATCCTTTTTCCTAAAAAAGAAGAAG
>JAOXYF010000016.1:5823684-5848589 GCA_028565775.1 Sternarchorhynchus goeldii
GAGAGAGAGAGAGAGAGAGAGAGAGAGAGAGACTTCTTTTCAAACTATTGCTTCAGGCTCCAGCCAGTCCACATCATTTCCATTGAAAAAGAGAGGGAAAGAGAGGGAGGCAGAGAGAGATGGACCACCTACAGTTGGAGTGGTTGGACTGTAAACTGAGCTGGTATATCATAAACATGGGGACATCTCTGCCTGTCCAGGGCCAGACTACTAGCAGCTTCCCTCACTAAAAGTGCTTTTACCAGACTTAAAACATTGCTGTTGTGTAGGATTCTCTATTGGTCTTGCCCCCTACTACATCATACATGCCCAACAGGAGACAATGCACTCATTTACAGAATGCAAACAGACTTACACCAACAGTCTACCAAAAGCATCTTACATCCATCAGGATTCATGTATATTTTCCCCAAAGCAATCCCAAATAAAACCCACAACTCCGAATCCAAGGCTGGTTATCAGAAATGTACTGTAATTATTCTGCTGTTAAAGTCCTTCTCTCTCCCTCTCTCTCTTCTTTTTTCTACTTTTCCTTTTCGAAGTTTAACCATTCGTCATGCCAGAATGTGAGTGGGTTGGCATGGGTCTCTTTTTAATGATTTTCAAATTCTCTTTTTTATATATATATATATTTATTTTCCTTCTTTTTTCAAGGTTTGTCATCACCTCTGAAAATACAGTTGTATAGTGGGGTGAGTCAGGACAGGCTGGCCCGTGGCCACGAGAGATGGTAATTGGTGGAGGATAAAGTCATGATTCTCAGATGATGTGGATAACTGGGTGATATGCATGAATCTAGAAGAATGGCTTTTAGTGAGGTTTCCCAGGACACTACAAAATAATATAATGATTTTTTTTTTTTTTGAAGACCGAAGCATAAATGTGAATATTGTTGCAAATGCCTGTATATTATACAGTCCTGTATAATACTGTGTAATACTTTAGAATATACAAATATACAGATAGAAAAAAAAACAATAAAAAAACACCCAAACATAAAGATACACAAACGGCAGCACATCTTTTATATGTTGTACATGTACATGCATACACATCCACTCAAAGACATCCAGCATCTCAGAGCAGGCAGTAAGTATGGCTGTCAGATTTTGCCCTCTTGTGGTTTGGTTAGGCAACTGCAAATGATATATTCTGATCAAACAGCAATCAAGAAATTAAACAGATTAGACAAACTAGAAAAAAAGACATCCTTTTTGGTTGGTATGTGGAGAGGGGGGTGGATGTGAATAGGAGAGTATAGTAGGTGGTCAAAAGATGAAAGGCTTAAGCCACCTCCCACTTCTTCCCAGCTGCACCAGTGTGAGATCATTCACTTCCTCACTCATGGACACACTACTCATGCTATCAGCGAAAGCTCATAGTGTCATATAACAGTTCAGAGTGATGACATGAAGGACGTAGGAAACGACTAATGTGATAATGATGATGGGAACAGGCGAGAAACAAGCAAAAAAACCAAATAAACCAGCAAGAGAATGAAATTGTAATTCAGGAAAGAAATCATGAAAGGCACAGCAAACAAAACTAAACTCTGAGACCCAAACACGGTTTCATATGGAGCAGCTCTTTCTCGGCACCACTGACCTCCCATTTCTAACCCAGCAGAAGCACATATTTATACTGCTGTAGCAGTAATATTCTTTCCCTTCCCTCACTGCACATTTTTCTCATAAATGAACTGCATAACCCTCCACCACTGAAATGGAAGAGCAGAGAGGTGACAGAGCCCAGCCAGTAGAGGAGGAGAGTATATGAAAGACAGCTTGGGAGAGGTCTTTGATATTTCACCTCCAAGCAGTTACTACTTTCTCATTTGATCAAGAAAAGGGTCAGCCACAGTACTTTTAGATTTGTTACGATTTGGCGACCCTTCCAATACTCATCACTGTGATTTGCACAGTGTTATTTGTACACTGAAGGTGGCCTTGCCAGTCCTTTGCCAGGAACAAGTTAGCTAAGACCTGCATTTCTTTTGATTGTTTCACTTAAGCCAGTGACTACAAGTACTTGAGACGTCTACGGATCGCAGAATTCTAGGTTTTCTAGTTTTCGTACATGATTTGTGACCTGGAGTAAATTAAAAACCCAGAATCATTATACCGACAGAATTTTGTGCTTACACATGTATATTTATAGGTATATTTGTCCACTGCACAAAATGAAATACCAGATGGTAAAGTAATCCAAAAAACATCTCTTTTGCTTTTTCAAAATGTCAGAAAGAGAAAATGGTGTATGAGTGTATAATGGCGAGTGTGTGCACATGGCTAAACATGTAGATGCAAATGTTCTCCAAACCATCTCTTTGCTCCACTACACCATAAAGTGACCAAATACACACACAGTTGCCATAGCATCTGGTCGGTTGCCATTCTGGACAGTCCCGTAAAGGAGCTGATCAGAAAAGTGGGGAGAAATCTGCAGTGCAAAACAGGAATGTCTCGGAGACGCGATTCGTTACGGATTTTCACGTGCATTTGGTAGCGATTCAGTTAGCCTGTGGGCTAGGGGAATCAATGTGTTTGTGTGTGTCTAAATACAAGGCCTTCTCTGTGTTGAAGAAATACTAAGCAAACTGAAGAAAATTTAGAGTGAGGCTTTTACCCCGTTATGTATACCAAAACAAGGAAACCAACAAAAACAGAGTAACAGAGACAGGTTTAGAACCAGAGTAACAGAGACGGGTTTAGAACCAGAGTAACAGAAACGGGTTTAGAACCAGAGTAACAGAGATGGGTTTAGAACCAGATTTTGGTTGCTAAATTTCTTGTTCGAAACTTTCAAAAACAATATAGCATCTGCAGTATATGTTAATGCTATGATTAAAAAAAATACATAAACTAGGACGCATATATACTTAATTCATATTTAGTCCTAGAAAAGAATTGCCCATCTTGTTAATGCTGACAATTGAATCTTATAATTAATTATAATTAATTATATAATTAATAATAATCTCTAAAAAAATGAAATATTTGGAATATATGAATAATCCATTAAAATCATTTTGCCTACAGTGAATTTTATGATTATAAATTTCCTTGCAAGCAGCTAAGCTATCGAATGATAGCATGGATATGGGGGGAAAGGAAGACTGCTGAAAGAGTTAGCGAAAAGGGCTAACATATGTGCTACCTCCGCTAGTCCAGCACCCCCCACCCCGCATAAAACACGTCCCTATCACTACCACCCTGGCCCAGGAATGCTGTCCTGATTGCCTATGCAATTATCAACCACTTTCACTTGTTTTTCTCTCTTTCCCTTTCAAAGCATTTTCGTGAAGCTTTGATCCAAGCTGGGGAAGAAAAAAAGGAAAAAGGACAAAGTAGGAGGGAAAAAAAAAAAAAAAGCCCACCCAGCCGCAGTATCTGCAGCTGTGCTTGGGTCCAGCCATGGCCCACAGCAGGAGCTCGAAATCGGCTTTATCAAAGGGTTATCACCCCCTCTCATCGTTCCAAACTACCATGGGCTCCTTGGCCTCAAGCAAATGGCAAGTTGACAGAAAACTAATACTCCATCAATCCATTCCTTCATCAGAACCACAGAACATCTCAATCTCCCCCTCGAATCTTCTGCCACAGCCTTATTCCCTCGATACATAGCCTTCTCCTCAGCTATGGGATGCCTGGCTCCAGGGTTTCTCATCTGGGAAGTATTATGGAGAAAAGGGACCGTCCTTCATCAGGAAGGTCCCCCAGGGGACCATACTCGGCCCTGTGATCAATCGCCATCTGGTAATCATTGATAAGTCATTGGTGATTGAGTGGGTGGTTGGCAGTTAAACACAACTTGAAGTGATCTCTTATCAGTCTGGTTATCAACTGCTGGAAGTCTGGATCTGCACGAGATTTAAGAACAGGAGATAATGCACGGGGAGACACGGTGCTTATCAATTAGAAAGAAGGAAAGAGGCTAAGACTTCTAATCTTTGAAGGGAGACAGAGAAACAGAAAGGAGAAGTAAACATGGCAAATAATGAATAGATGTCAAGATTAGATCAGAAGAGGACATGCAGAGAGGAAATGCTGAAAGAGGTAGATATACTGCGAAAGCGAGAGGCGAGAAGGGTGTGTTGGCCACAGAGCCAAAAACAACTCTGTCTAGAGGGTAGGCCACAGCTAGCCACCAGGAAACCAACCAGCAACCACATATAGTTAATGTGATGCAAACACATCTCCTGTGAGCATGTTTGTGTGTGTGTGGTGCGTGTATGTGTATGTGTGTGTGTGTGTGTGTGTGTGTGTGTGGCAACTGTAAATGCCCATAAAAATACTGCCCCTGATTTAAAAAACTGCTCGACATCACATATTTCTGTAGTAGTAAAAGTTTGCTACAATATAACAAGCCTCTGATTAACAAGGCAGGCTCAAACAAGCTTAAAACATTACAATGCCATTAGCAAGTATGACAGAAACACTGTACTCCCTGCCATACACTGTACTCTGTTGCTCAACAAAGCAATATTATACAACAAACAATTAGTTGATTTCTTTCCTTTTTCCTTCTTTCTTTGTGTGTGGCAATTTATCTGAAAGAGGGCTCAATGAAAGGGGTTATTACAGCACTCGAGCAAAGTGGAGCACTTTTGAGAAATCAGGTGTTTTTACAACTCTGTCTAACACATTAATGACTCCCAGTGCAATCACGTCTTTACAGGGAGATGAAGAACCAGAATTCAGCACATACGCTGCATTGGCAACAGAATCATCATCATCACCTGTTTGCCATCATCCTGGTTTTGGCAGCACAGAAACACACAGTGGGTCTGAATTGGTCCGGCGGTCTTATAGCTGCCGTAATGTTGACAGCCAACACATTTGATAATACAAATTCAAATGACCTGGGTTTACTGAGCACCGGTAGTCCTGAAAAGTGTGAGATCACGCACCTGTACCTGCCTTCTCACGCAAGTGCGCATACCTACATGTACACACCTCTGCTCGAGCCATCCATTAAAGACAGGCATGATAAGGATGGTTTCAGGCATTCTGGAGTGCTGGAAAATAAACACGAGCAGAAATGTTTCCCCCTGTCTACGATGACAAAAGACGAGTGGTGATGTAACCAGAGGGCAGGGAAGCTGTGCTGGTAACGTGGAAGAAAAAAAGCAAAGGGAGACAAAAAGGTGGGGGTGAGGATGAGGAGCATCAAAGTATAAAGTTACCTGTGAGAGAGAACGACAAAGGGACGCTCAGACACAGGAAGAAGAGAGAGGAAGAATTTAAAGATTTATAAAAAGAAAATACAGGCAGGAAGAGTTTAAGAAAAGCAAACGGAACAGATACACAGTCAAGTAGGGCAGTTAATAAGATCAATTAAGTAAATCAAATGACACTTGGATGTGTGTACTGCACACACACAGAAACAGGAATGTATGTTTGTACACACACTCCTACAAAATTCTATTAGACTGAAGCTATTACTAAGATAAATCGCCATAGTCTAGTGTGACCAGCTTAGTGTGTAATCAAAAAGGCACGTAACGGAGAGACACACACTTCCTGTGCCCAGACAGGAAGCTGACAGATCGGGACACCACCCCCAGCAGTAAATCAGACACTATTAGAGCTTCATATAAAACAGGCTCATTACATGTCTGTTAAAAGCCTGAGTCAGTGCAGTAATGCAGGATCAAAGAAACACCTGGCTTTGGTTGCACACACACACACACACATACACACATCACAGCGAGGAGAAACGCTTTGAACACAGTGTGACACACAATGCAGCAAATCATTTTCTTATCTCATCGGGCCTTTATGTGTGTTTCGAGCGTCTGTGTGCACCTAAGAGCATTTGTGTGTCCACGCCGATAGAGCCCATACCGGGAGCTCACTGAACATACCTTGCCATTCTGAAACTGTAGAGCTGCAAATTGCATCTCAAGAAACCCTCTGATCTTTACTCTGTAAAGGAAAAGGAGCACTGCCTCTTTTATGTATCCAACCACATACTGCATGAAGACATAGCTACACAACATAGACAATGTATAGACAAGCACTGAAACAATGTTCATGCAGGCTTGTGCAAGGCTAGAGCTCCTTTAATGCCAGCCTCGCGGATGGGCTGGCGTGTGCGTGACTTGTAAAACTTTGCTATGTCAGAACATTCAATGCTTGTTGGAGCAGCCCTAAACACAGGCTGGAGGCACCAGAGCAATGGAAAATCCTGCAGAACGTCCTGCAAACGGTGTGCTGCAAACGCGGGAACTGCACGGCAGGATTGAACCTGTGTCGTATCAAGCAAACATCTTCTCTGACATATCTAGGCCTCTTAGATCATTCACTTCAAATTTGTTTTCCTTTCCCATTGCTTACTGTTGTTGTAAGGGTGAACTGTAAGAACTGTTTCCCATTACTCCACAACGATGCTGACAGTGTTTTGGTCTGTGCACTGTTTGTGTTTGTCCATGAGTGTGCGAATGAGTGGAAGACAGAGAAGAGGACATGGTCAAACAATAGCTACACCCACTCACTCTCATTACTCATCTCGTTCCACTTGGGATGGTTTTGACCTCCAATGCCGGATGGTATTTCATATTTTCCATGCTGTTAGTTGCTTAGTGCAGTATTTTGACCAAGAGGGGATTTAATGTTTGGATTATGCATATGTGAATCAAGAGATGTGTGTACTAGATCTGGCTTGTTTTAGAAATGTTAAAAACAAAACATTTAAAATCTACATTTTCATGTACTTTAATGGCTCATGCATCACTCAGTTAAACATTTGAATGATAAACATTTACCTGTGTCTACATAGTGGCACAACTATAATTAGCTTTGCAAATATTCACACAACTATTCACCATTCCAAACTCTGCCCTTGACGCGCCCACATTTTCCTCTCTGGTTTCAGGCACCAAATTACTATACATAACATGATCAACAGTTTCAAAGAGAAAAAAGTAGTGGTCAACCGATATGGGATTTTTAAAGGCCAAGGTAAATATTTAGAGAGCTGACAGTTTTTATTTATTGATAAATATTTTTTTGCAGCTGGTAAGATACAATTTAATTAATTGCAGTAATACACGAGATACAAAATGCTTACCATATTATTACATGAACAGTACGATCTAACTAACATTTTAAAAACCTCCCCAAAACTGTCTAGAAGCATATGTTTGTTTAGGTAACAAGCCAACAACCAATCTAAGTGATCAAACATGAAAAAATGAAGAACTTTGCATAGACTGATCAGCTGACAGATTACTAGAGGTGACAGTATAGAGCAATGGACAATATAGAACAAAATATGATAGAGCAGAGTTTCTGTCCTTTGAACAGTTAAGATAAGTATTCCCAACTGGTGTATATACACACACACTCACACACACACATACACACACACACAAGCACAAGTGCACAAAATATGGTAGCTGAATGTCCATATTGTTCAGTTGCAACTTGTTGGCATGTTAATAGGAATCAGAAAGCCAATAAGATAGCTTTCTGGTTCCTTTTAACTAAGATTACCAGATTAACAGGGTTACCTGCGTTGTGCCTGTAGGTATTTTGTGATTATCGGCCTTGTGAGCTCAGGCAACGGGCAATAGACAAAACAGGTTTAATCGACACAATTAATTGGCCAGTTGATCAATCGGACAACCACAAAGGGGGAAAAAACGAGGCATAACTAAATCCTTCTTAAAATAAGATCTTATTATAAAACTGAGGCAAAACATAAGCTTCATAGTTTTATCATGTAATCACAGTATTATCTATATGCTATCAGAGTCGTGTATGCAATAGAGCTGTATATATAAATGTAAATCAGGCTTAAAAATCAGGTTTATAAAAACAGTACAGGTTTGACTTAGGGTAAATTTTTTTGCAGAAAGGAACCATAGGACTGCATTTTCTGAACAGGCTAGTTTTCTCTTTGCCCCATCAAAGCACCAGCGAGGCATAAATATGCTTGTATTCACACCTAACGAATGTTCAACAAAAACAGTAGACTCCTCCTCAATGAAGTGAAGTCAGTGACAGTTCACATAAGCTTCTTGACAGCATCCTATATAAGTCTGTTCTGTTTGCTCTCTACAATGGCAGTAACTTGTTGCAAACAAAATGTAAAAAAGTCCTTCAAAATGATCTCAGAAACAAGTAGTTTCATCTTTTAACTGTAGATGAATAAAATCTGCATGCATATTTTTGTTTTAACAGTTTAATTTTGAGGGTGTTTGTGGATTTTGCATTCGGTTCTGCTGCCCCTCAAATTCACGTTCACTTTAAGAAATCAAGTCCTCAGACGCGTGTTATGTGGAAAAAAACTGCTGGAGCTGAAGGAAGAGGCTCCTAACGCCCCCAATATCCCCAGCGCCCCACCATAAATTACAAATATGGACTTATCTACACACACTTGCACACACTGCTCCAAGCATGGACCAGTCAGTCACACACCTCTTTTTCCCTTGTCCCTCTCAGCTTAACTCACAGAGATCCAGAGGTATAGAGGAAAGTCCAACCTGCCCCTCAGCAACTCTTCCTGTAAGTTATGGACCCATGAGATACTCAAAGTTTGGAAAATCAATCAAATCCTCTGGATGCAGTAGACAATATTTGCCTGCTGACAGATAGAGTGGAACACCTGTGACGCACTGGTGGAAAGGACACCCTTCCCACGTGCACGAGTTAATCTGTCTTTGCGAGGACTGAATGAGTTTGAGAACAGAGCAGAGCAGGAAGTCGATGGAGGGAAGCTAGGCTGGAGCTGACTCTTTAGCTGGATGGTAAGATGTGTGAATGATGGCTGGACAAACTGAGTTGGTTCTGACTAAAAGCCCCAGAGCAGGACATGAGAGGGAAATTCAGTCCAAGCGGAAAAAAGTGTGTGTGTGTGTGTGTGTGTGTGTGTGTGTGTGTTTAAGCACTGACACAAGAACTGTGCCCTCAAATTTCTTTCAGTGTCCAAACAAAATATCCAAATTACCCTTTGAAAAAGTCCAACACCTCAAATAAAAATCAAACTAAACTAAAAACATTAGATATATGAGAGCGTAACCAAACAGTGCTCCCATCCAATACATACTTCATAAATAATACAGTCAGTGGAGCTTGTTAGCACCCTGCTATGAGAGCACACAAGACTCTAGGGGCTGTTCAGGTAATTAAGTGACTATACACACAAAAAAAGGGTTTGAAGGTTATAGTAAAGGACCACCCTTTCAACGACGGCTGACCCGGGACCATATAGTCCATATAAATACTGCAGTGTGATGAAGGTAAGTGTTGTATAATTATTATAGTCAGGATAACACTGTGGAAAGATTCAAGTGGAAAGATATGTGGGGAGGGAAAGAAAGGGAAGAGCAGAAAGTGGGATTAGGAGCAGTAAAGGACTGCAGACTGAGAAACAAATGGGTGTGTGTGTGTGTGTGTGTGACAGGTAGGTGTGCCCAGCTCAGGGGTGGGCACTGAGATGGCTCCCAGTAGGTGGCTCTAAATCAATGAGTGGAGTAACCTTATAAAAGTCATTTGGGTTGCGAGAGACTACGAGCAAGCTGAACACACTCAGACACACAGAATGCTGGATGACACATGAGGGTAATGTCTGCTTTCATTAAGTCTTGTTAGACGTTGCTCTTTCCATGAACATTTTAATCAAAAACGTTTGAACTGAATCGCAGAGACACAGATTAAGCCGTTTGAAGATGAGCGGACATCCCTCAGGCTCGACACCGTTTCACTGACATCTGACCATATGTGCATTTGTTTCTCAAAGGATATGTCCAACGACATGTAATACAATCCTGCATGCAACAGCTGAAAGCATGTTTGCCACAACTAAGCTAATTGGAACAGACACGTCTTCAAGTATTAAACCTCCGCGGACTCCACCAGGTCAAAGCAACATCCAAACCTAGTCTAATTTACAGCCAGACCAAGCATATGGTAATCCGGTCCAAATCTTGTGCGGCCCAGACCAGAGGACAGGGTAACTGAGGCCATCGGTTGCCCAGGCCAAAACCCAGGACAGTTAATGAGCACACAGAACCCAAAGCAAACATAAACGGGTCTGATGTGCGTGGCCGCCTGGGTCAAACTCGGAACAGAGAAGCAAGTGCCAAGAGCAATCGAGACTTCGGAGGGCCCAGACCGTACAAAAGCCCACAACAGCCTGGGACGATCCCAGCCGGGAACATGGCAGAAGAAGGAGGCGGGGAGCGGCCAAAACCAATGCAAAAACAACCCGCCAGTGCAATTATGGAAAGAAAGGTTTATGTAATCAGAGAATATAGCACTGTCGGGCGTCTTTTATAGTTTACTGAGGTGTTTCGTTTTTAAAGAAATTACGTTACAGTGTAATTGGAACTGGCCCACACAGCATGACATCATAATAGTAGCATTTCCAGTGCTGATGCCATCGTTGCTGCAAACATTATTAACGCCATCAGGTTGTCATCACTGCCATTATGACCTGCATCAGCTATATTGCAGTTGCCATCAAACTCTATCAAAAGCAACACCATCACTGCTGGTTCCAACAACGTCATCAGCGCAGTCGCCATTGTTCTCTATCACCACAAAATCCATCTTCTGCTGTCATCGCCACGTCTACATTCGCCAACAGCACCATGGTCACTGGAAGGGCAAATGGGTCTTTTCGGTAATTTCCAGCAGCGTTCACTTTAGGCACTGACCTTCTTCTGCAGGACACTGATTTTGCACTCCTTGACGTCCAGCATGTCCTTCAGGTCATGCATCTCCCCGCTTATCGTGCTCTTCTCGTCGGTTATGTCCTGCAGCTGCTTGATCTTCTTGTTCAGGAAGGTCTCCCTCTCCTCCAGGCGCAGACGCAGAGCATCGACCTGAAGGAGAGAGAACAAAGTCAGCCACTTGCAGGCAGATTCAAATCAGGATGTTACATGGGCAGTTGTGGTAAAGTCACATTGCACCTACAGGCTGTTGACAGCAACACTGGGGCTCTGTGGTTAAACTGGAGTAAAATCAGAACTCAAGCAAAAAAAACTTCTTCAAATATATTGTTTTAAATATACCCATCCTGACTTCTAAGATTTTTGTCAACTATTGAAATATGCTATGGAAAATTTGCTCCAGTGTGATAGACGTTTTTATACAATGCCAAAACTCCTAATAAAATAAATTCTCTCAAGGGTTTAATTATATTACCTTTAATTATATGGCTAACAAAGAAATGTGAAGGCAAACGCAGTAATGTAATGCCATTCTGTCAGTGGAGGCTTTACAGCTGAAAGCCAGAAGTGTATTAAAGAATTGCGTAACATATACAGACATAGACAAACATTTGGCTCATGCATAGTCACACCCACGAGAGGGTAAATACACTGTACAGAAGATAGAGACACGGTCTCTCTCTCTCTCTCTCACACACACACACACACACACACACACACAGTCTGTATGCTGCTACATGAGTTAGCAAGGCTTGACTGAATTTCCAGGTTCCTTGGCTTTTGACTAAAAAACCCTTAAGCTGAGGTGTTCTTGTTATCAGGATATTTTATTGTCTTATATAATGTAAAAGGCAACCCAATGGAAGTCTAGCAGCTTGGTAAATATTGGAGCAGCATCTGGAAAAACAAATAGGAGTGATACATATAGTCCAGGCTGCAGAATATTACTAAGATGTCTAAGGAAATGTAAAATCAGTAAAATGAGGAATGCTTCCATGGCATTCAGTTAGCTGCATTTAGCCCATCCTATTGGCTTCTGAGAAGAACACAGGCCTTTATTCCTGCGGTAACATACAGGCATACAGTTACCACTGTGCCCACCATCTGGAGAAAGAGGGGGAGAAAGACAGAGACTGAAAAGAGAGAAAGAAATCGAGAGAGAGAGAGAGATTCTGACAGAATGAGAGTAGACATGATTGTTGAGGTAAAGCCCATTACAGTAGCATTACAGGAGAGCAAAGACCTACTCAGCCTAAGACGGGAAAGTATTCATCTCATATTGCTCTACTGGCGATGACCCAACTTCATGATCCTAATCTCTCTCTTTCCCTCCCTCCCACCCTTCCTCCCTCTCTCTCTCTCTCTCTTTCTCCGTTAGCACCCGCTGGTTGCAGTGACACTTCTAATCCGTAGTTAGTTGGCACGCTGTCATTTGCAAGGAATTTGTCCTGTGTTAGCAGGAAATCAGTTCTGTCTGCCCAGTCTAATTCTTTAAGTTCTTATAGCACCGTGTGTGGGTCTCCATATAAAGCACACGCAGTGTATGGGGCCAAGACAGGCAAAGTACTTTTACAGACAGGGGACATTTTTAATTTTGGTTCCTCTCACTTGTTAACATAAGGCAGTAGCCATCACTCTCCACTTAAAAGAATGCTCAGCAGATATTCGTCTAATATCAACTTCCAAGTAATGGATCATTATAATCAATCATTTACCAGAACCTGCACAGGCATCGTTTTCACTGCTATGTGGAACAGGGTATTAGAAAATTCAGGATTTTAAGATGAATCATTCCATTCCACAGTTCCAATTTCTTTAGCAAATTTAGCAGACTTAAAACTTTAGCAACCTATATATATATATATATTTTTTTTTTTTTTTTAAATTGGATCTTAATTTGCAAACATTAACAAACACATGATGGGAAAACACATGTTACAAACCTTGTTTATAAAGTGTTGGCATCTTGTTCCAAGCATGCGAGTTTTGGTTATTCACTCAGCAACAGGCAAAGCAAGTTATTACATGGATATGAAGAGCAGTCAGTGCATTATAAGCACTTGTTCACTGCCAGCCTTATAATCAATAAACAGTCAATATGAAAAGAAAACTGAAAAATAACACTTGTTGTATTCAGTAACACTTTACTGAAGGGCCCTGTTTAGTTGACATAACAGCTATGTCAAGTTCTATGAGGAAGTAACTTGGGTTGAGAGCACTTGCTACATGGGACTAATGTAAATGTAAATTACACTGTGTGGGGTGAAATGGTTACTCAGAGTTACTCAGATGTTTGTATGTCAGGGTTCTAATTATATGACCAAAAATTAAAAAAAAAAAAAACTGGACTACAAATGCTCTGACATGAAACCTGCTGAGTAACACATAGTGAAGATTTTGATGCTGGCCTTCATGTTTTTTTTTACCCTCGCTTTTAGTTACGCTCCAAAATGTTCTGTGAATGAACAAAATATGCTGGCACATCACAGAACAGCATTCCAGAGTTTATCCTGAACTAAAAAAAAGCAAAGAACAGCCCCTTATCAGTCCTTGTTCTTTTTAATAGTTTCATGCAGTTAAAGAATTAAGACTTTTTTTTTTCATTTTTTTAATGATGCACACGAAAGCAGAAACAAAAAATCAGCCCAAAGTTTTGTTATATCGTTTATGTCTACAAAACAAACATATGGTTCATTATTTTGATTGGGAAATGTGGGTGAAACTCAAATATTGGTTGTACTCCACTGATTTGCCATTGAGGTCACTTCTGTTTTTCTCACAAAAGCTCAGAAATATCAAGTATCAGAAATGTAAACACTCAAGTATTTAAAATTAGAAACTAAACCTTTTAAATAAATGATTTAGGAAACCAAATGAGTTTTTCCCATGACAGTAATGGTCAATAGTCTTGTTGCTGGAGCTCTAAGTTCTATGCAGGAAGTGAGTGCTGTAGGAAGCAGAGTTGGTGATGGATATTCTATGGCATCAGTCCACTAACTCTTTGTAGCACATGTATTTTGAGTGTTCCATACTAAATTGAATTCATCAGTCATACTGATTAGTAACAAATATCAAGGATTCTCTGAGACCTGATTAGCCTTTAAAAAATGTACATGTAGGTGAGGAAGAGGTAGATTAAGTAAAAAGGTACTGGCTTATCTATATATAAACATATACAATTAACAATTTTTAGTGTTTTGCCTATCATAAATGAACAAACTGCTAAAACTACTAAACTCCTAAAAATAATAAATCGCATAAACAGGTAACAAATAAATGAGAAATCGTATTTATTTACTGCCCATTTACACCACTTATTACATCATTGCTACCCATTTACTACATCAAATGAGCAATAAATAAATAAATAATAATAGAATTTAGTTCTTTAATAGTAAATATATTAAAACTCAGGTATGAACTCGACAGTATTAACCACTAGTTTATATTTATCCTTCAAGATTAGATATATGTGTGCAAACCGGTGAAGAAAATGGCAAACATTTATAATTTTATGACATAACCTGTAGTAGCCGAATGCAGCAGATACCTAGTTTGTGCTTAGCTAAGTGACAGCCAGCTAGTTGTTTATGGCAATAAAATATGATACCCTTCCACCTATTTTTTTGTTAGTGGATATAAGCATATGTATAATTGCATATCAATACCCACATATATATCATATATTCATATATAATGATATGAATATAGCTCAAAGTGAAAGATTCTTTAACTAGAAGACTTTTTGGAAAAAACAAGGGACTTCATGTACAGGTGGTTTGCCATTGGCCAGCTTTTTAGACCCTCCCACATTTCACAGACATGTTTACTGAACCATATGTTCATTTTGTAGACATAAATTACATAACAAAAACTGAGGCCAAATTCCTGTTTCTGCTGTCTTGAGAATAAACATACAAAAAAAGAAACAACAACAAAAAAAGTTTCACGTTTCTACTACACGAACAAACCTACACGGAAGAACGTTTTTGTTTTTAACATCTTTTCTATGTTAGCATTAGAAATTGGAAACAAAATTTCTTAACAAAAATGCATTTTGTAAGGACTAATTACACTGTCATTACACTGTCATGACATTATAATGCATTCATAAACGGTTTAGAAATTTGGAACTAATGTATGTAATATATTTAAACCAACTAGCAACTTTAGCTGACTTAGTCTATATTTTTAAATATTTTTAAAATATTTTTCAGATTTAGTGTATACAGATTTTTAAATGTTTACACATGATAAATGTTTAAAAATAAAATTGTATAAAGGTTTTTATATATGCTTCAATTATTTACATATTTACTTTCTGAGAATTTGTAAGTTTACCGATTGTATTACCAATCTGTTATAGTTTTGACAAGTAAAATACACAAAATCTGTCATAACAGGATAGAAACGGTCTAAAAATGATGTTAACACTTTATTTGAAAGCATAATGTGCAGAATCATTTCTTCCAACTCGATGTTAAAATGTTTTCTATTTTCCAAAACCTATCACTTGACACAGCCGTGTTGTTATGTCAACTTGACATCGATGTTGTCAAAAGCAGCTTTATAACAGCTGACACTTGTTTAATTAAGCTTCAATACATGTTGATGTATTTTTATGTCGGTTATCATGGACTTATGCAAGCATCATGTAATATTCTGAACAACGGCCTTCAGTAAAGTGTTACTTTACACTTTAATAATGCGCTATGTCAGTCTTACGAAATTCATCATGATATCAGACTGCATAGAACAATATTAGAAAGCTCCTGGTCTTCCCTTGAAATGTCTGCATAACAGTATATTATATATCTCACATTTAGCATAAATATACTCTTCTCACAGCATATGAGCTAATGTTCTCACATGAAGGAGCTGGTGAGTGAGATGATGCAGTCTGCAGGGTGTCTGGATAAACAGGGATAATCTCTCCCACAGGTCAATATCAACAGTGCAGGGCACTGATGCAGCACAAGGATGATCTTCAGTCCCATCACCACATTATATCATAATGAGATCATGGTACATTAGGATGTCTGAACATGTATTTATGTGAGGATGAGAGTGAGTGTCTGTGTGAGTTAATCTGCATGTTTATTACGAAGTGCTGACATATGGGGTTCATTGTGCGCATGTGGTTTTCTTGCGTCGGTGTGCGTGCCCGTCTGAACACTGGGGTATAGTGTATGTTGTGTACGTTGTGGCATATTAAAGACATCTTTGAAATGCTTGTTGGAAATGGATTGTTCTGCTCTTATATACACTGCCTTGAACTGCTACAGAGCCCGAAAGCATCCTGAGAGGGACACAGAGTCAGGGAAATGACCATGAGGTTATTGTTGGTAGCTGTCCCACATTCTACACGGCAAACTAATTTAAAACAATAGGCAAGACAGAAAGTTAGCCGTCACCACAGCAACGAGGGACTCGTTTACTTTGATCTATTGGTTCTTTTTTTTTTCAATTTAGCTGATGAACTCTCAGCTGTGTATATATGAATTTGCATGTGTGTGTCTGTGTCTGTGCATGTGTGTGCGTGTGCACATGTTGGCATACATTTGTATGTGCATTAACCCCACTGTGGACAAAGTGAAGTCCAGCCAAGGAAGATTGCAGTGAGGCATGCCTTGGAACATTCACAGACACACACACACACACACACACACACACACACACAGACACACACACACAGACACACACACACACACACGCACACACTCATGCACATACATTAAAAAATCTACACTGCAATGGCCTCTCCTGCTTTTCACTCAGCACCACATCATTTAAGAAAGGCCTTGATATGTTTTCAAGATCTTGTGGTTGCAGAACTATTAATTCTTGGCCAGGACATTAAGTGTGTTTTTTTTCTTACAGACTCCTCTTCCTCCCTCTCTCTCAATCTCACACTTCCCTATGGTCAGGATACTCTTGACAGCCAACTTTCATTTTTGCCTTTGGGTAGTATAAAAAGAATGGCAACAGTCAGCCTTACAAAGAAAAATTAAGGCTAATTTCAATTCTTTATCTTTCTCTAGAGCGTACTAACAGCTTTATATTCATAGAACAGCAACTCTCTTTTTCTCTCTCTCTTTACTTCTGCTTCTTACACACACACACACACACACACACACACACACACACACACACACACACACACACACACAGCATCTTTGTAGGTTCTGCAAGACTGCATAGTGGTCCCAGCCAGCAGATAAAGAGAACAAATGGTAAAGGCACACCACAAAACCCCAGAGAAGAGTCTAGAAGAGTCTGGGGTCTCAGGCCCCAGAGTGGCACACAGCAGCTCCACCCCAATAAACACAAGAAAACACAAGCGTCGTCTATAAAATTTGGTTCATACCAACTTTTAAACACTTCTAACCCTGAATTGCCTCCACATCAGTTACAGCAGAGTGACATATAGCAGTCATTAAAATACACTTATTTGAACACATTTGCTACTAAATAAATCACTCTTCATGTTACAGCACATTATTGCAATAATTGCTGTTTATGTAACAATTAATAACATTCTCTCAACTGACATGAGGTGACAAGGGCAGAAATAGCCCTGAACAGCCTCAGATGTGGCTCAAGGAGGAGGTCATTCCTCAGAAACATCTCACAGCTCTGTTTGAAGTGGTCTCATAGCCTGACTCCAGTGTCTGTCTGGTCTTCATCAGTAGCACCAACAGCTTCCAAAGACCTGACTGGGCAGTCAGACAAATTAGGTATAAAAATTTAACCTTTTGTATGAAATTACTAGTGAAATATTGACTCCAGAGTTTTAGGGGACTATAAATGTGCAAAAAAAAAAAAAAAGTATATGGAAAAATAAAAGAAAATGGGCATTGTTGGACGTGCAAAAGTAAGGTGTCGTGCGGACACAGAGCGTCTTTATACTTACGCCAAATGTACATGGATGTTAGCCAGAAGTGCCCGACTAGCTGGTCATCCGAAGGCAAGCGTTTGTTAATGTAGCATAAGTAATTATTCTATGTGATTACTGAGTGGGGCACTCAGGATGTCTGACAGAGGAATGAGAAGCATGACCTTCTCCAGTCAGCTTAGCAATGGACACTGAACAGGGAAATCCAGCCCATCCATCATATTTGAGGTACATTTAAAAAGTAGTTTTCTTTTTGCTCCTTTCCATCTGCCTTCTTTTGCGTTAGTGGTGATTTCCTACTGCCGCTTTCACATTGAAACCCCCTCATCCATGAGACCCTCAAGAGGCGTGTTAAAGTCACTGCTCTGTAACAGAATGAGGGTGAACAGAGCTTTGAAGGGGAAAAAATGAGACAATATAGTTTTTTCAAGATTTGCAGAAGTGTGTGTGTGTGTGCGTGTGTGTGTGCATGTGAGCGCGTTCCTTGAGGTCTTCAGTGGTGTAAGATCACTGTACTTGCAACAAAAGATAAGAGACTCCCATGGACGTTCATCTCTCATATGATGCTTAGTGACTTTGCCATGTACAGTAGCAAGATTTCCACTCACCTTCACTCATGTACAAGTGTGAATTGACAATAAAAAGTGCTTTAATGTGATTCTGAATCTAGTGCACGTGTCTGCTTCTCTTATGTAGAATGAACGCAGCTTGATCATGTTAATCAGAAGGACCTGCCATTTCGTGCTGCTAGACATCAACCGTTTAGCTGACAGGATCGTAGAAAAGATATTGTGCATGTGTTTTGTGTTTATGCAACAATCATGTAATGAAGCTACAGTATTTAGTACTTGGAACGTGGAAATAGGACCATCTCGGGTTAGACTGAGCTCTTAAGTGCATTTTGTTCATGTTTGCTTTAGGGTTCAGTCTGTAGCAAATGCAACATAGTGCAATATGCCATAAGATGGCTTTGTCCCGCAGTCTTGTCAAACTGGGGATCTGTTCCAAACACTGCAGGGCTCTTTCTCTAGTATAGCTGTGTGCTCACTCTCAAAGATGCACACAGGCAGAGCTGATTTTCATGTACACTAAGCGAGCACACATCCATTCGGAGGTTATGCTACACACATTCAGAAGTACACAAACCCAACCCAACTCAAATCACACCTGTTGGCATTTTAAACCTACACTTTTAAACAGGCTATTCCAGATGCTTGTTTGGACCATTAACCCGGTCCAGCCCACCAGTGTGTCATGCAGCCAAACACAGAGAACTACAACCAGTACAGCTACAATGACCTCGCGTATTCAAAAGCAAACGTTATGCATAGCGCAGTTATCAGGGGGACTCCACAGCTCCGATGGGAGCTGTTCGGAGCACACAGCCCACTTGCTTGGTCATATTTTCCACCGTCGTGCACATCTAGTCCCACTCATAACGTCCTATCTGCCATTAATCATCATTATCACCCTGCTCAGAGTGACGGTACGGGGCTCCGGATTGCTTCAAGACACTCGCAGTTTGATTGTTTTTCCTGCCTAAGCGCATGCTCCCTGCCCCTCCCACGTCCTGCTCTCAGCCTTCGGGCCATCCCAAAGTTTTATGACTCGAGCATTTCCATTCTCGGACGGCAAGCAGGTAAGAAAGAGGATAACTCACAGATGAGATTTTGAAAAAAAAAGCACAAATACTGTAAATTCTACATTATTGCACAAACATGCATCTCACACACACACACACACACACACAGGCCAAGATAATACCTCGGGAGATGAACAGTCCATCACATTCTCTCACGCATACAAAAATTACCATCTAATAAACACATGGACAAACATTCTGTATATGGACGCAGTCCAACGACTGAAGCCCTCGGGTTTTGAGAAAATATACAACCTGCTCTGGGTGTCTCCATGGCTGCGATATTTACACAACAGGTGATGGATGATGATGGGTTGTTGCTATGGGAGACTCACAGTCATGTTAATGTCTCAGAATCAGACCTCTGGAGTGCCTCCTTTACAGATAATTTATACACCACAGAGCTTTGAAGACGAGACGATGGAGATGAGATTTTACAGAAAATATAGTAATGACGAAGTTTACGAACAGTTAAAACATTTGCAGACACTCGCACACAATCAGCAGCAGGAGTCAGTTGTTTGTACTTTGACCCAAGGTCAGGGAGGTTAAAAAAAAAAGACCCGTCATTGGCTAAGATCAACACCAGTAAAGTTGTGGAGTTGACAAAAGCGAATGTGGCTTCCTCTTCCAATTGCTAAGAGCAGCATCGAGGGAACTATCAATCTAAAATAAGGACTTCCACCCCTCATCACCCTAACACACACCAATACACCCAGACAAACACACACAGCTCTCATACAGAGAGAGACATTTAGAGCCTGGCATGACCTGCGACTTAAGAGCAAGGGTCAACCACACTTTTCAGGTTGAGGCTGATGTGTCTATTAGGCTGTCAACCCACTAGCTAGATGAATGGGAGCTTATTAGCGAGGGATGTGAGTCACACAGATAGTTACAGAACAGTGAGAGAGGGTGTGTGTTTTCAGTCAGGCAGCTCCACTTCAACGGCTGCCTGACACCCGGAGGAACTTAGAGAAACTGTCTGGGTGTTGATGCTTGTGCATCCACGTTCGTCAGGGGTCTATAAGCAGCTATCAGTCCCAGATAAGTAAAAGCTTAACAGTGTTTCCTTCTAGGTTGATTGATGAAAAGAGGAAAGGAGGGAAAAAACAGTCGTCCACATCGTATCTTCTCTCCCTTGCCTCTCTGAATAAAATAAATAAAACTCACTTGACTGTTAGCTGGAGTCTGTAGTCTACCTAAATAACATATTTTAGCACACAGGCCAAAGACAAACAGCTAAACACACAGACACACACAGTGAGATACACACCACCACATGTGTCTGCATTTGTGTGTGGGTGTGTGTGTGTGTGTTTGTGTGTGTGTGTGTCTGTCTGTCTATGTGTATAGACTTAAAGTAACCTGGGGTAAGTGCTACCATATGTCAACAGTGTAAGGGATGCACAGTGGACCTCCTTCATTTACTGAAGCCCCTTGGGCAAAGAAAAATACAGAGGCTGAGGATACGGGGGAGGAGAGAGGAGGAAAGCAGGAGCTCCTGGAGGAGATTATTATTTGAGAGCAGAAGAACACCTCTCGGAATGGTCATCAACCACACCTTTTGTTTGGGTCTGTATATGTCCAGGCTGCGTTCCTAAGGCTTTGCTCCCAAACCCTTCCATTTTATTCTTGGGTTAGTGGCACCACATGTTCAACTGCAAACACTGCACTGAAATCGAGGCAATATCAGGGAGTTAATTTTTTAAAGGCATAGCACAAGTTCTCGTAGACAGTAATGGTTATAACAATGTATGAAGCGCTAATGTGTTAGCATTTATATATGTGTGAAGTGCTAATGTGTTAGCATTTATATATGTATGAAGCGCTAATGTGTTAGCATTTATATATGTGTGAAGCGCTAATGTGTTAGCATTTATATATGTGTGAAGCGCTAATGTGTTAGCATTTATATATGTATGAAGCGCTAATGTGTTAGCATTTATATATATGTGAAGTGCT
The DNA here is from genome assembly GCA_028565775.1 of Sternarchorhynchus goeldii. Classification (NCBI taxonomy): domain Eukaryota; kingdom Metazoa; phylum Chordata; class Actinopteri; order Gymnotiformes; family Apteronotidae; genus Sternarchorhynchus; species Sternarchorhynchus goeldii. Next base: position 5,844,865 of record JAOXYF010000016.1, read on the forward strand.
AATGTGTTAGCATTTATATATGTGTGAAGTGCTAATGTGTTAGCATTTATATATGAATGAAGCGGTAATGTGTGTGCATTTATAATCACTGACACCACAGAGTATCAGCTGCTCCGTGACACATCGACATGGACTAAGTATAGATTCTGCCATTGAGAAGCCATTAAATATAAAACTTTAAACAGGCAACAGGGACTCATAAGAAATGTAACTGATTCACAGTGCAAGGCCAGAGGGTGGTCATGTACAGTATATACAAACTTGTTTGTGTTTGTGCGTGTGTGTGTGTGTGTGCATGTGTCTGGTTGAATAAGCAAAATGGGGTTTGCACATGTATTTGAATACTTGTGTGTGATGTGTGGTTGGGTAAGCAAAATAAGGTTTGTACATCGACGTGAAACGGTTGTGTGTGCCCGAGTGTGTGTGTGTGTGTGTGTGTGTGTGTGTGTGTATTTGCGCATGTGTCTGTGTAAACCATTAAATATCTCATCATCACCACTCTCTACCCTCAGTGTTCTTTATTGCTTTTCCACATGGACACTCCAGTGCTTCCAAAACATGGAGGCTCTTTTCTTTGGACGGGGCGCATGTTTGCGCAGGGCTGCACTGGTCCCTGTGCTCAGCGCTCCATCTGACCTGTTCCCCAGCAAACCACAGAAAGACAGAACACGCAACCAACTACCAGGCTGAGGGTAAACCAGGACAGAGCCCTCGACTCTGAACACCGCCTCCGGATCTCCTTCATCAAAGCACGGAGTGTGGATGTGGATAGGTGAGGGTGTGTGTGTGTGTGTGTGTGTGTGTGTGTGTGTGTGAGTGTGTGTGTGGTCTCCTATACTCCCCATCATGATGCTTTTCCTCTGGCTGTTACATACAAGGTTAGGTCCACCTCAGGAAATCTAACGTCTAAAGCAGCAACACGGCAGCTGTTGCACATACACACACCCAGAGAGAGAATCACACAACTACACAGAGTGACTCATACACAAACATACAAGCACCACCATCAACATAGTACTGCTACCCTGACCCCAGCATCTCTAACACAATACTACAGATATACCCGCTGCACCTGCCATTTTACGAGTGACAGAAAGAAAGTGGCAACAAAATCAAGCCAGCTGGGGATACCAGAGAGCTGATAAAAATGGCTCTCCTCTTGTTTTCTCTCTATCTATTTCAGCCACCTTTGTTTGGCACTATACTCCCCTGTGGCAACACTAAACTGTCACAGACATGTTCAGAAACATTTCTTTTCAGTTTCATAAAGGACCGTTTCCGTGCTTTCATTGGGACGATCCTCCAAGAAGCTGACAAGTTGAGATGCTTCTGGCACAAGCCCTGAAAAACTATATATTTTTACCCTCAACTCCCAGACACTGATACAACCTGAAGTGGCACAGCTCCAACAAAGAGACCTGAGCCCCCTGGTTTGGGGAATGTTTTCCTAATGCACTTTCACAGTTGCACTCCAGTGCATCGCAAAACTACAAAAGGCATAAACCAAAACTGATAAACTCAAATTACAGGGAATAAATATTACATGTGAATAATTCAAATGTATTCCCAACAGCCAGGCCGCATATTTTGCACATACTACAAATTGGCAATGGCATTTAAAAGAAATCTTTTGGTTGTTACAGAGTGAAGCTACACTACGGATTAAAGCAAAAGGCAAGTAATATTTGACATGTCTAATCTCCTTATGTTGTAATATGCACACCAAACTGTGCAAATGTCCCCAGTCTCAATGCTCTTGCTCTGCAGCTCCCAATCCAGAAACTAAGAGACTGTACCTATGAAATCGCCTATTAAAGGTGTCCTGTTTATACAGTGAAAAAACTTTGTGTATATACATTAGAGGGCTTGGTGAATGCGTGAGAGGGAGAGAGAGAGAGAGAGAGAGAGAGAATATGTGTGAGTGTGAGGGAGTGCACATGAGTAGTCAAGTGGAACAAAATATACTGCCTCAAACAATAGCCAGGGTGGAAGACTCCAAAAACAATATCAAGTGGTTAGAACCATGGACATAAATGAGGACTGAAGTAACTGAATAGTCATTTGAAAAGGATTATTCCTACAGTTCTAATTTATTTCGATCTGTATCAAGCATTTTGGTTCCCTCAAAAATGTTAATTTTCATTAGTTTCCTTCGGCAAACATCTCTGCAGTACGTTTTGAATGAGAGTACCAAAGTGAGGTTACACAGCACGAACGTAGCGAGCTGTTTGTTAACCACATGGTACTTTGATTGTGACGTTCCAAATCAAACTCATTGCAACACAATGGCTGCAATCCCTCATATGTGCACAGGGACACAAGCTAATCTGCAAAATGTACTAATTTTTCATAGTCAGAAACTAGTGGGATGGCAAGGCCAACAGCACTTAACCGCTGAGTTCTGGAGTTATATAAGATGATTTGACATGCTTCTGTTCCTAAAAAAGTACAGGGGTCTCATTTATCAACTCTGCATACTCATGGTTTTGTCATGCAAGGTTTTGCATACACAATGTTTCTATACGTAGAATGTGATTTATGAATTTTTGCTTCTGCGTCTTTCTCCAGACTATAGATATGCAGGACACCCCATCAGGAGAAGAATGTAAAGGTGAGTAAACCGATTCTGATGAATTTCTATTCCTGTTTAGGATGTTGGTCGTCATCATAATTGACATTACAGTTACTCACACAAAGGTGCAGACAGGTGACAAAGATGACATGTACTTTTTCAGTGCTTGTCTGGAGTGACTACCATCCCCTAAACTGTTATATAAGACAACCCACATCAAGAGACATAAGATAAAACAAGCCATTCAAGTCTGCTTCCCTTATCCACATCACTAAGGGAGTCATTAGAATTGAACAGCACCGGACCCACTAGCATTATATTAAAGCTAAGAGCTCAGGGACCGCTCTGCTATTGGCTGCACAAACCTGCACAAACCGGTTTATCAGCCGGAGCCTCAGAGGACAGATGAATGGAGTGGATGAAGTTTATTTTTGAGGGCAAGATCCCAACTACAGTCGGTAGAAACCTACGTGCAGACCACGCTGTGTCTGACTGCTTTTACAACCTGGGTAAGTATGAAAATGGCAATGAAACTATAGCTAAAAGAGGGATCAGTACCAACTGTCCATTGCAAAACATGGGACAAGACATGGGAAATGTAGCTAGCTAGCTAACCAAAGAATGTGAAAAATCATTATGCTATTCTGTAGGCATTCATTTCTGCAGGCTCTACTATTTTTGCTAACGGGCACAGTTCAGTGTGGAGGTATACAGGACCTGAGAGTAAACTCAGGGTCTGACGCTGGTTCAAACATGTATAGCTGCTTCGCTATATCATCTCTGGCAGTTATGTCTCTCCTAAGTTTCAGGTTCAACTGTTTGATGGTAGCATGAAGCCGAACTCATCAGCACTCCCCGTGGAAGAGGGGGTTGGGGTATGCAGTCACTCAGTATCATTTAAAGGAACAGGCCTTCAAACCTGACATTTGAGCAGGGCTGTTTTCACAGGGTGAGATGGGTGTGGTGCTTAAATCCTTGAGGTATACTGACAATAGCATGTCATAGACATTTCATTAAGACCACAGGGAACTGTGTTTATTTGTATAAAGGGGGTATAATAGGTTCGCATGAAGAACATATACAGGGGTTGGACAATGAAACTGAAACACCTGGTTTTAGACCACAATAATTTATTAGTATGGTGTAGGGCCTC
>JAOXYF010000016.1:5849561-5860761 GCA_028565775.1 Sternarchorhynchus goeldii
CTGCTCTTACTGGTGCAATGTGCAATTAATGAAGATTGGCCACCAGGCTGGTCCAATTTAGCCATGAAACCTCCCACTAAAATGACGGGTGTTTCAGTTTCATTGTCCAACCCCTGTATATGGCATGACAAAAAATGAATTAGAGTTGATCTTCTGACTAAAAATGAATTAAAAATGAACTGCTGACTTCGTCTTGCTTGGAAATTGGCAAGGAACGTGTTTTTAAGGACAGCACAGACCTCTTTACTGAGAGTGAAGAGTGGCACATCATATTCTATTTAATTTGCCCAGAAAATTTTTACTGGTCTGTGAACTCTCCACTTTTGAAAACAAAACCAACTGACAACAAAAAACACCACTGCATCCCTGTAGAAGTCCTTTCTGCTTGATTTTTAGTTACAGCTGCATTCAGTCAAGATATTGGAGACAGTTCTGGCAATTCCCCACTAACTATAAGCCAAATAATGCCACCTATATTATCCTTCCTGCAGTATATTTAATTTCCAAATAAACCAATGGGGGACCACAGTAATGGGGGATTACCAGACAATCCTAGACTTTCCAAATGTAAGCAGCGAAATAGACTACACACACGCTGCCATAAAATCATCCAGTTTTAAGAAATTCACACATGTGAGAGAGGGATATCACTCACTTAACACACAGGTCATTTGTGATGCACATTTGCTTTTATTGAATGTTATTGCCAACTGACCAGGTGGGACATAAGATCTTTTTATTGAGCAGAACAGCAGTGGGACCCTCGTTTTTCAGCGAAGCTGCGGTTGGAGACGGCTGGTTTACTGGTGCACATGAAAAGTGAGTATATTGTCATATTGCATGTGCTGTGCATGCTGCCGTACATAATGGCAGGTGACAGATGTCACGTCCTGAAACCCCGGCTGATGACTCCGTTGGCAAATACTACACCTGAACAGGGGCATCATTACAACTGAGCACATGAGTGCACCAGGAACACACTGAAACGTGCAATAGGTTTCCTGAAAGCCAGCTGGCCGGGCTTGAATGCTAGAGGGAGCAACGCTGTAATACACACCTGAGAAGGTCTGACATTATTCAGTAAGTAATTAAAGCATTTCACGATGCTAGCCTCTGATCTGGCATTGTCAGTGAGTACTTGGTACATTAGATGGATTTATGTTAAAAAAAAAAAAAAAACAAGACAAAAAAAACCAACAACAAAAATGTTTTGTCATAAGCAACATGTTTAAAATAAACCTACATTTAACTCACACATGAGATTCTCCCAAATCGTTAGGCTGCAAGTTTTAAATGACCTGAAAATAGTCAAACAATCTGTGGTTTGCTGGAACTGCGCTCTATATGTCACCATCATGAATAATTCCTTTCAGGAAAGTCTTACCAATAATAGCTGCAATTTTTTCAGCCAGTGTTGACACTGAAGTGATGCACGCACCCCACCTGTAGTACTTGCCTATTTTTTGTGGGTTGTAATTTGTTTCTTTGCTGTCACCAAAGTTCAAATCAAGCCAATTTTCTTCACCTCCGCCAACGTTCTAAGTGATGTAGCATTACGAGGTGCCATTTGTTACCTATACCTATTCTCGTCTCCCTTTGACAAAGCACTTCTAAAAATCCCAAATAAAATGTTACTTTGCTCAATGCTTTGCAACAGATCACACAGACAAACGTAGATTTCGAACATGTTCTTCGCAATCTTTCATAATGTGAGATGCCACGTTTTATGCTAACGTTTTTTCATAGCTAGTAAATTAGGCCCTGCTCAGATACAGGAAGCAGCTAACAACACAGCAAAAGAGGCTCGACTGACTGTTGACCAGGTAAGATAGTTACGCATTGCTGCTGTAATACCCCTATTAAAAATGTAGCTACATTTCTAATTGGACATCTGAGATGTGGATTTGGTTTCACAGTGCACACCGCCAAAGAGAGACTGCACCCTCCAATTATGGGGTTACATTACAGCTGAACTTGCAGTGCAAAAACTTGGTGTTACTATGTAATCAAAATATACTCTACATAGTATAAATCCAATACTGTGGCACTGCAGAGTTGATAACATTTTGTAACAATTTATTAGATGCATGAATATTACTAGCTCACTAGGATGCAGAGAATTTTCCAGAAATATATGAGATCACTGATCAGCAGGTTCACAGCATGCTCTTAATCTAGTGAGCAGTGCACATCGCTTCTAGAACTGGTCTCAGGATAACACTTTTGCCAGCAAACCCACTAAAAATCACAATACACGTGTTATTGAATTTGCTTGCAACTATCTAAGAAAGATTAACAGGAGTGTTTGGCTGCTCTGCTAATAGCAACTGCCACAGTTGCTGAAAAGCTGTGAAACTCAGTCCCTGAAACCCAGAAGAGAAGAACCGTTATTTGGCTGCTCTACCACCAGTGGCTGCCATTTGGCCTGGCAGGCAACTGCAATGATAAACCGCAACAGTGTTGATGCTCAACCCTTATTATACTAGGCAGTCTACCAGAAACAAACTGACAAGTCCTCCACATAGCGGCTCTCTCTCTAACACAAACACTCATACACACAGGCAAAGTCAAACATTGCAACAGAGGCCGAAACAAGCTGACACAGACACACTCTAGCAGAGTCATGCTTTATGTAAGAGCAAAGAGTGTTTTGAGAACCAATATTAGGAGTGACAAATTTGACATCAGCAGCACGTCTGAGAATTACAGACCTAGGAAGGTTTACTCGTGTTAGAGGATTCTTTATTGCTGTCTTTCACTTTGCTCAGATAAAAACACTAGTATCCTGTAAAATTAGGTTCACAAATGCAGAGGAAGAAAGAAACATAACCCTTAGGGACAGTGTGAATGTTGGAGAGGTGCTTTAATTAATGTTATATGTGGAATTCTAGATATCTGCCTTTTAAGAGAGGGATCCAATGGAGTGAATAAGTGGAGAACAGTGCACTCCACTGCATAAAAGTACCTAAACTCATAGCACAGAAGAGCTGCTATCTTCACTCAGATACATTACAAAATGTCACTTCAGTGTCCACACAATACTGTATGTGTCCTCCACCTCACCCTTCTATTCTCTCACCATGAAATGACCCCCCTTTTTTAAATATAACGTATTCGCCTCCCCGTTGCCACAAAAAAAATAAAAAAATTAAAAAAAACACTACAGATGCTTAAGAGTCTAATTTTGGTCCAAATTGCTTCCTGTAATGAAGGAGTGAACATTGTTAAGGCCCCAGCTCTCCTTTTTCTCTTCCAATAAAGAGATCTACAGTGAAAGGTCCATGTTCCATAAAAATGAGAGAGGCCTCCCCTGGCTCAGGCAAGATGATGAAACTGGTGAATGACAGACAGGCCAGATGAGAGAAACGTCCTGAAAAGCCTCCAACTCTCTCATCATTCAACCCAAGTAACGGGAATACAGGACAAAAAGACAATGGAAATGTATATATTTCCACTCCAAAGAGTTGGATGCCTGTTATTTTTCAATCCACAATAACATAACTGCTTTGACCAATTAAGCAAGCAACAAATGTTTTAACTGCTTTGACAGTTTATACTTGAAAATCAGAAAGTATACTGTACACAAGTAGTATAGCTGTCTAACTTGCTCTGGATGGCTTATATTGCTCTCCATAAATAAACAAGCTTTTGAATGAGACACAAGGATGCGACCAAGTCCCATAAAAAACTGACCTCTGACTGTAGGATACTGGATCTTTGCTCCTTTGCTGCCAGGGATTCTTTGAGGACTTCAATGTGCTGCTTGCAATCAGAATTCTGGTTGGCCAGGGTTTCCAGTTTAGTCTTCAGGGCTAACATTTCCGAATCTTTTTTTGATAATTCCTGTTTTAGCTGATCTATCTGAGAGAGAAAGAGAGAGAGAGAGAGAGAGAGAGGCAATACATCACAACACTTCCATGATGGAAAACGTTCTAAGAGGAATTTTGCTGAAGAGACAGTATATGGAAGACATTTTAGAGCCAAAGTTAAACACTGCAGCTCATGGGAACAAATAGAAACATCCTCTCCAGCAAAGAGAAAAAGAGAAAGTGTCAGAGCCGCACGGAAAGTGAAACAACCCAGCAATATCTGTAAATATAACTAAACGTTATAGCAAAAGCAGTAAGATAAAAATTAAATATAATCCATATTTTTTTTCATTGTTGTTTTCTAACATTGTCTTAGATTTGGTATATATATATAAAATCTTTGGTATAAAGAAGGAAAAAGAAAGAAATTTGAAGAAAAGGGAGAAATAAATATCTATCTTTGCTAAAAAGATGAAGAAGCTTGTATACAAAAGAGATCAAAAAGAAGATAGAGGTAGGTGAAGGAGCACTTTTCTTTGGTCTGAGACCTTGTGTTGCTGAGGGAGCATAAACGTTGGGTCGTGCAAGCGATTGTTCACTCGTGGAGAAAAATGAGGCATAAACGTATCCTAAAACACAAAGAGAAAAAAACTTTCAATATACAACATAGATTATACTGGCATCCTAGAATCTAGTAACCTAGGAATAAGGTCTGGTCTTTGCAAACTGATTCCATGATAAAAGCATGTCTTTCATTTTGGACATACCAGTGTTTTAGGACATTTAAATCTAAATGCTTTCCTCCTTCTTCAGACTTCACTGTAAGTTCACTGTAACAATCTTACTCTAAAGAAAATCTACACAGCAATGCATGGCATAGTGTCATATTGTCAACTTGCAATGCAAATTGTAGAGACATAGCAAGGTGTGTTTATATGTGGCAAAAGAAACCAAAACGCCTTTATTCATTACGCTCTTCGTAGTTTAGTAGCCTTTTGAGCCAGCCCCACCAGACCGTCAAGTTTACTGAAACAAACCCTCTCCTTGCGAAACAAGAGAGGCGGGAAAACACAAACAAGATGTTTCGCTCGCCTTTCCTCCCTGACTGCTTTCTTCCTCTGTGTGGCGTGCCGAGAGTGTGCATTTCAGATGGGGGTCAGGAGTGCGCGTGATAGAAGCATTATGGCACCCCAAAGCTGGTCTTCATCAAAAGGCCATTGTGAACAGACACATAGAGGCCATAGAACGGCAACTGGGCTCTCAGGAAACAACCGAAACTCAACCTGCCAACCTTATCTGCTCCTGGACCTTTGATTTCCCACAATTCATCAGTGCCACAGGCCCCTGGCGCTGAAAGGAGGGGGCCCCCTGAATGAAGGGATGGATGGAGGAGTGACATATATAATTTAGGTTGATGGGTGTGCAGGAATGAGTATGTGAGGATGTCCCAAGTATGAGGCATACTTTGTGTGAAGAAGCACACAAGAGAGGGAAATGGAGAGTTTAAACGTACAGAAGAGTTTCTCAGTGCACTATATGAGTGTGATCGCATTGAAGTATAAAAAATGTTAATGACAAAAATAATATGGCTTTAGGTTTGGTTATCCATCTCTTAGGTACGAACTGTTGTTTGGACCAGAAAATGCCACCAAATAAAGCAAAAATAACTCTTTAATTGAACAAAGAGAAAAATGGCATACAAATAAATCCCCAAAGCAATATGACACAAAATTCTTATGAAACTTTAGCCCTACATAATAAATTATTAACACTCTCAAGTTAATGTAACTTAAGCTCCCATTCTATAAAGGCACATTCTGGAGTACTAAAGGTCACAGCAGAAGAGGTGCAGTCATCTGACACTGCTGGGGTAAGCCAACACCAGCTTTGCATGCGACATTTATTTGTTCATCCCATGGATGGAGACCTTCCCCCTCACCAACTCATCCATTCATTTTTTTTTTTTCAATTTATCCACAATATTATCCAGTTTCCAGCACCCTGCTTTATCCCTTGTTCAGTCCGTTTTATCTTCTTTGAGAAACTATTCATTCTTGCCAATCTATTCCTCCATTTGTCCGTTGGTCTTTTCATATACTTACCAGCCTTTCATTATTTGATTCATTGACCTATCTACTCATCCACACCTACAGCCTTCTCTCCAGGCCACAGCAAAATTAAGATGCCATCTTGATCAATCTTTGCAGCTGGCCTTGGGTGTGTGGTAAGCTAACCTTGTTCTTCATCAACCTGGAGTGGCTCTTGTAGACTTCCATCTGTTTGAGCTCCTTGTCTTTGTCATCTGCGTTCAGGAGGCCGTTGGACCTCAGCATCTGGATCTCATCCTCAAGGTCACGGATGTTCCTCTCCAGTGAGGCAATTTTGGAGTCCTACACAGGACACGTGCAAACACGCATCAGCATCGTGGAGAACCGAGACTCAAAACTGTTGCGAAAGTCAGAAAGTCTCAAAAAAAAAAAAAAAAAAACTGTGAGAAGTGGATGATCAGGTTTTGGCACATGCAGAGATTAACCAAACAATAAGCCATGGAGAGGAAGGAGGACAAGCAGGTAACGAATGAAGATGTGGGGCTGACTACTGCACTCCAGACAAGACACACGAGGATAACAGAAGAAAGAAAAAAAAAGCGCTTTCACAGCCAGTATTTTTTTTAGAAATAAATGGATTATTTTAAACTGTCTACCAACCATTATATGGTCTACAAAAGGCTTACTGGGCAGTTTATAAGCATACGCATGCTTGCAGTCACAACGAAAGTCTCAGAATCACCATTTATACGGTAACAAAAAAATGTCCATCTCGGTAAAACAAAAAGGTAACAGCTAATAATGCTAGAGCATAGAGTAGCATTGTGGTAACCATAAGGACAGTTTTTTGTTTGGTTGATTGATTTTATTGATACCCAGCTTTAGCAACTGCATCCAAAGAGTTTGTTCCTTACTTATCCAATAGGGATTAGACTGGCAGAGACCATTTACCTTTGGGATTTCTCTAATTCATGGAATCAGATGGCAAAATGACACAATGACACATGCACAGAAATTAAAAAGTATAATGACAAGTACATATATATGTTTGTGTGTATACAGTTAATCATCAGGAATCATCTTCGAATGTGTGTATATATGCATACACACACATATATATATACACACATTTATATCAAAGAAGATTCCAGGTGAGTAACCAAGTAAGATGTAGAGTCAAAATTACAGTGAAGTATAAAAAAAAGGAGAGTTAGGGCGTTTTCACACTTGTCCCAAATACTACTCGAGTCCACACCCAGGACCGATTCTGGGTTGGTTTTGGGGAGGGGCTCAATATTGCTGGTTTGTGTTCACAATTCTATCTATTCCAACCATGAATCAATTGCACAGTTCTATACATTACTTTTCAGCACACAGGTTTGCAAAAAGGTTCATTCGTTTACAGCTTTTTATTATTATCCAAAGATACAAACACAAGCAGCAAAGAACAGTATTTATTTATTTATTTAGTTAGTCACTTATTGAACTAAATACATTTCACCATGAAACGTGAAAAGGGAAGTGACGTGATAAGTAGAAGCAGTCACATTAGACAGTGGACCAATCACGCAACCCCACACATGGGGGATCACTTCCACACGTGCAGGGGACCACACCAGAATTCGCTTGAAGCGAATTCCAGACCTCTGAGTTCAGGAAGATTGATTTTTTAGACTGCTCATGGGCTTGAAATGCACACTTGACCAAATGTACAAAACTTTCAGAGCAAATGGTCCTGGGTTTGGAAGAACTCTAGTGTGAAAATGCCCTTGGAGAAAAAGGGCAAGCCAGCCAGTGGCACACACTAATCTTGGTTTACTGACAATGTTAATCCAACATAAGGTGGCTAAAATCATGAGAACTGAACCAGCAAATTAAATATTCCTTTATGAAGAGGCCAATCTCACAAGTATAGTCACATGTATTACGTTATACACCAATTAAACCAATTAACCAATTAAAACTACAGTTTAAAGGTTGTTTCAACATGTAATTTCAAAAGCTTAACAAGAATACATCAAAAGGACACATTTATTTTCTTCTGACATGGCAGATGAGTTTTATAGCTACACTAAATGAAGACTATTTTGGCTTCATTAGTTTTGTGCTTGTTTGCGCAATCTACATAAGGGTAGGGCAAAAATACAAAGAGAGGGTTGTTGTATTCAGTGTCATCATAAATTCCACCGGCTGACTGTGAGAAATCAAAGTAACTACTTACAGTCTTACAGAGTGTTTAGGGCATGAAATAAAACCATTTGTATTATTTTCATTTTTACATGAAGCTAGAAAATTAATAAACAGTGGCACACTGCATACTAACAATAGTTTGCAAAAGATCTTGTACAGGAATGAAAACAAAACATTTTGGAAATAAGCATTCATGTACTATACCTGCCACATAGCATCAGGCGGTATGCCCTGGAACACATATTACATTAATGCATGTATTTCAGTACACTCATCATTCATGGAATGCACACAAACAAACAAATGAATACAGCAGCGCCAACAAATGATGTCTTTGGAGGATAATGGGATTTTACCATTTACTAAGCATTTGTGTGCATTGCCATACATGGACTTAATGACTCCACATTTAAATGTGTCCAACTGTGTGGAATTTGTAGATTTTTTTGGGGGGCTGAAAAACAGGGAAAGAACCATGTGTGTCTGCTAAGAACTCTAATCATCCATACTTCATTTTTAGGACTGTATATAGTTGTAAAATATTTACAACTGTACACTTGTCTCCCCTACTGATATAAACATGTTCAAATCCTTCTTTTTTCAGTACACACATGACACACACACACACACATAGAATATAAGTCTAGCTAGTATTAAAAACATACTACATGACATAACCTAGGCAATAATATCACTGTGTAAACAAGTCTCTGGTACAACAGTACATATCCAAATACATTTCGATGATGTGGATGTTTAAAAGCATTTAATGTGCATTGGCAGATAGATATGATTCAGCCTAACTAAAGATCCATGCACCAAATTAGCTTTGAAGCACTGGTAACACACATTTCCCCACACATACACGCATATGGAGTTTTTTGTCTGAATGTGTGTGTGTGTATACGTGTGTGTGGTTGTGTGGGTGTGTGAAGCGGGCAAACCTTTTTTCACAGCTTCGCTCTGACTTCAAAGTCAGCGCCCAGAGTGAAAGCTTCCATATGTGACATTTGAAACAAATTGAATAAGTGCGCCCTCTTTAAGCAGAGCAACATGAGCTCTTCCTGCCATTGGCCTTCAATGGCAAGCAGCCACATGGATAGACTTCAAACTGTCTATCCATATCTATCCATTGCCTAGTCTGTGGTCAAAGTGCGCCATTTGCCGCAGGGGTCAGTTTTGCAGTTTGTCACATGTTTAAGGTTAGAATTTGTGATCAGAAATCTAGTTCATTGAAAACTTCTGCCTACTGCACGGTTTTAATTTGAGCTTTAACCTGATAGAAAAGTGTTAGGCTAAAATGAAAAATGATAAGTACATTGGGAAGTACTATGCTTGAGCTTATTCTGAAATACATCGGCCTTAGCAATGCTACAAGAATACTAGTTTTGTAGAGTGTATCTGTTCTAATGCATCCAGCAGCTGAAGCACTCTTTAGTTAGCTGTATCAGTCATATGGATTTGTGTCAGCTGTACAGAGCATTTTTGTAGTCTGCATTAACAGAATATTCCAGACAGTTGATGCTTTGGGATAGGCCCCAGAGATATGTCCTCCAAAAAAACTCCATAATGTACTTTACAAAATTCTATAACTTTACACATGGCGAAAGTCAGAAAGAGGAATCATGACTGCTCTTTTTAGCTGTGAGGTAAAGCTGCAAAAATACTAAATTATAATTACATTGCAGTTGTAATATACTTGACAAAACAGTCATGCGCTTTGGTATAACCTGGACTGCATATGTTTTGTTCAAAATTATTTAAATTCATTTAATCATGCGAATGATATGATTCATCAGAACAACCACAGGACAGTCACAGCACACACACACACACACACACACACATACACACACACACAAAAAAAAACGTGTTTTGTGCATATTGCTGCCAGCTGTGATCGCAGTATTGCAAGTGCCAATAGTGTAATAGTGATGAACAAATGATGAACAATGAGCAACCCTACAGTGAAGCCACAATAAGACATTTGGAGAGAGTTACTGAATCCATCCCAGCACATACTATGAGGTCGTGCCAATTTTACCCAAGTCACAACTGTCATTACACTATTTGTAATTTGAAGTCCAATCAGACCTGAAGTTCTGTGATAATTAAAATTCTTGGTTTCATTAGCCACAGATGTGCAGGCATCACAATAAACACAGAACCCCTAGCTGGTACTATGTATCCTGACCTGAGGTCAAACACTATACATGGTTTGAGAACTCGAGTGCGGTGACTGATAGAACATACCTTCATGGCAATGGCAGTATGCAAGGCCTTTGACTTGGCAGGGTCTGTCGGTTGGCTCCTCTGGTAAAGCTCCTGAGACGGAAAACGATAGAAATAAGACTGTCTGTCCATCTTCCAGCAGTCTCTCGTTCGGTAACTACGTGACTCAACTTCTTTTGTGTTTGTTCCGTAGCCCCGTGCAACTCTTCTAACAGAAACTGAGTCTCAGCCTACCCTTCAGTATCTATTTACCCACTGCCTCCTAACACTTCCCTTCATGCCTTACAATGTCAATATTCTTTACGATTCCTGTATTTCTGTCTCTGAGAATCATCAGTCTCTTCCTCCCACCCTCTCCCTCTCTCTTGCTTTGTTCCTCGCTACATCAGATGCTGATAAGCACTTTGTTCACACACAGCTACAGGTGCATCTCTCTGTTTCTCCCTCTCTCTCTCCCTCTCTCTCCCTACTACAGTTTCCTCTCAATATCTTGCTTTCTCTCATTCCGTCAGCAGTTTCAGGCACAAGCTCTCATAACACAAACTGCTGGCACATGCGCGATCTGTCTGCCTGCCTCTATCAATATTTAATGTAGACAGTCACTCATACGCACATGCGCACACACACACACACCCAGAGCAAGCAGGTAATTTTGCAGTATACCAGGTTTTAGTAAAGTGAAATTCTGGACTTGGTTGACAGGTAGACATTGTCAGAAATAAATTAAGCACAAAATTGCTATCAGTGATCCATGTTCAGACTGTTAACACTTACACACATGTATAAAGGATTTCACTAGCCCTCCCTTTGTAGTTATATTACATGTGAAAAAAGATGTAGGCAATGTGAGTGTGTGTGTGTGTGTGTGTGTGTGTGTGTGTGTGTGTGAGTGTGTGTGTGTGTGTGTGTGTGTGTGTGTGT
>JAOXYF010000016.1:5861196-5886512 GCA_028565775.1 Sternarchorhynchus goeldii
GTGTGTGTGTGTGTGTGTGTGTGTGTGTGTGTGTGTGTGTGTGTGTGTGTGTGTGTGTGTGTGTGTGTGCATGCACAAGCACACACATGTATTTTAGTAGGAAAGCATGTACAAGAGAATCACTTTTTTCTTCAGGGCGGGTAACATTAGCTCCTGTTTGCTCTGAAGCATCATGTCCATTAACATGGTTGTTAGCAGTCCGTCCTGATAGCATCTCACTCACACACATGCACACAGAACTGCCCTTCAGCATCATTAAGCTGTCATCCCACATACCATAGAAATACTAACGAAATCCACCAAAGAACACCAGAAAAGGGACAGAGTGAAAAACAAATTTCAAGTGAATCCATCTCTCCTTCTCCCTCCACGGCTCCATTTGCGAGCTGTACATACCATTACAGGGAATGACCTTTCACCTTCCTAAGTTTGACTGACAGCCAACAAAGAGAGAGAGTTTAGAGAACTGTGCATGTCAGCGGCTACAAAGAAGACTTTGAAATGTCTCCCACTTAACCCGCACACTCTGCAGAACACACACACTTTTCATCAAATGAAGGCTATCATTAAAAAAATCAGGAAGCTCAGGAAATCGAACTCATTCCTAAATGTTTTTTTTTTCGTTTTAGTTTTCTTTAGTCTCTTGTAATATTTGCCAACATAATTATTATTTCCATTTAAATCTTTATGAAGCATAATACAAACCACTTTTACAACAATCTATATTTTGTATTGTCTTATTCACATTGTAAAACACTATCACAATCCTGAGACTAAACAATTCTGAGTGTCTCAGAGTTTCTGTGTTTATTAGAACTACCTTAAACTCACCTCTGAGAAGAGGAAATCATTTTAACTGGTTTCAGTTTAGTTTAAAAAGATATTTTGTGGTTGTATTGAGAACTAAGTTCCTCAAATATCTTCCATACCCTTCTAGACCACCACCCCTCCTACCCCCTACCCTCTTGCCCCAGGCTATGAACCCATCCCGTTAGCAACGATTACCTGGATTTACTGTGTCCCAGCGTTTAAAAAGCCAATATGCCAATCAAAACCTTGTTAGCCGGGAGGTCAAAGATCAGCCTCTAAGGTCCCCATTGTTCCGCGGGCTTTTGAACACCTGTCCAATGATATCGAGATCTGGGTTGGATCTCCTTGTTTAGGATTCCTCCTGGCTTTTGTTTCATTCAGGTTTCGTTTCCGAGCCTGGCAGAGATGGTGCGGAGCTGGCTTGAAGTATTCGGCACGTTAGCACGGGAATGGGGAGAGAGGATTAGGGCCTGTCAGGATGGGTTCGACCCATCTACATCAAAAGGATTACACTTGTCACAGAGTTCTTCAAAGAAGCTGCACTAAAAACATACAGAGCATTTCAGGAAGGAGAAAAGACAGGATTTTGTACACGGGTAATCCACTTTTTTGGCAGTGTGTGTGTGAGTTACTTTGTGTGGAATGGTTATAACCTGCCATAGTTCTAGTCTCACACACACACACACACACACACACACACACACACACACACAGGTACAGGATATAGTATAGGGTAAAGGATAAAGTCCTTAAAAAGGTTCAACACGTAGCACAGATGATGCATTATCCAAAAAGAAAAACATCCTAAAACATTGTTGCTTAAGAATCCAGGTGTAAAAACTGTATTCTTTATAATTATATACAATTTTCATTGACTAAACGTGGGGCAGTACTGAAATTGGATTCTCACTTAATAAACATATTCATCTAACTCTCCTGCATATTTTTATGCCAAGATATCTGAATATTTAGACTGAATGCTAAGAAGTAAGAAGTGTATTTTATAGTGTGTGAGGGAGTGAGCGAGGGAGACTGTCTGGGGCACATTATAGTATAAACTGTATGTAGTTAATATTTAAGTTCACTCGTATTTATTTTATTTGTATTATATTTTAGTTTAATTACTTAATTACTAGTAGTGTTATTTCTTTAATATACTTTATGACCTAAACATTGTTTATCCTTTTTCTGTGAAGCACTAATGATGAAAAATGCAATAAGAACAAAAAAAGGGAAAATGTTGTTAATAGCAGCAATTATTATTATTATTATTATTGTTGTTGTTGTTGTTGTTGTTGTTGTTGTTATTACAGTACAGTGTACTTTATTACACTGTATTACCATCCTGGCTACTTAGTTATGACTGTCACCATCCTTAAGACAGGAAATGACCAAAGAACCAAAAGGAAACCACAAGCCCAGAGGACAAATTTCAAATCTTGACTAACCAATCAGCTACCAAACAAGCTAGGACTGGGGGGATGTCATGCTGAAACAGTGTGTTAATGTACTTTAGCAAGAGAGCAAGAGTACGTTTAAGAAAAAAATCAAAGCATTATAATGGTAGCTTGAAGCAGGGAATAATTTAGTCCTGATAAACCTTTCCGTTCCAACATTCTGTACAACCATTAGACCATAAAGAGTACACACAGCCTCAGGAGTGTGTGTGTTTGTGTGTGTTTTGCATTTACATCAGTGAGCATTTACAGCTAAAAAGTTTTAATAAAGGGTTTGAACAGTGTGCACAAAATCTCCCAATTTCTCATTTTTCCCATTTTTTCCCACACAGAAAAGGCCAGGCACTAAAATAAGCCTTTAATCAATTACTATAGCCACAGGCAATCCCACAAATATTTTGTGTTAGTTCTTCACACACACACACACACACACACACACACACACTTAGACAAGATGAAATTAATGTAAATGCAAAAATTATGATAAAATTCCAGAAGAGAAGAGAAGCCTTACAATGTTGTAATAAAATGTTGTAATAAAAATGTACTGTGCTGTACATAGCAGGTAGAGAGCACATGTGTAAAAAGACGTGTGTAAAAAGAGAGGGGACTCTTAACACATCACTAGAGGCCAATCCAACAGTGAACTTTTTCCTATAAAACACGAGTCACACAGCACGCACTAGTCACGTACACACACATGGCCCAAGCACTTTCTAGTCTCCCTCCCCCAAATTGAATTTTATTTCACATGAAGCCGAAATCACTGCCAGCTCTGGTATTAAGAGTAAAACTGTGCAGTTTTGATCTCATTCCAGACACAAGGTGAATAAAGGTACCTGCAGATAGGAGAAGGGACTACTGGGTAGAAACATGCATTGAGCATGTATTGGATCTGATAGTGTTAGTGTCAGAGAGATCCTCTAATGGACCAGCTTGGCTGGTATGTCAGTGTTCCCACATTTCTCTCATCAGAGCGTAGTGAGTGACATTTCTAAAATTTCAGTCAGGTCAAGAAATGAAGGAGGGGTGAAGAAAAAAAAATGCTTCAGGACCCGCCAAAAACATCAAGGTCAGCCCCGAAAAACACGGCCCATACAAGCACCAGAGAGTTTTTATTTAATGGGACATTTACGTCTGCACTGCACACCGACCTCACCGCCAGCACCGTGAGGCTTTCCAAACCAAGAGATTAAGATCCAGAATAAAAAGAAAAAGAAGCAAGAAAGGAGAGCTGGTTGGTGGGGGAGGTAAAGAAAGTAAAGAAAGCCCTGCTCAGCTCAGCTAAACCAACCTCACCTGTCAGCTCTGGAAAGTTCCGTGCTGCCCCTCGGAACAGCCAGTGCCCACCTTACTTTTGAAGTGCCGTGCATTACATTAAAGCAGGACTTACATAATCGCAGTCTAACAACGGTCGTCCTGAGAGATGGAGTGAGTCATGGCTTCTGTCTGCTCATGGTCAAGAGTGACACTGAACAGTACCTCTGGCCTGCACATCACACATGCGTTTCTGCTTGTGTGTGTGCTGCCAAATTAGAACACTATGTTGAGCCTCACCAGTGTTTCACTATATTATGCATGTGCTCACTGTGTGATTCTGATCATGGTCTATGTAAGAAGTAAATTCTGTGGTAGACATGGGATCCAAATTTTAAACGTTTATAACTCAGTAGACTTTGTTTGTCATTCTATGTATATATCTACCTTAACAACACAGGAAAGCTCTACATTTTCAAAAACCATTCGGTGAAAAAGTATATATTTATCAGCCACTTACATCTGTACTAGTTATGTACTATACTAATGGCCATCTTTTAATGGTGTACTATTCCCTAGCTTACTCCTCACCGGTTAATAATTTTCTGAGAACTGCTGAAATGCCTCTTAGGATACAGTTTTCAGCCAGTAACACTCTCCAAACGCACTCACACTCGACCTCCCCTTCTCTATCTCCCTCTCCTCTCTCTCTTTCCCTTTCTTTCAGCTTCTATCTCTCTCACTCTCTCTCTCTTTCTCACACATGCTCACACAAACACACTGGAAAGTGTTTTTCTATAGCCCACTGAGACCCTGCAACCGGGTAAAACTCAATCAGCTCCTGGATCCACTTTAACCACTTACTGTGTGTGTGGGTGTGTGTGCACGGGTGAGGTGGTGGTGGGGGGAATGTACAAGTATGTGTGTGTGCACGAGACAAACACATCACGGCTGCCTTCACACCTTCACACTCTTGAGAAGAAGAAAGCAAACAAGCACACTCCAGGGAAAGACCACGGCCAGACCCTGAGGACATGGGCATCGTTGAGAGAAGCTGCCCTCTGCTACTGATCCCGGGCAGCTTTTGTGGTTTTCTACACAGAGCTCAAAGTTAAGCCTCGAGTCATGCTGCTGACTCTCGATCTGCACTAAACTCATTTGGGAGCAGGTAGATCACATGACCGCTGAGTTAATGCTCTCAATTGGTCTGTTCTTCAAAGTCTTAGCGTAACATGAAAAGATGTGCTGAAAGAAAAAAACATCACCAGTCAAGAGGCGACAAGCCAGGCTGAGAGAATTTAAAAACTGGGAATTTAAAGCATCAGACTTGCCCCAAATTCTAGCCTTGTTTGCCTCACAATTAAGAAAATGTTCCAACTGAAAAGATTTTTTTGGTACCATGATGAAGGTTAAAACCCGATTAATTGCTAAAGCCAAATCAAATACAGCCAAGTTTAAGCGTGTCTATTGTTAGAACTGCTGTTTATTGATCAAACAAAAAAAACCCACTGGCCAGAATATACCAATGCCAAGTGGCACAGCTAATGCTAAAGCTATTCTGTAAATAGGCTGCAAATTACATAGGATACACCACATGGAAATGTGTTTGTGGTTTCCTCCACAATGCCTGTGAGAAGAGAACTCAACAACCAAAGAATGAGTAAATGCTGCCACCCAGTGGTGAGTTACACCTCCGATTTCTGCAAGTGATTATGCAGAATTTAACTTCACGTCCAAGGTGAATTTTACATATACTGTAATTCTAGTATCATTTTCTCTGCATTCACATGTGTACACAGGACTGGGTTAGAGTTGTGTGGACACCTGTCCTGCCTGCAGACACACTGAACACAGACCTGCTAGTGTCTCCGAAGGGAAGTTGTGGTTGAAGAACTTCCCTTCGGAGACACTATTTTGATCACAGCTGAATGGTTAAACGTTAAACATTAAACCCTTAGAGCCAAAGATTCTCTCTGCAATCAATTAATGTGAGTTGATTTGAAAAAAGAATAATAATAAAAAAAGATTACATGTAGATATAAATTATGCTTACAGTTACTTTTTCTTAACTAGTCTAAATATTTTTAATTTATTGGAAATGCATAGTATTTAAACAAAAGGCAGTAGTCTACCAAAAAAATTGGGCAGACAGATAATGTGTTGAGGACTTGGTGGAGCAGCCAGTGCTTTCCTGGGTTCTCTTATTAACTACCACTTTACACGTCTGTGAGTCCTACTTAAACAGCCACAACACACAGCTGCAAGCACACATCAGTGGCACGACTACTTAAATCTTAGACAAAAGGAAAATGTGGACATGAAGCCCAGAGGAAACCAAAACAAACTTCCAGGTACACTTCCAGCACAGTGATCACACTGTAGCTTTCTGAATCTCTCTTTCTTCTGTCACTCTTTCTTCTAAACTTGCAAAAAAAGAAGTGAGGTATGTCTGAATTTATTGGTGGAAGCAGGACTCCTTTTCACACTCGCTCTTCCCTTCTCTCTTGTGCACACACTGCAGTAATCAGCACGCAAAGCGGTCTACACTTGTTCCCAGACACCCCCCACCCACCGCCTCAGCTGTCCCCCAGGCACAGTGAGCTATAACTACGCTGGGCGGTCGAGACACGAGGCCTCTTTCCCTGTACAGCAAGGAAGGCATAAGGGCCCATTCACGTGGGCTAGACAAGCAGACCATACCACTAACAGATGACATCTTACACCTCACAATGCAAACACATACATATAAACCCCTGTGGAAACCCACCCTCCGAAATGTGCATTTTGGTACAGACCAAAATACGCATTTGAAAATTTGTAGCTATACCCATATAAACCCATGTAAATGATTAGTGCATTATAAGTTAGTTATGTTAGTTATATCTATCGTTTCACTCCACAATGCCTTAAAAGAAAGACTGGTCCTACAGAGTAAAGTTGCTCACTAAGGCTACAATTATGCTTAAAAAACAGGTAAAAAAAAAGAAAAGAAAAGACATGAGTCAAAATATTTGCTGTACTTAACATTCCAATGCAGAACCACTTTTTATACACACCTTTATTTATTATTTTTAATTGTGAGGTAACTGTCTGGTCATCTTAATGTATAACTTTATATTTCAGATTCTACCATGTTTTTTTAAGGATTCACATGTATAAAATTTATTTTGATGTCTAACTGTTTGCCTGTGTCCTACATTAGCTAAAGCCAGGATTTCAATACAAATATCTAATGGTTTGCCAAAGATAATTTTCTACTAAAACATAATAATATTGCAAAATTATATTAATAAGAATAAAATAGATAATGATAGAAGATAATAATGGTATTAATGGTATAATTCTGAAAAATGATATTGATGGTATAGTTTTGAAAATTAGATGGCAAACTTGCGATATTTCCATAGCGCAGTGCTGCACTACAGCAGTCCAGCTCTCCAAATCCTAAAACAAAGGCATGGTCAGTTTGGAGAGACAGAGGCTGCTTTAAATTAATAGTAGTCCTACTTTTTTTCCGAAAAACAAATAAAATGTTAATAAGGGAAATGGCGGTATTTATCAAACCAAAAATAAGCATGAAGTGTAATTGAAGAAGAGTAATGAGAAGGGTAATGGAAAGCTTTCATTTTGGTTCCTTGGTGGCTAATTAAATTAATGAAGAATAACTCTTCCTAACAGACTACAACCTGGTCTCGTTGTTAGACCAAGGTTAACGATAATTATGATGGGAAAATTGCTGACAAGTGCACATACTCAAGCTCCCACTGACGAACGTACACGGTGACACACGTATATGTCCCGTGTTTTCCATGATCGATAAAATAGTTTAGAGTTTACAGTAAGTTTCCTCGTCTCGTCAGGTCTGGGCTGTCTCATAAACATGTTCACTCTCTTGGAGTTTCTATTTGTCTGTCTCTCTCTGTACTTAACCCAACTGTCTATCTCTCTCTCTCTCTGTACTTAACCCAACTGTCTGTCTCTCTCTGTACTTAACCCGACTGTCTGTCTCTCTCTGTACTTAACCCGACTGCCACCGCCTTGGACACGAGAGTAAAGAAACAACATACCCTCATTTCTTTCAATCCACGCCGTCGGAGTGTTTTGACTCATTAATCATGAACTAATAATCACCGAGACAGACTGTGTTTATCCACTATATAAACATTACGGCTCCCTCAACAAGCCGCTAAAGCCCGGCAAGCAAATATAACCACCGATTTACCTCCAGTGTCCAGACTCAGACGCGTCGTGGTCCTCCCTCAGTACACACACACACATACACACTCACTCACTCACTCACTCAAAAACGTATTTTCTAGAGAATGCTCAAATTAGAGAGTAAAGCCACACGCTGTTCTAGCGACTGAGGAGACTTGCTCTTCGGGTGCGTACGAAAATGCCTGAGCGCGGGATTTTCCAGAAACGAGTCGGTAGGGACTAGGAAAGATGGCCTAAATTTGATAGGAAACACATTTTAGAAGCAAACGTCATTAGACTCACATTCATTTACAAATTTGCTTTGAAATGTTTCGTAGGGCTACTATTATTACTACGTCAAACATAAACTGTATTTAATCCGTGGCGTTGTGTGAAACCTTATCTAATCTCTTAATGTGAAATAAATAGTTACAGTTATTACAGCAATAGTTAATCGAAGGTGCTGATGATGCAAGCGCTGCGCTCGCGTTCTTATGCAGTGAAATGCTTAATACCAACTCCAACCTGAATTAAGTCTGTTTTTTTATCCAGTTGTAGTTAGCTTTAAATTTTATTTTTAGCTCTAAGAAACATTTGGTGTGGACCTCGGTGACCTCATAACTGGCTACGGGCAGGGCTGACAGTTGTAAATAAGCCAATGCTTTTTCAAATACTATGCAGAATCTCTCAATCACTCAGAAGCAAGACTGAAAACCACTGTATTACGCAGACTATTTGTTTTTAAAACTGTTGGTGCAGATTGGTTGGTTTAGGGCATTATAACTCACCTCTCTCAGGTGAATGTTCTCTTCCTCTTTCTGTTCCAAAATTACCTCAAGATGACCCAGCCGCTCCTCTGTCTCTTGTCTAACCCTTAGGCCCTCTTCCTCAGACAGCTCGGTTCTGGTGAGACCATCGTTCTGAAGCAGCTCCAACAACCTCTTGATAGACTCATCCCGGGCACTGAGCGTCTGCTTCTGGGCTTCTATGCGAAGCTCCATCTCCTCCACAGTCTTCCTCAGAAGAAAAAGCTCCTTCGCCTGTCGTTCATGCTCAACCTGCAGGTGATGGAAGTTGTCCTCGGTGAGCTCCAGCACAGGGAAGTGGTCAGGAGTGGAGTCTGGTTGGCTTGCACGGCGCTCCTTCTGGAGGAGTTCATTCAAGTCTCTCTGAATGTGCAGCTCCCCCTGTAAAGCCTGGATGGTCATCTGGAGGTGCTGAGGCACAACAATACAGATGTATTAAAACAGACAGACAGACAGACAGAGAGACAGATAGATGACAGTAGCTTCACGTGCAATGTTGATGTATTGTCACATGTGATTATCTATAAATAGTGTCTATAAATATAGGGTTTACCAAACAGTTGTCCAGTCTAAGATTATTTTTTTTATATGAAGCATGATACAGTGACTGCTTAGACTGAGTGAAATAAACCACTTTTCTTTTTCTAAAAACGTTTTCCTTTCCAAAGTCTTCATCTCAAGTATCTGGGTATTTGTTTGTTCTTTATGGTCTAAAAGATTAACATAAGGCCTTTGTGAGCTAAATATCAAATGTCTGCTGCATGCTTAACAAATAAAGCTATTTTTGCGTTTTGAGTCATTCTCTAGGCTTTGTTATTGATCAAAAACAGTATAATGTGTACATGATTAAAAGAACGAGGTTAAACACAGCCATAGCACACCAAAGAAATAAGATGTAATAGCTGACACATTAAATTACTATAATCCCTTCAGTTTTAAATCCAAAACTTTGCGTGTCACAATAAATCGTATTATGTCACAATATGGTAGAGTATCATTTATCTGATTCTGAACTGCATAAGTATGACAACTCAATGATTTTGCAATATGTGAAATGTTACTGTGGTCAAAATAGTATTTCACCCTTACATAATAATATGATGTATCATCAGTTGCTGGCATTTGCTGACATTTCTGTAATAGAAAGTAGGAAAGGCTAATTTGAAGTAATATTTGAATACATGGGGTAAAACGTTCAACACGGAAAAAGGGACACACTGAAAGCTTTCATGTCAGTGCTGTTGATGTATTGCAGACCAGAAGTACTCGAGGGTAATGAACTGGTGCAGTACATACATTTTACACTAGGTGGCAGTAATGTTCTAATTCAGATGGCATACTGGAGACTGGCTGTTAAAGGACTATTTACCTCTTTCAAGTTTTGTTTCCTCCCTCTGATTGGTGGCAAGTCCCATAGCTTGTGAAAATCTAATACTGTGAAAACCATGCACTGCCATTTGTAGCTAACAAATCAATTAGAGTGTACATATTCTGCAATTTGACAAATTATTACTGTGGAGATCTCAAAAAACTGTGGTTATCATTTTGGCTACCAACAGTAGAACTGACTGCTGCTCTAACACAACTGATTCAGCTCCTGAAAATATTCTGGTTATATAGAACTGACTGCTGCTCTAACACAACTGATTCAGCTCCTGAAAGTCTTGACACTTAGCTAGGAGCTAAAGGTTAATTCAAGAAAAACATTAAGCCATGCAGAGCTTTAGGATGAGAGTTTGGTGGATTCCCCAAATCAGAGTACTAAAAACTTACTGACAGCAGTAACAGCAAATTTATGCATTGGGAATGATTTCTTTCTATAATTTGTTATACCATCTAGATATTTCAACATTCCCTGTACCAGGATGCACTTTTGATAAATAAAGACTACAGTGAAAGTGTGAAAGAAATTGTAGAAATAAAACATCAATTTAGTGAGTAACAACAGAAGTGGCTGCTTTGCATTTCAATGACACAACTGTAACTCCATCTGTAATTTTATAGTCATAAATAAATAAAGACTATCTTACAAAAAGCACATGAACTGGCCAAGAGGGAAGGTGAAAATTAAAGTCTTTTCAATTCAATTCAATTCAATTCAATTCAATTCAATTCAATTCAATTCAATTTTTTGTACAATGTTTTTTTTCTAGAGCTAACAGAGCACAATGCAAGCTTTTGGGAAAGCCTTTTTAAAACATATGATAAATGTGTTTGTTTGTTTATTTGCTTGCTGTCATAGTCCAAATTACAGACAGCATACTGGACCTGGTCTTAAGCACCTCTTTAATTTAGAAATATGACTCAACCATTAACATCATTCAGTCCTTCTTGGTTAAATTCTTGTTGGCAACTGTTACTAAACACCATCTGTTAGAATGCAAACATTCCTTAAATGTTAAAGCACTTTTAAAGTGTTCATCATACTCAACCCACTCCAGGAGCCAAACAAAAAGGCTGATGAAAATGCTTAGAATCATCCAGCCATTAAAGATCAGCACAAATGCAAAGAAAAGATTGGAGCCAAATCTTTAAAAAAAAATTGATGAGAAGAAGCAGCCAGCACCTGAACAGAAACATACTTTTATCATTTCACCAATATCTTTGGTTGGAACACAAGTGGACTGTCCATCCAAATATGATATAGCAGTTTTGAAAATGCACATTAAAAGTTTGAAAAAGTGAATTGTAGATCAAGGTAATAAAAAAAAAACATGATGGACAAGGATTTTTATTTTTGTGAAAAGTCACATCAAAGTCACATCATTCCATTTTACCTGAAAATATAACTGGGAAAAAGTTTTAAGAAGTTTTAAGAGTTCATAGAGGGATTGCTTAACTTTGTGCTTGGTGTTCATTTCATGTGTACCAGGCAACAACCACTAAACACTGTGTATATTTTATCCTTTAATCATGTCATGCCGTCTTGAGGTAATGGATGGAAACACAATGTCATATTTTTTTATCTTCCAGTTCTTCAGAAATACACATAACATTTGTGTAAGATTTTAATAGAAACCTTCTGTAACACCATGTGACCCCAGCTCAGGGAGGGCCTAAACTAAACAGTCCAGGAAGCACTCAAGACCTCCGAACACACACAGCCACAAACCGACATACACACACACACACACACACACCAGTATTTATTTATTTATACATACGTGAATGACAAGTAAAGTGCACAAACTGTTGCAGCCTGTTCAAGCTGGTTTTGGCAGTGTTTTTCGCTCGTGGTTGGCTAGCATCATTCTGCGAGTCTCTCTCTGTCTGTATATGCTGGAGAGCGTTTAACAGAGTCGGTGCTACTCCTTGAACAAAGTCCAGCTGAGAAATTTAACCCTGTATTTATATATACTTGCTTATGTCGGTTTAAATAGACATTTTAATGACATAATTCATTTGAGCAGTTGGGAAAGGTTCCCTCAGCAGAATAACTTCATTAATCATTCATCTATGAGACAGAAAAAGGAGATTTAAAAAGCAGCTGCTGTACAGGCTGTAACTTGCAGAAAACAACTTCTGGCCCCAGAGAGTGTATTTAATAACAGCAAGCCAAGTAATTTAGCTCTTACAGTAAACTGAGGGCCCATCTGTCATATCTGCTATTCCATCCTCAGTGCATCTCATAGTCACCACCCCAAAACATTCACACTAATGGGTAGGTAGAAGAAAGTGTAAAGACTCACTAGCAGTTATCTATATTATCAACCAAAAACCTCTACAGCCTTGCCCATTTCATTTAAAAGAAAGAGGTCTTGTATGGCGCTATAAAAACAAAGATACTGAACACTTCTTTCTGTGAATTCTTTCTGCTGACAAAAAAAGAGTTAAGTAATAATTAGCAGTATGCGCTGCCTTGTTCTCTGTGTAACTGCATTTCCATTTAATTTTTCAAAAACTCGACTGAAAACCTAAAAAGTAGCTTTGTAATGTCTTCTTGTAAACTGTGCAAATACTTTGTGTGTTGTTTGTGTACATCATTCTTTCTTAAGTGAATTTGAGGAAGGTGCAAAATCAATAAAGGAATAACATGACAAGTGACTGAATCATGAATTTGTTTGGAAGCTGCCATTTTTTTACCTCACTGCCATTTTTCAGATTCCTGCTAGTAGCTTTAGCTAGTGTGGTCATAAATCACCCGAAATCTTTGTCATATTACATTACTGTGCTGATTCTAAACTAAAGCTTCATATGTCATATTTATCAAAATCATTCTTCGGTGACAGAAAGTTATTGCTTCTTGTTTTATAGGCAGCGATTTTAAAAAGGAGGCTATTTGTTAACAGACGATTTGATTAGATACTGGAGCAGCATAAATCCTAAAAGACTGTAAGCAAAATAAAACTCCAGCGTTATGCAAACCTATAGAGTAACAGCCCCTCTAAATGTTCTCAGCTGCTTGCCAAAGAAGGATTATTCATTTTTTACAGATTTAACATTTAGTAGATTTGAAAAACAGAAGAATCTTTTCAAAGCCATTCCATACACTTCATTTTGGGATATATTCATTTTTGCTATATGTTTCTGTTAGTTATACAAGCTTGGAGTTGGCAAAAAAAGATCATAGACTTAAATGGAGTAAATCTCTTTCAGGCCTTTCTTCCCCAGTCAAAGGCTCCAACTGTAAATACAACATTCCTTCTCTCACATCCACCCACACACACATTAGTGCACTCATCCCTGACACATTAATTGTATCTTGCAAAGCTAATGTGTCACAGGAGAGTTAAAGCAGTTTTTTAGGATTAGTTTATGTGAAATACATAAAGGAAGATGACAGCCAGACCAGTAATGA
Source organism: Sternarchorhynchus goeldii (assembly GCA_028565775.1). Lineage (NCBI taxonomy): Eukaryota > Metazoa > Chordata > Actinopteri > Gymnotiformes > Apteronotidae > Sternarchorhynchus > Sternarchorhynchus goeldii. Next base: position 5,874,522 of record JAOXYF010000016.1, read on the forward strand.
GGTTAAAGAGAGTGAATTCAGCAGTGGAATATTGAATTTGAGACTCTCAGGATCTGCATGTGGGAGGACTGCTCAATGTAGAGTGTGCCAAAACACCACGCAGCTCGACGCCAGGCTCGTGTGTGTGAATAAGCCAGTAACAGCCCTTTCGTTCTTTCTCTTATGTCCTTTTTTGTTTGTTTGTTTGTTTTTTGCATAGTCTGTAATTTCACATAAGAAATCAATAAGGATCAATAATGATTCCTGTGCTTTTCAGTCATAAGACTTGAAAGTCAGACTGAGATGTTTTTGTACTACTAGTCTGCTAGTAACAGTGTCCACCAAGAAATGCAAAATGTTTCAAAGTAAAAAATAAAAAAACCTTGACTGCCCAACAAATATAACCTCACACACAGGAATGATCATATGCTATCATACTCAATTAAAACTCTCTATGGTGTGAGTAACTACCATTGCACTCATTTCAGCAGCTTCCATCCAGGTTCAGTCAAATCTAATGGAGCACAGTAAACACCCCAGCTAGCATCTTTACCAGTCACAGTAAACACCTCAGCTAGCATCTTTACCAATCACAGTAAACACCTCAGCTAGCATCTTTACCAGTCACAGTAAACACCCCAGCTAGCATCTTTACCAGTCACAGTAAACACCCTAGCTAGCATCTTTACCAGTCACAGTAAACACCCCAGCTAGCATCTTTATCAGTCACAGTAAACACCCCAGCTAGCATCTTTATCAGTCACAGTAAACACCCCAGCTAGCATCTTTACCAGTCACAGTAAACACCCCAGCTAGCATCTTTATCAGTCACATGAAGCAGATACAGCAGACAGTTACACTTTCTATGACAAGCTTACCACACATAACCGACTGCCAAACACTTGGACAGAGCTACACGAGTGATTAATAACAACAAATCCCCTGGATCTGACACCAAAGGGAAAGAGGGTGGCTTAAAGATGGCTTAAAGACCATAACAGAAAGGTTTTTCACTAGTACATCTTGCAGGTGTGGTAGCAGAAAAACATAACACATTAGTGATATTGTCACCATCAATAAAAACAAAGGAGCTTATTCAAACTGCTCCAACGAGTAGTTAAAGCAGCATTCCTGTTCATGTCTGATAAGCCTGTAGCAAACATATTGCCCAAAAACTTTGTTCAACTACTCATTTGTAGAAATCTTTCCACAAAGATCAAAAGGTGGCTGACATATGTGTGAAGCAGCTTGTGGAGGTAGATGGGAAATAAAACCAGACCCTGTTCACTGCTGCTGTGGAGCCGCCTGTAGCTTTTAAAATTAATTCCATATGGGATGTGTGGATTTCCACCTAAATTTCATATATAGCCTCAAGTCATTCTTGTAGATCATAGACTTTCACTCTAGTAAGTTGAGATAACTCTGTACTTCTATCTTGCAGAGGCCACAGTCACAGTCCATTTGTGCCATCTAAGAAAGACACTCTGTGGTGCTGGGGTCATGAACATGACATTCAATTTCTTAGGAGCATCCCTACAACACCACGATGTATTTCAGTCCTAAGAAATCCAGAGGGATAACTGATTCAGTCTAATCGGTCCAGGTAAAGATTTTTCTAAACCGTCATAAAACTGAGCAAAAGAGCAAAAAATCACCAGCCACACATTGATCAACACTGAGAATTGTTATTCTCTAACAGCATGAGAAGCTCACCATTACATACAGCTTTTCCAGCTATGGTCTTGGACTACAGAACAAAACTTGGAACAATGACACCCGCCCATAACGTCTTATAACCTGCTTACTGATACATGCAGCTAAAGAGGTCAAACAATATACTGATTTTGTTTCACAATAGTTTATACTCAAAGCTATATCTTTGGATGAAATAAGGAAAAGGAAATATGAATAGCAACATGGGCTTGTAAAACAAATTATACTTATTCTATAAGTAAGGTTTCTAAAAACTAACAGATGAGCAGAAATCTCTCTTACATAACCCTGAAGATTACACTAAAAAGGATTAAATATGTCTGAGATGCCTGCTGTACTCTGGCACAATGCTAATGTAGATATCTGACTCAGCGCTGACTGGCAAGCATCTGCAAGTTATCTACTAGAGGAATAGTCTTGCTTCCAGTGGTGGAAGCTGTCCAGGTGACATCAGTCAGCATCATTTTCCCACTGTGGGTATTTTCACTGTACCACCCGACCGGGCTGCCTTTCAGCAAGTTCAGCCAGTTCATGGCAAATTTAGGATTTCACCACGAAAAACTCACAGGCTCCTGCCCATACAGCTGTTGATCGATTCATAAAGACTGTTGGAAAAGCTTTCAGGCTCAAAATGTCGTCTCTTCAGCCCATAGGTTTTCTATTGGACTGAGGTCCAGGGATTGGACTAGCAACTCCATAAGTTTAATTTTGATGGTCTGGAAACAAAATAATCCTTGCTTACTGGTGTGTTTGGGGACATTGTCTTGTTGAAACATCCATTTCAAGGGCATTTTCTCTTCAGTACAAGGCAACATGACCTCTAAGTATTCTGATATATGCAAACTTATCTGTGATCCCTGGTATGCGATAAATAAGCCCAACACCATAGTAAGAGTAAGATGCCGGTACCACTGTCTTCAGAGTACTGTGGTTTGAATTCAGCGTTTGGGTCATGCAACAAACTGTCTGCAGCCTTTGGGCCCCAAAAGAACAATCTTACTTTCATCAGTCCACAAAACGTTTACCCATTTCTCTTTAGGTCAGTCGATGTGTTCTTTGGCAAATTCTATCCTCTTCAGCACATTTTTTGTTAACAGTGAGACTTTGCGGGGGCTTGTTGCCGATAGATCAGCTTCACACAGGAGTCTTCTAACAGTCACAGTATTCACAGGTGACTTCAGACTGTCTTTGATCACTCTGGAGATGATCATTGGCTGAGTCTTTGCCATTCTGGCTATTATTCCATCCAATCAAATGGTAGTTTTCCGTTTTCTTCTACATCTCTGTGGTTTTGCTTTACATTTTAAGGCATTGGAATCATCATTTTAGCTGAGCAGACTATCATTTTCTGTACTTCTTTATATGTTTCCCTTTTCAAATCAATGTTTTAATCAGTGTACGCTGTTCTTCTGAACAATGTCTGGAACTACCCATTTTTCTCAGGTTTTCAGAGAGAAATGAATGTACATGTGTTGCTTCATCCTTAAATAAGGGCCACCTGATTGACACCTGTTTTTTCACAGAATGAATGACCTCACTAATTGAACTCTGCCATTATTTTGAACACGCCCCTTTCAGTTAATTATTCAATTACAAAGACTCAGATGCATGATATCATGAATGTTGGGTCTGTTGGTTTTCTATGACTCTGCTACATCTACTGGTAAATTATTTGCCATGTAATAATAAAATTTCTATCAAAAACAGTGATTGACCTGGTTGGTCATGTTGGACTGCTATAATTTTGAATACATCTGTTTATAACCCACTCTTAGTGTGTCAGCACTTTGTGCAGTAAAAAAGCGACAGCACTGCTGATAAAATCCGCTTCATGTCTTCTCCTTTGCAGACTCGAATCATTAAAAAGCAGTATATCTGTCTCTAGTTGTCAGTGCAGAAGCAGATCCTCTATGTACATGGCCTAGGTAAGAAAAAAAACATCCACTGCAACTTTCTAATGCTAAGGGTTTACATTGATTTTAATTGGGCTAAGAGTGGCTCCTCTTCCATCGGCTAATGTGCTTGTGTCAGGGAAACATTGCATGGCTCATTTGTCTTATGAAAACTGTGCTACCTACAGTATATTTTGTGAAAAGCATCCTACTGATTCCACAGTTCATGAGCTTTATCACTACAAAATCAATTAATTTAATTATCTTAGTGGTGTTTTTAGCAGCATGTACAGGAAGTTGTTTTTTAAAACTGTTTCTTAAACAACATAAAAGTGACTAGGATGGTTTATTACAAGTGGTATCCCTAACAAGTGTACTTGAAACAGACTATTCTAACAAGTGTACTTGAAACAGACTATTCTGCAGTATTTTTCATCTTGTTTCTTTTCATTTATATACCTATTTATATACCAATAGTACATATTATATATGTAATTTATATTATCATTGCTTAAGAGTGTGGTACTTGTTACAGCCTAAGTCAGAATCATACATATACATCAATGTATAATTACTATTTGCTATTATTTAAATATAGGTCCTTTCTTTCCTGTTTCTACCTTATTTTACTTTTCTAGATTTAACAATAGCTTTCTATTTTCTAGATTTAACAATAGCTTTCTATTTTCTAGATTTAACAATAGCTTTCTCTGCAATGCTCTTTACATTTTTACTCAGCATACAGTACAGTGATGCAGTCAACCGTTTTGTTTGGTAAAGAAGCTCATCCTAAATGTGAACAGAAGTGTCAGTGATGATTGGTTCCTGATAGTGGATGGGTTCCCTCTTGAGCCTTGGTCCTCCCAAGGTTTCTGCCTTAATTCAGCTCTGGGAGATTTTCCTTGCCACTGTCACCACTAGCTTTGCTCATTAGGGACCTGGATCCACACATTCATAAAGCTGCTGTTTGTAAAGCTGTAAAAAGCCCTATATGAATAAGTTTTACTTTGACTAATATTCTATTATTGCACTTTTCCTTTTGCTTGCGTCTTAAAAAGGATTTTTTTTAAAGCTTTGTTGTTGTTTGATACATATACTGAAATCTAAGTACTACACAATTAATTAAAAAATGTAACTTTAAATAACAGTTCGATATCCTACACAAGCCTATTAGTCATTAGTTATAGACCAAGTGCAGGAAGTGAGAACTATTGCAAAATGTCAAACTCAAACAAATTAGCCTGAAACACTGCTGAGTAATGCAGGAATGAAGAAGTAATACATTTATGGATTTTTTCGATGACAAGACTGAAAATATTAGAGAAAAAAAACACTAATTTAAAAACCTAGTCTAAATTCTTGTGAGCTTCCCAATTACAGCTTTCCAATTCAAAGTTGCCCTTCATGAGCAAAATACTAGGTAAAAAAAAGAAGTTTTATCAAAATTATGCACCCATTTGCAGACAAATTATGTCTATGTATTATTTTAATCATCACAGCACTGAAAACCACAGCGCTGAAATTGTGCTAACAATCTTTTAATATGGTAAAGGATGCATGTCTTTTTAGTTTTTAGTGCTTCATTTGATACCATACACCACAACATCTTATGAGATAGGCTGGAAACATTCACTGGAAGTAGAAGACAAGCATTCTGCTGTCTTTTTAAAAGACAGCATACAAAAGTAAAATATGGTGTCTCACAAGAGTCAGTACTGGGTCCCTTGTTGTTCTCATATATTCTAATTAAGCACAAATATTCATAAACATGGAATTATCTTTCCTTGTTACTAGGATGATACTCATAAAAATATTATATCAACAAAACAGCTGCATAAAGAAAACTGAAAAAAAAGATAACTATTAAGTTTCTAATTCTGAATTCTGACTGTCCCAGATGATTCCATAATTTTGCTCTAACCTAACATGTCCAACGTCTACTGAATGCAGTGGCCATAGTCCTTAGAAGGGCTAGAAAGTTCAACCACATTAGTTCATTCAGCTCTGCTCTAGCTCCCTGATACATTTCATATTGATTTTAAAATACTCTTGTTGCCATATAAAGCATTAACTGGTCTAGTCCCCACAGTATCTGAGCAAACTCATTGTATACTATAACCTGCCTCATCTACTCTTCTACTGCATTCTCAAAATTCAGGATTTCTCTTAGTTCCTAGTATTAGTCACATTACAGCTGGGGAAAAGCCTTGACCTATAAAGCCCTGCACGTATTTACTGAAGCTTAAGGTAAAATGTTGCAATCACTCAAGTTTTTTGATGATGTTGTGGGTGGAATGCAGTGTCTCAGAGAAACCTCAGAACCCTCAGAAAGGATTCTTCTTTCATTTTTACCCAGGGGGCATTTCTTCGACACTGTTGCCACAGTGGTACTGATTCTGGGCCTCAGTTTCCATTCTGGTTTTTAATTTAAAGTGATCACACAGTTAATTGAGAAGTCTGTCATTCTCAAATGAGTATTTTATTAAACACATTGTTTATTTTGATCACTTTGACCGCTCCAAGTCAGTCCTAGGGGCAGTGAGATAAACAGTTTCCTAGTTACCATGGCTAGTACAGCACACAAATGACAACATCAGTGTGCAAGTGAAGACAACAGTGCAACCAGTTTGTATGAGGCCACCTACAATTGAGTAGCACACCATGTACCAATTACAAGTCAAAGTTTTCCATTAAAGGAATGCCAGTAAAATACCAGTCTTTAGGGCATCATTACCATGGCAGCACGACAGAGAAAATAGGGCTTTACACAAGCTTCTATTAGAAAAGCCATGCAGGAAGTCCATTCTTAACTGAGAGCATTTTGACACAATCTTGACATTCCTAACAGACTTGACCCTGTGTGGAGGCTCAGAGCTGCTCTACATGTTTTTTCTCCTTTGGATAACCTGAAATAAGAGATCTCCAACATACCAGCAGTCAGCCATTTAATAAATGTAAGGAGTGTGTTTCTGATATATAATATTAACTAATAATCCAAAGTCATAATAACATAAAAAATGTTCTGTAAGTTGGACTATTAAAATAAATGAGTTTTAGTGAGTTTCACTACACAGGTCCAACTCTGCTGTGTGTGTTATTTGTATTTGTAATTTGAATATTAAGTATCTTGTAAGAATCTTGTATTGATTTGAAAAACACTTTATACTTGATGACTCAAACACTGGTGCTATCGACCCGCTTGACCACTTGTTATTCTTTCAGCATCATTTGTTCTTGCTATGAGTGGGCAAGTTGAAAGTTACTGGCATAATATTTCAGAGTACTGAGATGACAAGCACAACAAGGACTACTCACAGAGAATCTGATCTGTTGCAAAATTATTTAAAACAGGCTGTGTCTTTACCGGATCGTACATAACATATGCATGCAGCTGTGTGGGGTCTTACCTGGTTCTCATCATCCATTATTCTCATCTGCTCCTTTAGTATGGACATCTTGGCCAATTCGTCTTTCCTCATACATCGTTCCTTCTTCAGTTCAGGACTCCAGAAGCTCTTGATGCTGTTGACGGAGGAGCCCAGTTTGCTGTCCTTCATGTTTAGCTCCCTCCTCAGCAGATCATTCTCACTTTGCAGGTCCTTCAACTGTTCCACAAGGGGAGGCTCCTCTCCTCTGGTCCTGCCTCTCATTACCTGTCTCAGCAGCGGGGAAGAAGCTCCCTGGTGCTGAAGCTGGTGGAGAAGCATGGCTCTGTGATCTCCATAGCCCACAGACTCCAAGGAGGAGCTGATATTGGGGCTGCTGCCCATTGAGGTGGCCCTTCCTCCAAAAGGGATACGTTTTATGATATGGCCCATGATACTGGTGCCCTTTGGGCAGGAGGTAGAAGACAGCGCCTCATGGTCGCTCAAGTAGACGGGGCCAGATGTTGCATAGGCAGCACTGAGGGACTGGATGTTCTCCATGGAGAGAGTTTTCCCCCGGCCAATAGACATGCTGCCCCTGCTGCGGGCTCTTGCCCGCTGGGGGCCAATTTTAGGAGACCGGGGAAGTTGTGGGGAATGAGCTGGGGCGACTTCAGCATTGCTGACTGATCGTGCACTACCATACATTATGGCTTCAGTAAGTAGAGGTGCTCATGAATAGAGGTGCAAATTTCAGTTTGATTCAACTGCCTTCCTCACACTTTCTTTTCTTTTTTTTCTTTACTTTTCATTCCATTGGCACAGTACAGTACTGTGTCAAGGAACAATTTAGCAGTTTGATTGTTTAATGTGAAAACGTATATAATGCCTGCCACCTCTATTGTCAGGTTCATACAGAAAATGTAATCACTGTTGATCTATATTGTCAAATAATCTGATACGTAATACTGTACATCCAACAAAATCTACAATGTGGTCTACACCTCCTTTCATGTCTCATCTTCCCCATTGTGTTTAAGTTATAAACTGGTTATAAATTTGTGCTGTACATACTGATCAGCATTATCTCACTCTCCTATGTCACCAGTATTATTCAGAGCGTGACATCAACATTTACATCTTTCTGATGGAGAGACCTCAAATTCAAGCTATCTGAAACTTGAGAAAACACTTCAGGCCATCTTTAATATAATCTGAAGGAGAGGCAGAAAAAGAAAGAAAGAAAGAAAGAAAGAAAGAAAGAAAGAAAGAAAGAAAGAAAGAAAATGCAGTAATTTAATACATCATAACATGATATTTATCAAACACACTTTTCATCGTATGCTTATATACACATTCTCATGTCATAACTAAGAAGTTTCCTTTTTAATTCACTGAACTGATATTTATCTACACTGTGAATGAGAAACGAGTGTTTTAAAGTACAGCTGCATCATAGTAAGTAGCCTGTTGCACTGTTTTAATGTGATATGAAAACAATGTTTAAATGCAGCGACACAGAGAAGGCTCACATAAAACGCAAAAAGAAAGACGGAGAAGAGAGAGAGAGAGAGAGAGAGAGAGAGAGAGAGAGAGAGAGAGAGAGAGAGAGAGAGAGAGAGCAAATATCTGCAAACCAGCAAAACACAAGATGGATATTTGTCTGCAACATCTCGTCTTAGTTAAAGTGACTGGGTATTCCTCGTATCTAAGTAAGCCTCGCTCGAGGTAGAGGATAAACCGACTGTCAGTCAACAAAGATGATGTCAGTGCCTTTGGTGGCCCTTGTCTGCCGACTCAGGAATAGCCTCAATCTGGCAACATCCCCCGATATGTCAAACGTTTTTTTTTTCCACACACGCAAACTATTATAAAATATTGTGTTAATTTTAATGCACGCAATTATTTTAGCATACAGTCCTTTATATTTCGTATCAAACTAATCAAGCGCTGTGGGTAGCTGCGCTCACTAAGGGTTGAGAATAAGAAACTCAGCAATCTCAAATGTAGACTAAATGTACAGCTACATGTGACACTTGAAAAAATGCCCCCCCACCAAAGGACGTACAGAAGGACGTTCACTTCTGTTTGGCTTTGTTCAAATACATTCACTTTCATTCTCAAATTCACCTTGTTCATTGCTGAGGTGCCCTAACTTACTTTGAAATAGTTAAAGTTAAGATACAAGCGATATGGTTATTGTTCGTCTTATAAAATGTGATATATAAATATTCATCTTTGGGTCAGTCCTCGCAAATGTTTTACTTTCTAAAATATTATTGAAAAACTGAACATTTATCATCAACGCACAGCGTCAGGTCTTTCCACAACCTCCCCACAGTGCAACAGATCGCGTTACGTCAAGAACAGTATAGTAAGCTACAGATAAAGTATACAAGTGATTCAACCGTATAAGCAGCTTATGTTCGCCCAAATGCCAGACTACTGGACATCCCTCTCGACCCATGAATGTGCGGATTAGTTCCGATATGCATTGGAACATCACTTCTAAAGCTAATACCGAATAGCAAGAGACTTGTTCGTGTGACATCACAGTTCTTGTAAGCCTAAGAGATTGAACTCACCTGCTGAAGTAAGGCAGGTCCTTCTCGCCTATTGCGAGACCTACTTGCGCTTAAACATCACATAACAGTCCTTACGATCGCAAAACGGCGCTTTACCATTGGCACGACGCTGCGGGTGCGCGCAACGTAGTCTCCCGTTTACTGAGTCTGGCAGAACGGCAGCGACTCCGTTAAAGGGACAGTCGAAAAAAGGCAATCTACGATGAATTTATCTCTGCTGTGAAAAGGCGGAGTTGTCAGCGTTTTTTTTCGGTTAGGTTGTGGGACGCTGTGGAACTCACAGTTTTTACTGCAAACAAATTAGCTCATAATTATGTAAAGGGCCTGCACGAAATACAGCAGCAATGATTACGCCCACACCCACGTGGACGACGGCTTGATAAGCTAGTTTAGTTGTTGCTGATTTCTTCGTTTGTTTTTTACTTGTCTAAATCATTTTTGTCGATTTGGCGTAGTACTGTTGCTTAAATGTTTAATGGCATAACTCTAAAGCATTTAAAAAGTGCAACCAAATGAAAATTTATGCAACTACGATACTTCATTTTTACATAAATTTTATATAAAATTCATTTTATAATAATTCACTATAAGGTAAAGTGTAAAACGTTATTTTTGTGGAAATATCACAACTATCAATGAGATGGCTCAGCCACTTTAATATAAAAGGTCGCTTTCTAATCGTAAAAGTAAAATCAATTGATGATTAAGCCAAGTCTATTGTGTATCACTGCATTACCTATTCTCCGAAAAATAAAAAAATACGTAATGTTTATATATTGCATTTGCTTGTTAACCGAACGTTTGAGTAGAAGACAGTGTTCTGTGTTTCAGCACTGGACAGCTCCTCTATGTCAGAATCATTTCATTCATTCATTCATTCATTCATTCATCTTCTAAACCGCTCAACACAGTTCAGGGTTGGGGGGGGCACACACACATTCACACTGCGACAATTTATAGACGCTAATCGACCTAACACGCAAAGGAAAGCTCACCACGGAGGATCATTTCACTTTATCTTATAAAAATAAATAAATATAAATAATTGCGTGGCACATGTTATATTTATGTCACGCTGCGCGCTACTGCGCTAAAAGAAGGGAGGCGAATGCCGAGCTTTGGGAATACAGACGTTTTATTTTTACTTTCGCTTTTCAACATGAATAACGACTGGGACCGCGACATAGGCATCGACAAAAAACGACCACAAAGTGTGACATAAACATGCTTAAGTACATTCACGCTGGACGCACCACAGGTGAAACGAGTAACAATTACAAGACGAACATTCAACACCACACCCACGTCACACACACACAGACGCACACACTCACTTGACGGACACGACGCACACACCTTCACACAGACAACCCCCCCCCCCCCCATAACAACGGGACAAGGGAGGAGGCAAGGGCGGCCACAATTTCAAAATGCGAAAGAACCATGTTTCCACTGAACACCGCATTTGTATTATTGTTAGTGGTAAAATGGAACTGTGTAATACTTAATGATTTGTTGACTTCCTTTCTCAGACCAGGACCTGATGCAAAAAATCTACCAAAATATTTCTAATGCCATACCATTATCTAATGTTTATAAACACTGTCACTTAATGCTACATACACAAATGTATAGAATTAGAGTTTAATTACCCCAAAATCTAGTGACAGTGAATGATATTCAACCGGCAGTCCTGTTTTATACAGTCCAATGACGTAAGACTGATAATCGATAGAGGAGTACCTGAAGCAAGCTACTACTTTTATCTGTCGCAGTTTATTAGTAGACATTCTGATCTAGAATAACATCTTGAAAGCCGCAGGCCTCATGCTGACATGAAGTCTACCAAAAAGTCTTCCATATTAACTGTGGCCAATTAAAAAGATCCGTGTTCACACAAATTGTGGGGCAATATCTAACACCATAAGATTTAAACAATTCATTCAGTTACCATTCGCGGTGTTTCTAACACTGCAGTTAAACATACATGACAGATTAAAATCAAATGGAGCCAAGTTATGAAGCCAAATATGTTTAACGATTTATTTTTGCTTTGTCTTACATTCATCAGTAAGGGAAGATATTTTATTGTTCACAGCTGTGGTCATTTTTGCCTGTAGCCCCCATCCTTCTCAGCACAGACCTTGTGCAGGTTACAACATAATATATGACTTATTTACCGACACAAGAAGATAATATTATACGGATAAATGTACTTTTCTAAATATTAGTTATATTCACTGTAGTAGTGTATCATTCAATTACACGATCTTTGAGGCAGATCTGCAAGTTACCACTTGTTTCTTGTACGTACAAAGAGGAACTATAAGCGAAGATAAGGAACTGGAAAAAGAGCGAGGGAGAGCAAGAGAGCGAGAGCGAGAGCGAGAGCGAGAGAGAGAGAGAGAGAGAGAGAGAGAGAGAGAGAGAGAGAGAGAGAGAGAGAGAGAGAGAGAG
>JAOXYF010000016.1:5886612-5929686 GCA_028565775.1 Sternarchorhynchus goeldii
AGAGAGAGCGAGAGAGAGAGAGAGAGAGAGAGAGAGAGAGAGAGAGAGAGAGAGAGAGAGAGAGAGAGAGAGAGAGAAACATCCCGTTTCGATAAATGTGTCAGTAAAAGAACCCCAGAAAGGTATGCTTTCTGTTATATATGAGATAAATGTCTGAACCTCAAATATTATTAAGTAAGTCAGGTTAAGAATAGTGTGATAAAAAATCTCTTAGTGAGAGATGTCCTTTCATTCACTTGAATATATAAAATAAAGAAAGCTTTAAATGTACAGGAAAGAAAAGAGCTCAAGTCGAAAGGCAGGTGGTGTTAAGACAATACGTGACTATAAGTAAAATTGAAAGAAGCCCGTTATGGGTAACTGTGGTAGAAGATGGGGACACGTGTTCTCATTATTATTAGAGGGGAAAGTATACACGACATACAAATCATAGGTGGTGACTGGTTTCATTAAGTTTTGCAAACAGCAGGTATTAGGAAAAGAAAAGAAAAACAATAAAAGACATACAAACATTTTTATAAACGACACTGATATTATTTCATGCATCATTTATAAATGTACATACTCAGATAATGTTATAAACAGATATTATTATATCAAGTCTGGTCATGTAAATGTTTATAATCAAAGAATTCCACATTGAAACATAGTTTGATATGAAGTTTATAGAATTATTGTTTAAATATCTATTTAAAATATATACAGTCTGTTACAATTTACATTTAAATGTATGAAAAAGGTCTTGTAAATGTGTTCTTAAAGGAATATTAAAGTGTTTCTTAATCTTATTCCTTTCTACTTCATCAGAGCATTGTAAATTACCATCAAAATTATCACTGTAATTTAATTTGAATTGACTTGAAACGTACTTCTCATAGAGCCATATACAAGAACATTTTAACATAAGAGAACATCTTATTTATTTATTTTATTTATTTCTTATTTCTATGCAGCTCTATCTAACTTTTGGACAATAATGCAAAATAGTAAAAGTAGTTCTGTTTATTTCACTTTTCCCTTAAGTGTTTGAAGTATTTATGTGTAATCAGGTGGAGCCATGTTTACGTTCATCTGAACATAATGTAGCAGGTAGTAGTATCATTATTGCAGATTCTTCTCTTCAGGAAAGAAGTAAAAGAATGTATGAAGCCTGCAAAAATATGTGTGAAGCATTTTCTGACAGAACAGCTACCCTTAGTACAATCTACCTTGGGCTTCCAGTATAAATATGTTTCAAGTTAATGTGTTTATCCTTTTTTAAGTACAGGCAAACATGCCAGAGATTTTTGTGGTAATCAGCCATACACTAAGAGGTGCTATAGATAGAGATTAGGTTGGAAATTGCTGGATCAAACTTTTTAGACTCTGTGGTGGGCCCGTAATCTAGTTGTCAGTTTAGAATTTATTAGTACCTTAAGCATCAATCTCAGGTTTTTGACAGTTCGTAAGACAGGAAGCTCTCTGTGACTTTCTTATCATAGGACTTCACATTGTCAGTGGCTAGAGCAATACGCAGGTCACTCCAGAAGAGAGGCTGGGCCCTAGGGTTCTTAGGCCAGGATAGAACTGACTTCCTGCAAAGCCTCTTTCTCATCTGCAGGTACTTGAGCTTGGGAAAAACTGCATCCAGGAGAATCAGTACTGCAACATCCACTTTCTCATCCAGAAGCCTTTGTTGAACCAGGAGAAAAGCTTGCCTTATGATCCCATTCATTGAAGCACAGCCACCATGGTTTGTCAGCACAAACACTGTCTTTCTGCTGTTGTACACTGAGCTGTGTAGATTCTCAATGCATGACAACCCTGGTAACCAATCACGTTCCTCCAGACAAATATGAAATCGCCATCTTCCTTTGTTCTCCAAGTTCATCATCATTTCACTGTAGATCCAGTCCCTGACTGCTTCGTTCCTTGTGTCAAATACCACAAATGCATCATGTTGGTTGCTTGCCATGTTTTCTCCATTAAGTGGAGTGTAGCCTTTGTGTCCTGCCCATAATATCTGGAAACAGTACCACAGATCCCAACCATACAGATGTTTCAAAAGGGGGATTGCAGTTGCTACAATAGTAAGTAAAGAGGTACAAAGGAAGGCAACACTACCAAATATCTCCTGGCAGGAGCGGGGATCAATGGAAAGGATGTTTACTCCTGTCTGTGACTCAGGGAAACCACAGCGAACATCTGTGGTAAGGTGTGGGATATCCAAAGGACTTGCTCGCAGAAAATCAGCAAACAAAGAAGTGGCACAGCTGCAAATGAATGGGTTAGCATGTAGTGTCAGCTTGCAAGAGATGTTCCTTCTATGTTCGGCATCAGGGATAGTACAGCTGGTATGGGTATTCTGTAATGAAGGTGGAAGAACATGCATTTCTATGATCTTCAGCTGGTTGTGATTGAGCATGAGGTTTTTAAGGGATGTTGCCTGGCTGAAGAAAGACTCTGGAATTGCACTTAGTCTATTATGACTTAAGTCTAGGCTTGTGAACTTTACTCCAAAGTAGATAATTCTGTCTGGTAGAACAGAGAGATAGTTTCCACTGAGGTTTAGGTAGCAGAGGTTACTGAGAACTGACATGTTAATCCAGGGGAAGTAATTCAAGAGATTTGAGTCCAACCTGAGTACACGTATACTTTGAGGAAGGTTGACCATTGCCTCGGGGGAAAATGATATTAACTGGTTGTCAGAGATATCAAGATAACTGAGGTTTGTCAACCCTTGAAAGAAGTGTATGTACTGATCTCCTCTTGTGTCCCACATAATATCCAACCGGTTCCCAGAGAAGAAGAGATATTTTAGAGATTTACTAATAAGAGTGTTAGAGATCCGAATGCCAATGTTGTTGTTTGCTAGACTGAGAACTTCTAACGAAGTCAAATTTGATATGAAAGTGAAGCGATGACCTATTCCCCTTATAAGAAAGTGGAATTCATTACTGCTAAGATCAAGAACCTTTAGCGTGGTCCTTAGCTCCTGGAAAGCTTCGTTGAAGTATAGGTCAATGCGGTTGTGTGCCATGTTGAGATATATCAATTTTGTAAGAGGGTAGAACTGCTGGCCACTCAAAGTTTGACTCATGTAGTTGTAGGATAAGTCTAAGCATGCAGCTTCTTCCATTCCTCTGAAAGTACTTGCATTCAGCCATGGAATATTATTTTGAGATAGGTCAAAAAATAGTTTCTCATAACAGAGACACTTTTGAAAATACCACAGTGTATAATTTTTTGGACAGTCTACCTCAGTGCACTGCATAGATGTCATCCATAGCTCTGACGTCAAGGCAGGGGTTTCTTGAGTTTGCAGCTCCTCGTCCCTCTGGTATTCACTCAGTGCCAGGGAATACAACTGTATGTCAGTAGAGCTGACAATATAATATGGGTTGAAAGCAAGCATGTTCTGGGAAAGCACCACTGTTCTCAAGGCTTTTAGGTAGCTGAATGCAGTCACATTGCAGGAACTCATGAAGTTCATACGCAAGTCAAGATACTCGAGCTTTGGCAGTTTAACCAGAGGTTTAAGGCTATGGTTAGACAGCTGATGAAAGAAAAGCCCACTTAGATACAACTTCCTCAAGGACTTCATCTTGCTAATAGATGGTGACAAAATCAGCTCTTGAAAGATTTTCTGTGGCTGATAGTTATAGAGAAGGTTAAGGGATACTACACTCTGCAGCTCCTCAAAAAATGTGCCATTATGGATACTGAAGGCTAGGAAATTGTCTGAAAGGTCAAGGGCTTTAAGTTTGTTTAGCTGTGCAAAAAGATTTTTAGGGAGGGAATGGAGTGAGTTTCCCCGCAGACTGAGTTTAATGAGAGAGTTTCTCTGGTCGAAGAAGGCTCTTGGGTGCAGCCCTAAAGATGCATTATTTGGACAAGGGAAACAGGGCTGAGCTGCATGGTCACACCTCTGACAGTTCCACTCTAAGTTAAGGAAATGGAGTTTTGTCAGGTTGGCAAATGATTCTTCTCTTATCTCTGTGATCTTGTTTTCTTTCAGGTCAAGATTTTCCAGTAAGGATGGTAATTGTTTGGGAACTGATGTCACATTGTTAAAGCCAAGGGTAAGGTTCCGAAGCTCAGGTAAATCCTGAAACACTTGTGGATCAATGAAGAACGACTCGTTACAAGGGTTGGCATAGTAACAGTTTTTAGCAAGTAGTAGCTGTTTGAGGAGAGGTGTCTTAAGAGGGTGTTCAATCCGGAAAATGTTATTAAATTCCAATCCTAGGACCTCCAGACTCTGTGGCAGATTTGGTATAGTCTTAAGGCTGTTTCCAGCCAAATGAAGGGAGCTCAGCTTCGTGAGGTTAACAAAAGCATCATGGTCAATTGTGACTTTGCATGAGGGTAATCTCAGGGCCTTGAGACGACCTGGCAAACAGTTCCACATTAAACTGAGATGCTGGAGATTGGGTATATTTGAGAAGTCATCACTTTTTACTTGCTGTATCAGATTTTCATTGAGGTTAAGTGAGATAATGAGAAGTGACATGAATTTAGGGACACTAGTAAGACTTCTGTGCTTGCAGTCAACATATATGTCTCCATTTTCAACAGTGCTACTATCACAAGGATAGAATTTAGGATCTATCATCTTGACCACACAAAGCTGATTTAGCATTAAAAATAGATACAATCCAGCTCCAAACATGACCTACGGACATAAAAAGACACGGGTTAGCATGTACATCTACATTATGAATAATAGAAGGAGGATATGATCAAACTGTATGAAATACGTACATGCTTTCCAGGTGCAGAAAGTTAACAAGAGGACAATGTCACAATATTCCTTTTTTACATGATTATTTGTTTTTAATTACACAATAAAACACCGTTTTCAAATTTCATATTATTTAGAGATGACATATTATTCACAGAATATTTTCTTCTTTTTGAATTTTGAATTTGAAAGCAACACTTCTCATTGTAGGTTTAGCCAGTAAAAGCTAATGCATAAATCTCTATTATTCTAAATCTCTATATTAATTCAGTGAAGTTCTCTCAGGATTTCCATTTGATCATATAACCTGTACAGCTCTTGTATCTTGTAAATGTCTATCTTAATTGTATCAGACTGTCTGGGTACTGTGTAGAGACATGAAAGCTCTCATTGTATTTACTAAGTTTCTGTTTTTGGCTAGTGAATGGAAATGTCCAACCAAAAGACTTTATATTACTTTTAAAACTTTACTATTATTTTTTACTTTACAAAAACTATTCTGGAGAAACTGCATTAGAAGAAACATTAAAACTGTATATGACAATATTGAAAAAAAACAATCAGGTGACAAAATTTTATAAAAAGGCTATAAAACTCATTTTAGAAATGACCTGATACAGCATTTTATCTCTTTGCTGATTTTACAGTTTGTGTTTAATATTTTAATTAGGTGTTTCTAATCTAGTAGGTGTTAATGAAAAAAGGGAGAGGTGAGATCAGATTTCCATACCCAAAGCCATTTTTCTCTATAGCTATTTTAAAACAGTTGTTGGTACTTTTGCACTGCATGCCTGTGCCTGCCATACTTCCTCATAAGTAAACAAACTCAGATAAAAAAAAAAACGTTTATACATACATTGGTGATGATAGTTTCATAGATCATAGCAGCTCTTAGTGCATGAAATTAAAGGCTGGGCTAAAATCTCTGCGTAATACTTGAGTACATGTTCAGCAGCATTTTTAACAGGGACCGTCTCAAATTTTGCTTTATTGCATGTAACTATTTGAGATGCTTCACTACTCCTTTCCAAATTCTTCACATATTTTTAAAGTAGATTATTACTTACCAAAAAGATCCTTATATACAATCCTGTAACTTGAAAGAACACTGTAATGGGTGTGCAAAGAAAAATCCCAATGAAACAGCTTTGCATAACCCTGTTTTGAGAAGTGAAAATGTACACCTCAGAACAACATACATGCACACACAGCGTACAGTACTCATATCTCCAGATGTTCAGTGGTCAGGCAGAGCACCTCACTGAAAAAAGTTATTTTAATCACAAGACTGTCACACTTGTATTCCTTCCCTCTAGATGAGCATGCTGTGCTAGTCTGTCATACTGCTGTAAGCAAAAGACAGAATTATTCTATTATAAACTTGCCAAGATGTGGCATCAGATAGCCTCTAACAAGTTACACTGCTGCCATGTTTCTCCAAAATAGCTTTAACCAGATAACAAATCTTTAAATTGTGAACTGAACTTCAGGTTCAATGAACAAAAAGTTCCACTCATTTCCTGCCTAGAGGTCATACAAATAAAGATGCTTTGGTTTAAAAAAAATAATGTGCGTGGGAGGGGAAGGGTCAGTCACCTAAAATATAAAGACTCTGGAGCCTTTTTAACACATCTCATCTGCTCTGTGGGAGCAGGTGCTGTAACAGCATTGTGACAGGATGATCAGGTCAATAAAAAAAATGTCCTTCCCTTTTCCTGCATAAATACAGACCAATAAAAAAAAAAAAAAAAACCTCAACGCACAACTAGTATTCTAGATTATACTATACAAGAATGAGAGAGAAAAAAAAAGAGGGTTTGTGAAAAATAACAAGCACAGGCAACCATATAAACATTTTTATTTTGAGAAGAAAAATGTAAGCTTACATTAGACAAAAATAAGTGACCACATGTATGTGCTCTACATAGACGAAAGAGAGGAAAGACAAGTTGAAAAAACTTTGGTTAAAAATTCCTGCCAATGAAATTACACATTTGGCACAATCACCAAAAAATTTTCTATGAGAGCAGCTAAACACAAGTGCCTGGAAGAACCCACCCGAGAAATACACATCAGATTTTGGTTTTTGTATTGGCATTAAAGATTTTGGCATGGACTGCCATCATTCAAGTACATTTTTAAAACCAGTGCAAGAACATAGATGTACCAAAATTAAGTTTTTTTTTTTTAAATACGTTTAATTTCTTCCAAACCCATCACCAAGGACTACATGTTAATAAACTAAAAGAGACAGACAGTGTTCCTTTTCTTTTCACATACATTTCCCTTCATAGTAAAATCCTTTCCATTAAGGTCCATGCTTTTTCCTCATAATTTACAACTACTACAGATTACATTTTTAATGTGTACTATAAGGAAGGCTCTTTGCTTGAATTCATTTAAAGCAACCATCCCACACCTGTTAACTGCCTGTAAGGAACAGTCAAAATCTCCATTAGTTTGTCATCATGTAGACCTCAATTAGTCGAATCATCCCCGTATTGTTTATTTATTTATTTATTTATTTTAACAGATTAGTGCTCATTTTTTTCATTGCAACATTGTTTTAATGTGTGATCCTATTACAGTCTGGTGATCACAGGGAGAGGTGCTGGATGATCCACAGAACAATGTTCATAAATCCATCCGATTCTGCATCCACTTTGGACAAGGAATGGTTGTTGTCTGGGTACCATAACAACCTATGGACAAAAGGTTCATTTACATGCATGTTATACACTTTAGAAAACATTCATTTTTGTTTTTTTTATTTTACTGCAGTAACAGCGCCGTCTGGGCATTAACATGGAAGAGTCAAACCAGAGGCCTGTTTCAACCGGCTGTGCTGGTTTACCTGACAGGTACATGCAAGGCCTTCAGTGATTTGTAGTACTCCAGACCTTGTTTATCAGGCACACGACGGTCATCCTCCCCCAAGCAAAGCAGCACAGGGGCCTTTACCTGAGGAAAGAAGTGTGGGGAAAACCAGGCTAGTTCAAAGCGAAATATTTAGCAGTTAAAGGAGTTAAAGTTGGCCATGAAACAACATGAAGGCTACGATACCGGAAACATAACATAAGCTCACCTGTGCGACATATTTAATGGGGGATTTGTTTAGCATTTGCTCCAGCATAGCAGGGCTCAGAAGGGTGTTAGTGTTATAATCAAATCCAGCTTCCACTACACACCTGCATACACACAAACAAATGTAACAAAGAAAGAAGAAGAAGAAGAACAAACAAACAAACAAACAACTACACTGTCCAGTGTGGGATAATATTCAAGCTGCAGGATAAATGGCCGCCGCACCTCTGTGATAACACCCCACCCCACAAAAAAAAATTTATTATAAGTTTTTTTTTTTTTTTATGTCAGAGATACAGAAACGGAGAGGAAATTTTCTACTATTACCAGTCAGGAATATCGGTACTGCCGATCATGGACGCCAAGTTGATGACTGGGTTCCGGGCTGCACAGGCCTTATAGAAGTCTGGATATTGACCAATCAGGTGGCAAGCCAAGAAACCACCATGGGAGCCACCAGTAATCGCAACCTTCTCTTGGTCAAAGCCTCCTCGCTTCAAAACGCTCTCGACAGCAAACTGATACACGTACACGCGAACAATTACATATTAAACATTATAAACAAGTGAAATAATTATATATTAAACATTGTGAATAAATGACGTATTAAACTTTGCCCACATGAGTTGGGCATCACCAATCAAGTGGCATTAAATACTGCTCTCAGTGAGATAATAAAAATGTCAAAAATAAATCAGTGCAAGCACAATGTACCGCACTGTCTTCACCTGAACATCCTTCACGTCCTGTGTGCCTACGTTTCCAGGGAGGGACAGGATGCTGTCCTGACCATAGCCAACAGAGCCTCTGTAGTTGACTGACAATACAACACAGACAGGACACATCACACAGTGCTTAGGCCAGCATTTTGTAAACACACAAGGAGATTTTACTTTAGCCAAGGCTTGAATTCATTTAAAAGGCTGTGAAGCGACTTTTTTCATGGTGGGAAAACCTCACAAATATACAAATTTAAGTGATAGTCTCCCGCTCCTAGATGTAAAAGAGTGCAACATCTCGTGGTGGGTGTGGATGAACTCGAACACACCCACCACACGCAGGGAGGGTAGAACAACTAAAAAAGGAAATGCATGGATTATATATGGAAGTAGCTAGGAGTAGACAGCAAAAATTCATGTGGGTAAATATTTGTAGTAGAGCCATTTCTCACTATATGTTGTCACAAACCTGCAGTGGCATGCAGTATGGGAGGTTTTATTCATCTCAAGACGTTACTTTATCTAATGATACTGGATGATTTTGATGCTTCTTATGCCAAAACTTGGTGTTCAAGTGGCAAGTATCCCATAGAAAGTTCTGCCCGTCCCAAACACACTGCTCCCCTCTTTCCGATGCTTGTTCATAATAGGGTATCAAGTTTGCATGTAGGCTGTTTGCAACGTTTGTCCACAGTTTGGATAATTCTTATGCTGCATGAAACATACCTTACGATTGTGGTTAGTATCAAACACGACTTTCAATACAAAAGTCTCATGACAGCCTTTTATAATACTTTTCACTGCAACTTCAGGTTTCTTTCATTTGGGTTTCCCAACATTTGGTTTCTACCCATCTCCCCTGTGCCAACAGACACACCATCATGAGCAAACAATTCACAAAGGATTTCATTAATGCAAGAGAGAACACACTTATGTTTGCATTCACCTGCCCGTGCACACGCTCTCTCTCGCACACACACGACCTTCAGATAACATCTTCAGACAACAGTTCAGCAGAGAGTAACCCAACAAGACACAATGACTCAGTCTTAGCTACTTAAGTGACGCAACCCAACAATTACTGCCTTAACACCACCGTCAAATCAATGGCAGATCTAGCATCAGGCTCATCCAGGCAATCTATGGAGAGTAACTGCGCTAATCTCTGATTATTAAGTGCGCTTTAGCACAGGTGACAGAAGTACACGAGGGGGGCTCAGGTAACGGCCGACACAGGGACAGACCAGGACACAAGAGAAATCGGACGCAAAGAACAACGTTATGTTAAAATATTACTCACCCAGTAAGACACCAAAACCCAACCTGCAAAAAACTGCTGGAAACAGCAACCAGTCAGCTACTATTACAGAGTGAGGTCCTCCTGGAAGAGAGACAGAGATATTAAAACAACTAATACTGGATCTTATTCATTTGTGAATTACAGTAATATTGCAGAACACACCATGTGGGTTCACAATGAGGGGCAGTTTTGTTCCTTCTGTCACATCTTTTGGTTTCAGCAGTATGGCTTCAAAGTCCAGGCCAGCTAATACCAGGGAACGAAAAGACGAATGGAGAAGACTGAGATACAGTGGTTGTTTCTAGCACATGTTCAGAAATTAACAAAAGAGGGAACATGCAGTTTTACTACATCACTGGTTGTTTAAAAAAAGTTTTATAAATGCTATACATGTAAAATAAACACATATATAAATAAAGAAAATAAGATTGTTCCTGATTTATCTGTTAACTAACAAAACATTCCTGTTAGTGACTGTTGGTATTCATGAACCAGCCCAGGCCTTTTCAAATGAATGCATTGCTTTTAATTTATGATGTCCACCACTTAATGCATACTTCTGTAGTTTCTCTCTTCAGCATTTAAACTGCTTTAGGTAATGTTTGGTGTGGCTAGTTATGCTTGTTCAGGGACAATGTGTGATAAATTAGCCTTTTGGCTACATTTGCGTGTCTGAACATACTCCATTACACGGAACAAGACGTTACGTACGTATTTATTTTTGTTTTTAAAGTTCATTTTGTTGCCAAAAAAAGTTAAATCTGAAGGGAAAATTGTTGCTATTGTTTTAGGGGTAGAACTCCACACAAGCATCTGATCAGGATGTACCAAGTTACACGTGGGACAGAGTACTCGTGAATTTACCAAAGAGTTTAAGCACTCCATTAGTTATGAAGAGCATCAGAAAAATGTTAGAAAATGTAAGTGTGTTTTTAGTACAAGATTATGAAGTACCTAGCATTACCAGCGCTTTGGAAAACCAATCGACATTTGGGTCACTTTGTCCTGCTGTGTGAATATAACCTTTGAGATATTTTCATTTCTGCTTTGAGCCAGTGGTTAGTAAATTAAGGTCACCCTAAATGTCACTGTACAAAGCCTTCTGCTGTTTAGATGAAACATCACAGACTGTAGTGTTCAGAACTTTAGGCATTTTTTGTTACTTTTTTTTATTTTTGTGACAAAGCTGTGACAAAACCACCTGCAGCTCGTGTCTGCTTGTACATGAAGTACATTTTTACCTTGCTCAATTGGGATGTAAATCAAATTATAATATTCCAGATTAAATAGTAACGGAATATGGCTGTCATTTCAATAAGTAACGAAGCATCGTGACGCATTGTGACACCGCGATGGAGAAAAGTAACGATGTGAATCGTTGATGTTTATTTTGGTGACAAACATTTTGGTGAATATTTTGCTCTCTAATGCAGTTGCATTGTTTGAACACCAGAGGTCACACTCGACCTACAGCGAAGATGTTAAAGTAGCACATACTGATAAAAATAATACGTTATAAATCACTGTTCCTTGTACTTTTTTATTTTCTTCTAGTTTCATTTCTATTCTTGTTTAACATATGCGGTTCATTTCTGTATCATTTCACCGTTTATGACTTAAAACTAAAAAAAGTGTGCTTTCTCTACACTTTTTTACAATTTTGTTTACAATTGTAAACTACTTTTCCCAATTTCTCTTAATTGCAAGGGACTTTATACACTTCAAAAATACTGGCCCCCCTCCCTGGTTAAATTGTTTAATTAGTGAGGGAAAAAAAAAAAAAAAACAACAAACAAACAAAAAAAACAAACAAACAAAAAAAAAAACCCTATGAATCCAGTATCGTGAATCAAATTGCAAGCAGTGTGAACTGATACACCCCTGTCAATAAAATAAACAAGACATTTACTACCCTTGGGCCAGATTTGCGCTACCTACGTACGTGTGTGTGTGTGGCAGAATCCAGCTGAACAGGTCTATTCCTTAGATTTTCTAACTTGAGTTCAATAAAAATGTACATGTGTACCAGTTCATTAAAGAAAACTGTAAACTCACAGTATTGGCTGTTGTCCTCCTCAGGAGGCGGGGTAAAACTGAGAATCTGCCAGTCAATTTCAGGCTGCGTCTCAGCTTCCTCTAGGGTAACCCATGACATCTCATCCTCTGAACCACTCGCTGGCAAAAAACCCACCCTCTATGGAAGGAGAAATGCAGCTTTTTTTCCCCATTCATATTTCCCCCCCAAAACATATCGTGCACATTAGAGCATACATGTCTGAATCCAAAGACTATTTAACTCAGTGCAGTCTAGCATTGATGCAATGTTTTTTCTTCCCCAGAAGAAAGGCTTTTACCAGGTTTGCAGGGCAGTTTGGAGATGAACAGCTGACCACCATTAGGTCCCTATGAATGGTCAGTAGATGCCAACTTCCCATGTTTGACTCTAAGGAAAAATGGGTCACTGTTAAATGAGTGAAAGAAAAAGACCATGGATTAAAGGTGAAGGAAGAGTGTCGCACACACTTGAAGTAAGAGATGTAACTTGGCCTGAAGAAGTATCAACCACTAGAAGATCCTGTAAAAATGCAGACAAGCAAATTTAGACAATATCAGGAACAATGAAAATTTGAGAAATCTGTTTGCTGATCAATAATCTTATACAAACAAATCAGATTTGTTTGAGTTATGAGACAGAATACCAATTCTGCATTTCAAAAATGTTGATAATGCAATGACTCATCTCCATGACAAAGGTTACCATGGTGAAAGACTACTAGGCAATGGTTGCTATGAAATACCTTGCGACTCCTCTGAGCACTGGATACAAGGACTCGCTGGCTGTCAGCTGACCAGCACTGATGAGACAGCACAGTGCTGTAGATCCCAGTAAAGCCATCTGAAAGGTTTTCAGACTGGTCAACATGACTTAAGGATAAGGATAGTCATTTCTACATAGCTTCATCAAAGGAAGCATTAATACCACACACACACACTACCTTCTCTGGCTCTCTTGACTATGTCAACCACGACTGTCGTCTTCTTTGTATACCAATCATACTGTGGATGTTTGCAAAACCAACATAGTGAGATCCAAACCCACAGCATCTCAATTTCTAATACACAAAACACACACCCCCCAACGCACCATGCACATTTTGTTGCACTGCTGGTGTGGGCCGTACACTCCGCACTCAAGGTAAACTATGCGGCAACGATCCGGACTCAGACGAGGGGAAAAAACTGCAGCCGACTCCGACGACAACTGTTCTGATAGAGGAGAGAAGAATTTCTGTTGCTGCTACATACAGCGGCACACAGAGCGCAAAGCAGTATATGTGGCATATCATTAAAAGGTTAAAACACAACATACCACATTTCCCACCAGTAAGATCCACATAAAACAGAGAGGACCTGGCATAGAAACACAATGCAGTGTAAAAATTGTAGCTCTCAGGACCTTTTATCCCAGTGTAAACATTTCACTTATTCACACCAAGACACATGTAAACACACCCACGCACCTTCTGTTGGAGCAGTACTTCAGGCCCAGTCTGAATGGCTCATGCCACCATCCCACAAACACCACACCTGTGTCATTGGGGGCCCAGAAAGCCTGCAGATGCAGGAATCACAGTGACTGTCATCACAAGTCCACATTCACACACAGGTCAGGTTAAGCAGTTCTGTTCAGAGGTGAAGTGCTTCAGTGCTTTTCAGGACACTTGCACACCTGTCCTGGAGAGATGTTGTCAGGTATACTCTCAAGCATGGACACATTGTTGCCTTCAATGTCCAATACACAGAGCACAGGTGTGGCCTTATTGACTAGAGCCTCTCCCCAGTCTTCATAGTACACAAACTGGTCACCCTGAAGGAGAAAAGTCACACATTTATACTACATATTCAGGTACTTCTGAAGACAATGTTTACCTACATACATGTATAATTATTCAAATAAATGCATATTTACCATATGTAAAATAATTCAACCTTCAATGCAAAAACATTAATTTGAGTTGTAATAAAATATTACTACAGATTAAAAGATATTCATAAAACATCCCCAAAACTACCCTAAAACAAAACAACCACCTGTCAGCACACATCATACTGAGGTTTATTTATTTATTTATTTTTTACCTTGACACCATCCTCTTTCTTCTCTGACTTAATCACATCATCCTCATCACCAAGCAAACTGGTTTCTGACCCCGGCTAGAATGGACAAAGTGGAGTGGGTTTAGAAAGTCCCCCACCACCCCCATAAGTACACCATAAATGAACTAATGACTGAGTGTAATACCTGGAAATAGGACTCGGCCTTGGGCCGTTTCTTCTCGGCCACATACAGGAGATGAGTCTCCGAGTGAGACCACACCAGGCTGCCAAACTGATCTGGGGGGGGGGGGGGTTGTGTAAAGATGGTGATTCTCATGACGACTTTTTTCTTACACCATACCTGTAACTTTCCACTGTGATCTTGCAGCACTTACCATCTTCATACACCTTTCCGTGTTTCTTCAGTGCTGTCAAGTTAAGGCTTTTTATCTTTCTGTTCCTATGCCAGATCTAAAAAAAATCCACCATGTGGCAACAGAAGTTAGGAGAACATACACGGTTATGAAAAGCAATGGTTTGAAACACAGGGCACAGTGCTGACATGTCGATTAATCTGTGCAAAAGAAAAGCATCAGAAATGTAGAGGACAAACCATAAGGCCCACACCATACACATAAAACTGGCCTGTGCACTTCCTACAAAACAACTGGATGGACAAGAACATTTCCAGAGAGTTCAGACAGATTCATTGACATGTTGGGGCTAGCTCACCTCTAGAAACTGCTTCTCCTCTCCCTTAATGGAACATTCCCTCACCACAGCCTTCATCTCTCCAGAGGGAGAGTCCTGGCTGAGCAACCTGCACACAACCATAATGCAGTGATCACAACAACTGCTTAGTCAAAGTATACTGTGTGGATGCAGCATTAAATATTAGAACACTTTTCCAGAGATCCTATTTTAGAAAGTGTACTCTTTATTGAGCTCGTCACGTGCACTGCGAGTTAGGATTAACAAAAAGCAAATATCTGGCAAATTGTTATGAGCCTTTACCTTGGGAAATCTTGTTTTGTTGATTTGTTTTAATATTATAACATAGCACTACAATTTCCAGGTTTCACAAATGGTGTAGTTTATTTTAATCTCTCAGACTTCTGTATTTGCTTTATTATTGTCTCACTAGTCAATAAAATGCTATTTTAGAGATCTGCAGACTCATCATACCAGTTAGTGATGGTTACATTTACTTTCCTTCAGTTTTCTGTACAGCTATTTTTCATTTTCTAGCCTTACAGTTCTTCATCTTCAGCTGACTAATCTTCACAAGACCTTGATTAGATAGAGCAAGTGTGTTGTGGGATGTGTTGAAAAGATTTTGAAAAATGCAAATGGTCTTCAAAAGATGGGCAGTAAGCGTATTGGAAGGTATTAATAAACCTACTCTCCCTTGATTTCTGTGCAGTTGCCAGAGGGCCCAGAGTAGACGATCGATTTGTTGTCATGAAATACGATGTACTGCCGGCAGAATTTAACTTTTTCATTCCTCTCCAGATCCTGCTGAGTCCACTCTGAAAAACAAGAAGACTAAACAATAAACTGTATGCACTTTTATTTTGGTTTGTATCGTAAATACAAAAGTACCACTTGCTTACTAACATGTACTCACTCTTATTAGAAATACCTGTCCTGTAGGCATGTTTTGGAAGTTATAGTGCAAATGCATAATGTGTTAACATCTAGGCTTTTCTGAACACAGTAGCGGAACCGTCACGTCTGGATTGGAGAGTACCGTCAATGCAACAGTGACACTGACGTGTCACATGACAGCAAAACTGCTTTGTCAGGACAACACCCACCACCTTGCCACTACCAGTATTACAACCAAGTGGAGAACAGCCCACCAATCAAATATACAGTCAGGAAGAGTATTTGGATAATTATAGTATATGTTGGCTGACAAGTTGTCAGCCGCAGTATACAATATAACACTATGACTGATCTCATGCCAAATTTTGACACTAAGCCATTGTTTAAATATAATGACCACAATAAAGGCGATGACACGATCACACTGCACAGACCATTCAGAAAATCCAACCTGTTGAGATGTTGCTGTAACTTCCACCATACTGAGACGTGATCACTGGCCCTACGTCGGCGCGACTGAGGGACGGGAACTGACTCTGCTCCCGATAAATCTTAGCGATGTAGTCTAGGCTGGTGACGACCTTGTGAGACATATGGAAAAAGCACGCGTGTAAATTCAGGGACATAATTCGACGGGCAGAGCATATCATGCTCCAGCGAGAGAAAAAAACGTCCGCCCAAATTACAGATCAACGCTAACTAACAAGCTAGCTACTAAGTAACGTTAGTTATAGCTAGCTCGGGAGTTATCTAGCTTGTCGACTAGCAACTAGATAACTGGTCTCATTGCAACGCTAGGTCATGACAATATCAGCTGCTAAACATACTGACCAAACAAGTATATCAAGAAATAAAAACAAGGCTTCAATAATAATAATAGGGAGCTAGCCTTAGCCAGATAGCTAACTAGTACCTAGCTGTTTTCTTCGTATCTCGGGTAATGGAGCTAGGGCTAGGTTAGCTAGCTAACTACACGACTAACGTTACCCCTTAACTTTAGCATGGAGCAACTTAGATAAAACGCCAGTTAACGTAGGACTGTATCGAGTTAACGATACAAATGAATCTGGATACACTTTAAGATAGGTTATCGCAATGACCCGTCAAATCAAACTTTATGCCATTTACCTTAAAATTCATGTCGCCTGCAAGATCCAATCCAGCTCTTCGTTTCGTGCGTTTTCTTTAAGCTAGCTATCTTTTTTGCGAAATATTTTAGCTATCTTAGTGCTTAACCAAAGCAAGTTCGCTGTGTTGTGGTTGTTTTAACCACTTCAAAAGGGAACTTGGATAATCTTAGCTAGCTCGATCGACAAATAGCTTTAACTTAAAAGGGTTGATTTTTTTCCCCTGAAAGCAAAAGCTCGCCACGAATAATTGTTTAGGTCTGTGAGCCTAGCACACGCTAAAGGTGTTTAGATTAGTATTTACTATGATGAAAGTGCGTTACGAATTCTTGCATTAGACCAGTATCTACCTAACTGAGAAATGTTTATTCACTGGTCCCCTTTTAATGCAGCGCTACTACGCCTGCGCTTGTCTACTCCCTTTGAGTAACCGACGTCGTAGATTACTTACGTAAGAGAATTTAGTAATTAGCTATAGTTCACACAACTGGGCTCATTAAGGTTGCATCTAAAATGTATGGGAACATAATTGATTGTTTTAAATTGTTTAAATAAATTAATTGAATTTGATTGTTTTGAAAGTAATATGTGTTTATGATACAGAGTGTCACACTTCCTTGCGTCACGCCTGAAAGAGATGATCTGCTCTAGGTTTAGCATGCTAAACATAAAAAATCTTATAGCTTGACGCGATCCATTTTAATTGTCTGCATCCTCTTTCTTTTGAGATTTTTATAATCATCATAGCTTTGTATCGGTGGTAATCATACACAGAATAATTCATGTAAAATATGACATTTTCCTCTGATTGGGTTTCTTCGTGAGAAAAACCCAGTGACATTCTGGTTCAAGGTGGGACAAGACTTTCCAGATGATCTCCATCTTTGGGCATCCATGAGCCAGTGCCCATTTCTTTCTATTTTTTCTGTTCTAACAAATAAAAGTACACCCACTTGTTTTTCAAATTCTTATTTATTCTTTTTTCCTGATTGAAATGTATTGTAGGATCATTTTCATTCATCACATAACATGACATGATGCACCAAGCCAACTACAACTGTTTACAGGTATACACTGAAACATACACAAGGTTTACAATGGTTTACATGAATAATAGCTCATTGCACTTACAACAGTGAATGTAACATTTTTTTTTAATCTCAATCCCTTAAAAGTTCTCAGCTATTTTCTTTTGCTGTTTTATATTTAAATTTATGTTTCTCCTTTCAAACTTCCCCTGCTGCAACCCACAAGTTACATGGAAGCCAGGGTCTCTTCTTCATAAAGGATTTTTTTCTCATTATACAAACACAACATGTATAGAAACTCTACACAGACCAATAATGTTTCCAAATACAATTTGTTCTTTTTTCTCCAAACAGCCCACATGAGCTGACCACATACACAATGCTGTTTTTAATGTTTTCTCAGTTGTTGATGCTTTGAACTTTATACACAAAAGCACAATTTTGGCAGGTTTTTCAAGCACACCATTTGCTTGTTCCATGTAAGGGTCGTTTGTGCACATATGAGATTTACATGTCATACAGGTCTGGTATTTATAGTGAGAATGGCTGCCAGTGGGTCTGAGGAGAAAAGGAGTGGGTATCAATGGACTGCTGCTAAAGGCTCATGCACTTGTTACTTCATTTTACTTTTAAACAAAAGGTGATATTTTCCCTGATGTCTGGTTGACAGGATTTGTTGCTTTACACATTCTCCTCCCTTTCTGTTTCTGGAACCCTTGCCTAATTTCTGGAACATTAAGTCCATTTCAAATGCCCTGGTTTAAGCCTTATGCTGGACTAGATTAGAGTTTTAAATAAACATGCTCAAGTGAATTTTCCTCCTAGTACAACATTAGGTTTAAACAAAGCCCAATAGACTAGCCCTTCTTCTGTCATCCTGTTTCTGTGTGCTAACAGCCTGCTAGAGCAACAAATGTCCAGGGTGACACAGCACATTAGTGATAGTACAATTTTTTGGTCAGTGTAAAACCATAAGACGAGGGATGATATGCTTTCCCTGTCACACATTACCGCCAAAAGCCCCAATAATCCTGTTAGGCTCAGGGCAAAAACAACATGGCTTTCTTAGTATTGTAAATAAGCCCTTACAACTATGCATATTAAGTCCCCTTTTATGTCACCATGATACATTGACTGTGCTTTCCTGAGGTGAATAAAATCATACATAGACAAAACCTAATTGTATTTGATGAATACACAACTCATTTAGCTGTTATTTGTAATAATGGTATATATAATGTTAACAAATTTGTGTTATGATTTTGGATATTCAAAATAATTGGTGATGTGTGAAATAAAATTCACTGGTCATTATTAAAATATTTATACAGTTAGTTCCTACTTTAATCTATTTCATATGGTTACAAGTGTAATATATATTCTATATGTTGCTAACATTATTTAGGTATAAGTACCAAAATAATTTTAGGTATAATTACTTAGACCTCATGTTTGGAAAAAAAAATAAATATTCATATATCCATAATATATTAAATCTATTCATTAAGGGATCTTTTACTGCTCTTGCCATCCTAAGTTTGCAAACACTCAAAATTACATGGTACTGCTTTGACCACACATAATAACATTGGATTTCATCAATACACTTTTTGTTGTGGCAGGCCTATAAAGCACAGTGGTAACAATGGAATAAAATAGGAAAACCTGAATGGTACCATTAGATGAAATTGTCATCTGATTTATTCTACTGTATTCCTAGTTTCTGCATCCATATATCCTCTACTATGTTTAATATTGCACAAAATCTCCCACAGCCTGTAATAAATCTAAATATTTTGAACTTATGGAAATTATGAAAATGCTTTTGAACCCAGATGTGAACAACATCTTAGTCACAAAATGTATTATATGTATTAAAGGAAAGATTATATTATATATATATATATATATATCTTTCCTTTAATACATACATACATACATACATACACATATTTCTTGAATTCAGAATATGTACTTCCTTATGGATCTTCTGTCATTTGTATAATCATGTTTCAAAACAACTTCTATATAATAACAAGTGCATCAACAGGCAGCGAAGCAACTGGTAAGCTGATCACACTGACTTATGGAAAGTGAGTGCAGGACCCCCAGCTACCCACAATCCTGTGGGTCAGGTGAGAAGGAAGTGACGGAAATTTATGACCTACTCGCAGATGACCCAGTGGCTACTGCTTGAAAGTTGCATGAAGAGGGACTCAAACATGCCACGAAAAAGTTCAATTCAACTCTTTACAATACAGTTACTTATTTACAAACAAGTCAATCCCATATTTAACTTCTTGTTTTTGTTGGAACTATTATCTATTTTTTGTCTGGCATGACTGTGTGATGTATTGAATGGTGTCTCATCTCTCCAAACATTTTTCCCCGAATAAGAATCATTGCATAGAACGTTTGAAATGTAAAGTTGCCCATCAAAACCACTTCTGTTTGCTAATCTGAGTTTTTTTGTTTCTTTTTGTTTTTCAGTGACCATAAACCCAAAGGCATACATACACACATCCAAAATCATTCGCTCAGTCACGTGTAACAATATCGAGGTGATTATCGAAGAAAAATCTTTTTTTCAGGAGCATGCTCTTTTATACCAGCTTAAGTAGCTACATCTCAATCATACTGCTAAACCTAAAGGTCCATCACTAACCTGTCCAACAAAAGTACAGAAACTGCTCAAACTGCTGGAAGACCTGACCTAAGAGGCTTCTGTTTCTACTAGGTATTGTGTACATTACATGCAAATTGTCAGTACTGCATGGGCTAAACCTCTTTGCCAGGAAATCACCCACTTGTCATGGTGTAATATGATTGGTTAGACCAGAATATAGTCACCAATCGTGGTCCTAGACATGCCAATGACACTTATCGTACCTTAGTCCCCAGACACTTTCTCATGCTTTTATACTGTCTATTCCACTGGAATTGTATAAAATAAAGTAAAAATAAAAAACGTGTTTAAAGATGTCTAATTTTATTATTAAAGACTATTGCTTTTATTTGTCTTGAGGAACTTGTTTGGGTTTTTTTGCCCATATAGGGACTGGGCAACATTTTTAAGACTCAGTGAACAGCAAGTCTGGGTATTCTAGAAACATTTCAGTTTTATAGACAGATGCATCGCTCTCCTGACCACTAGTGTATTAATATCTAACGATTGTGCTCTTGACTGACTGACTGACTTCCACTATTGCTTTTTTTCTACATCTAAACCAATAGAAAATTAATTAAAGTTAATGCAAAACTCTAATCATGCAACAGCAATGGAGTAATTACAGCAGAGTAATGATAACCATAAAAAATAATAAAAAGAATAAAATAAATTATAAAATAAAACATAATCCACCCCCACCCCCCACAAAAAAACAAACAACAACAACAACAACAAAAAACGTATAAACTTCCTAGCCGTCTCTTTTGGCTTATTATCATTATATACAAACAGTGTCTAGTTTGAAAAGTATAATTTAAACTCATGGACTAAAAAAAAAAAAACTAATAAAATCACTGAAAACAAAATCAGTGGCAATGTTTAAGGCGACATCTCTCCAATGAAAGAAAATAAATTAGGCAACAAAAAACACAAGACTGCACAACAAAGTCATCAGATACACAAAAGTCCCCGACACTGTAGAACGATTGTGACAGAACCCAACCCCATTGGGGGCGGTTCCTTAATGGCTTTGCAATGGCTAACTGACAAACTAGACCTGACTGGTCAAAGCCTTTAAATCTCTGTCAAACAATACCATTTCAGTCTTCTTGTCCAGTGTTGTATATATTTGTTCTTTCTTCATCTGTGTATTCCTTTCATTTCAGCATTATCCTGAATCCTCTGTGTCTTATGGCCACTCATCTCAAATTGGCGAACAGTGTAAGGTCTTGGATATAAAGTTACATGCATTCTGAATCCACTGTACACTTCTTAAACACATCGCAAGAGAATAGAGGAACAACAGTCTGCATTCAGAGAAGAAAAAAAGGAAAAAAAAAAGGATTTTTTTTTCCATTCTGGAATGTAAAGACTGAGCATATGATGGAGATATTTTTGTTGGCGTTGTTATTTTCATCTTGCCTTTTCCTTGTTTTTCTGTTTTCTTTCTTCTAAAATGCTGTCTCGTCAGATCAAAAAAAGGAGGTCATTTACAGGACTGGAAAAACCTATGAAGTTTTGACTGATTTACTTTCACGGAATCTCCTATCATCCCTGAGATGAAAGGGGACAAAGTTTGTTACCTAAGTAGCTACAGGAACATGGAATCACAACTCCCGGCACACGAAGCACTATTTCAGTGGAGCCATGAGCACGCATGTGTGCTTGAAGCAATGTGCGCACTTCCTCGCACTTCAGACATAATCACTTCTTCTGAGAAAAGCACTCGTGCATCCACATCTGCCATGGCAATTTATGAGGGCTCCTTCTGCTATGAAGTTATGTGAGACCAACATTTCTGAGTTGCTCGTTTACTCAACTAATCCAGGAGATGTCGAGAGGGTCTGATCTTTGCCTTCTATCATCTTTTCACACTGCCCTCTGGAGGTCTGAGAGAAAAGCTGACAGGGTGCAGTGGTCACAATAGGGAATCCTGGTGCAAGTGTCTTTGGTCAGGTTTGTTCTGAGCAACCTGCATAAAACACAGAGAAAAATCAAGTAGGGGGGGAAATTTGTTAGGTTAATATGTTAGCGTTCACATATGTTAGACAATTTATTGGTTGATCTACTGCTTTTCTACACCATACTCTTCACAATAAGGTTAGAATATGTACTGCATTTTTCATATGTTCATAAATACATTGAGCACAAATCAGAAAAAATGCAAAGAACTTGAAGTTGGAAAACTGCTATATACCAGGTTCCAAGAATTGTGTACTGGCTTTTTATGCCACTAGGTGGCAAGAGACACAAATGTATAAATAGTTCCTACCCAAGATAACACACAACAGCTGTGTGTTATGTAATCCAATCCAGCATCATGTGCTATGCAGTGAAATCAGAAATTATCTCCTAATACTCTGTCCACTACAAATCATGAATGAGGAAACAACTCCCTCAGTAATTGTTGTACTCAATTATCCTCTTTCCAAAGGGAAGCCATTGTAATTGCAATTTTGGCTTTCATCATGTGGCATCCTTTCTCTTGAGACAGCATGGAGTCTCCCAGCTCAGGCGAGTGATAAATATTTCAGGGTGAGCAGCTTGACCCAAATATGTTAAAAGCAATTGGATCTTTCACATCCATGGCCTGGCTGTAGTCATTCACTAAAGAATAATATGTTCTGAATCATTGTGATCTGTCAACATACAGTAAATACTGGCATATTCTTAACTCAGAGAATCCATGTGGTGTGGACTGGAGTGTGAAATGTCTGTCACTTGATGTTTGTATGTATGTGTGTTTGCATGCATGTTCATATGTACGTGCAGGTGTCAACAGCCAATGTGTTTATTCCTAATTTTTTTCTACTTTGCGAGCTGATCGTGCTCTAGAAACACAGCCTAACAAAACACATCAATCTGCTGGGTCATTTTGGTCAATATTCCTTATGTACATAACACACTTTGGATTAATTACTCAGTAGGGTGACAGTTTATCATTCAGGTAAATGAGCGCTGGACATATTGTACATCAGAGCAGGTTGGCGTTAAATGCACAGATAGGAGTCTTTGTCTGCCGTCTATCGTACGAACCGAGGCAGCTGTTTATTTGCGAGTTATGAAAAGTGAGGGTCTCAAGGGGAACATGGAATACAATACCACTGAAGCCCTATGATCACCTAGACACTTGAGCACTGCGTCTCCACGGTTTCCGCGCCGACGGAGCGACTAGCTGTGCTAAAAGGGCACTGGCTGGGAGAGAGAGGGTTTCATAATGTTACTGCTCCATTGATTCTGCCCAGTACATTATTGACCGTCAAGAGTGTGTGGCGTGTGAAAAAGAGACAGACAGAGGGAAAGAGAGGAAGCCCCTCAAAAGCTAGCATTAACCTTACTAATCTAGTCTAAATGTTGAAAACCTACCATGGCATTTCATTCATCCAGTGCTCGAAGGCCACAATCTTTTGAATGATTTCTTTGGAGCAGGGTGCCTGATTCAAGCTAGTCATTCTTTCTCTATTCTTTCACAGTGTGCACTGTGATGCATTGATTCCTAATGGCAGCCTACTTTTGGAACCTTTTAGTTTGCTTTGCTTTGTTGATCTGAGCTTGCATTACCCTAGTTGGGAGCCATTTCTCCTTTTTGTGCGTGTTCGATTTATGCTCAGCAGAGCGCCAGAGGGAGGCCAGCTCATGACGACATTAGACCATAAATGTGGGGATGCAAAAATCATGGATGAAACATGCCACAATAACCAGAGTTCTTGACAGTAATGTTAATACAATGCCAATAGGCACAAAGGTGTTGGAGCTGTAAAACAAGGCGAAAGCCAGCAAGCTTCAGAAAGGTTTAAATCATGCTATGTTGCAGATGCCTTTGCCTATGGTCTGCCTAAGCATCTTTCCCTGGACTTGCCCTCCTGTATCACTATCAGGCAATTATAATAACAGCAGTCAGTTCACAGATAGGTAGCAGGTCAAAGATCGCTGAATGTTCATAGGTAGAGTGTTACATTAGACTTAGCCAGCAGAGGACCATGTTACATGCATCCAGTGACAACAGCTAATCTTTTGTATGTTTGCCCTTGCCTCTGTCAGGTGAAATGTTTTAGCAGCACAGCATGATCCAGCATTTTAGGCAAGTGGCACAAACACACCAAGAAACTATTCAGAGTAATTTGCAAATGCTTATAATATACATTTATATTTGTTTTAATCATGCTGCACTTTTAAATCCTACTGTTATAATCAGGGGTCTGTGATCATTGCTTACTGTCTGGCCTGCAAGAGGAAAGCAGCGCAGTCCCTCTGTGATCGTATGCCTAGGCCTAGGCTGAACGGAGTCCTGTGATTCCAGTCCTGGTTGGCTGAAAGCAGAGGAGACATGCAAATTCAGCTTCATGACCATCTACAAGAAGAAGATTCAGCTAGAATAAATTAGAATGCAATTCTAAATCATTCATTAAGAAAACGCAATTAGCTTAATGAATCACACACAGCCCACAGAATTATTTTGAAACAAAACTCATTTACAACAAAGATCTCTGCAGGCAGGACCTGGTGAGCTGAGCATAATACCGTACAAATAATCCATGTATTTTTATAGCATGCTGTGATTAGCATTGTGCTTGCAAACACAAGCGGTACTGCAACTGTGCCATTTTTTTGTGGATTTATTGGTGATTGGGCCACTTAGTGAGATCCAGTGGATCTCACCATGGCAACACTAGCAACATACAGCCTTTCTCTATAATGGAATTGTACAATCAAATCACAGTGCAGCCATTTATTTAAACTGAGTGCTTACCAGTACACCTAGATGACTTCTCTCCCTCTCTCTCTCTCTTTCTCTCTCTTTCTCTCACATTCTCTTTTAAATTAAAACACAGAAGAAGGGAAACTTCATAGGTTTTTCCAGTACAAAGCCTTATAACATCTTCCATCATTTTTGTAGACATCCTAAAATTGGAAACATTAGGAACACACAAACACACACACATTTATTTAGAGGTTAGAAGATGACATAACACACATTCCAGGACTAAGAACCACCCACCCACACAGTGCCCAATTTGACCCCCAAAATTACTCCACTCTGGGAGACGTCTGACCACCTACACATATGCACTTCACAGCACTCTGTAAATCCTTCACACTCCATATTCTACAGTTCATCGCCCCTCTGCCAACACACAATCTGCTGCAACTATGAACTGTGAGAAGCAAAGATTATATAAAGAAGCAAAGATTATAAAACCAAAGGTGTACATACACACATGCGCGTGCATGCACGCCTCCTTTTGGACCTAATGTGAAACAGTGAGGGTGTTCATGTGTGCATGTCTTTCTCTCAGTCACTTACCTTTAGTTGGACCACTTCACCACAAGGAAGTGAACTTCTTGCCAAATCCAGAGATTGCTATTTGAAGGGATAGTATAAATGAAAAAGGGAGCAAGAGAAATAAGGGTGGAGGAAAAAACGAGAGAATAAATACAGAGTTAGAAGCACAGGAAGAAGCAACAAAGAGGGTAGAAAGTCACAGTTTGATTTGGAGCTTTGTTTCAAAACATTAGCAAAACCCTCAAACAGGAAACGGTGTGGTGGGTGAACTCGTGGGGCCCTTTCTCTTCACCTTCTCCCAGCTTGCCAGCCTGCTCGGCGGCTCCTCCGGGCAGGATCTTAGACAGCACGCTCTCTCCTTCCATCCCAGGCTGGGCCCCTGCTGCACTGCCTATCCC
Source organism: Sternarchorhynchus goeldii (assembly GCA_028565775.1). NCBI lineage: Eukaryota > Metazoa > Chordata > Actinopteri > Gymnotiformes > Apteronotidae > Sternarchorhynchus > Sternarchorhynchus goeldii. The sequence continues at coordinate 5,912,650 of JAOXYF010000016.1, forward strand.
CCCAGGCCTCGGGGCTGCCTTGGAGCCTGCCGTGAAGTAGAGAAGTATAGAAGAAAAGAGCTGAAGCCATATTATTTCTCTTTGCCCTTTGAACCCAACAGCTCCTTCCCCCGAGTACCAAGGTGAAAGATTTAAGACAAAAAAATAATAAATAAATGCCCTCGTGGAAAATCTGGGGATTAAAGCTGGAACAGGCAGATGTTAATGTCCAACAGGATACCCTTTACTCCGACATATGGGCTGTATGTGTGTCTGTTCACGTGTTTGATGTAGCTAACTCATTATCGCAAGGATAGGTAGTGGTTGTGCAGGGAGGAACACTGTCTTCATTTCAATAAGAAACAATCCAATGTGATATTTCTGAGAAATGTGAGTCACTAGTTAAAGGCAGTGAACACAGTGAGAGAACACATGGATTTGTGTTCACATGTTATAACATGTACTAAGCTTATGTTTCATTTTTGTGTTCCTGTTCCAACACAGCTGATTCATGTAGAGGGTGATGATTATTTAGTACAATGAAGCATTACAGCAGGGACAGTAGCTGTTCTAGTATCTTGCACTTATTGTGGTAAAGCATGTGCAGAGAGGTTTACCATTCAGTCTATATTCTTGCTATAGAAGAACTGAGCTCTGCATATCATTGAAAACAACTCACTTGAACTTAAAGGCTGCATAAGAAAGACAGAAAAAAATTACCATATCATGACTGGCAAAATGGTTCTAATAAGGTAACATCCTTAGGTCCATGTGTATATGTGTTAGGACTTATGAGATAGATATAGATATATATACACGTGAGATCTGCATGACCCAGTGACATGACAACATATAAAACCAAACGTGTGAGTGTGGGAGGCTCTCCACTCACCTATCCCTGTGAGCGGGGGCTGGGGTGTTTTGGCAGGTTGAGGGGTGACTGCTTTTGCTCCAATAGCAGTGACGGGAGCAGGCTCTGGCTTAGTCTATCAGAGGCAAGATATGGGTGGTTATTTTGAGTAAAATGCATCGGATAATAGCAAACATTTGGCTTTTATTGCATAATGTGATGTATGTAGTATTTTAAGCATTCATTTCTACGAATACATGAAGTAGCATGTTCCCCATCAAATTCACTGTTTAAACCACACTGTTCAGTACAAGGACCCCAAACACAACTTAAGTAAAAGATAAAAGCACTTTACATTCTGTTGTCATTCTATTGCCTTCTGGGTTATTTTTTAATTAATGTTTTAACTCTCTGGGTTCCAGAGCCATGCTTTTTGTAATTAATAGTTCTCTGTATAAAATATGATCTGTTTTAATTGTTATTAGTATTACAACATGTGCTCTTACATTGCTGACATATTTGGGGGGTCAGAAGTCTATTCTAATGCACTTAAGCATCACCTACAAAGTAAATACATGCTGAAAGGATTTGTTTGTCTGCAATTTATTTAGTGCCTTTACAAGAAAGGCATTTTCACACAGCATTTTTTTCCTGTCTAAATTCTGGCTAATGAGTGTACATGTCCTGTGAAGAGCAGTGCTAAATATACTTTTTGGGAGGCAAACAATAAGAAATCTATCATGAAGGGGAGAAGAGCAGTCTGCAGTAGCTTTGTGCTCTCAGTATATTGCCAGCTAACAAGATAAGAACCTACTTAAAAGAGCACAGCAAAAAAAGAAATACATTAACATGGTGAGCTGGGCCTTTTCAAATCCAAAGCTGGAGGAAAACAGATTTTGGAAAGAAGTTAAGGAAGAGCAGTGAAAGAGAGAGAAACCACTGTTAACATTCATGAGTGCTTGTGGAATAGTAACAGCAGAAACATGGTTTATTGAAATGGATGGACAGATGCAAAAGGAGGGCCAGGATATCGAAAAAGAGAAACCAACTGTGGTGGGTGTTAGAGGAAGCATCTCTTGATGAAAGTGATGAAGATATCCAAGTTTCTGCCAGCTTGGTGCAGGCATTTTACTGTATGTACAGACACCCACACATTCTGGCTGTAAATATGAAGATCTTTTTGGTTGTATTATATATTCAGTCTGCCTCAACACAACAATTATGCATAGCTATAATTACACTTATGTAAACCATGCATAAGTAAAACATGAAACAAATAAAAAAAAACATACAGGGATTCAAGCCTAGCTGTGATGAGCAATGTGTCAGTGGAAATCGTTCAAGTTATGTTCAAATTATATTCAAGTTATATCATTTAGTCATATATGTAGGCCAAACGCTGGTCTCTGCTCACCAACCCCACTGCTATGCATATCTTTGATCTCTCACAGAGTGATAAAATCACAGTGGTCACTTGGGCCGTGCCCCAACACAAATGGTCGATAGTTACTGTAAATGAGTGCAAGATTATGGTGGGGGGATGCCAGCAGGTGGTTACTTTTGATTGGTCATTGGTAGCAAACCTGGTTCACACAGAAGGAAGTCTGGCACAGGGGAGAGCTGCAGAGACTGGCTAGAGAGTTGTGGAGAGTTCTGGGGAGAGCAGAGCTGGAGAAGAGGGTTTTGGAGCTGATGCACTAAGGAGTCAGGTTTGGAGAAATTTGTCCCTGGGCTTTGCTGTCCCTTTCTTTCTCTCTCTTTTTCTCTCTTTCTCTCTCTCTCTCATTCTTTCTGTCTCATTGTTTCTCTTACTCACTTTCTGTCTCTCTCTATGTATCTATTAGTTAACATTCAGGGAATATTCTTTATGATACTACTGTTACTCTTAACATGTATTGCCTTATTGCAATATCTAACTGTTTGTAATGTGTAACTAATTGGTTTGAAATATTAAAATAAACCGTGTTACCTTAAAACTTGAAGCTAAACTCTTCATCCAGCATGTTTTAGTAAGAATTCGCTAACTAGAGTGATAGGTAGAGAGATTGCTGATAATCAATTACCTGCAGAGTATCCAGTCTGCAGTGCAAATTTACTAGGTTAAACTATAAATTAGGATAGCCGAACAGTTAACCTCTGACAAAGCAGTCTGTTTTAGCATTAAGAAACATTGTAAAATTGGTTATATGTATTCATGATTTATCGCTGGGAAATGCAATGGAATGTGTTCATAACACATTTGTAATTAAATAACAAGAAGTCAGATAAATGTAATAGGTTTTATGCCCATTAAACCATTGCCTGCTCCTATTTCTGTCGTTGGTTGAAGTTCAGTGAGGTAGGCAATAGTAAATATCGTAACTAAAAACCCCTACATATAAACTTACAATTTTACTGGATAGAGAACAATCATGTATGCTGTAACAAAAAACTAAGTTTCAGCAGTACCATAGTGACACTCCCTGTTGGCTAATAACTATACCTGACTTGGTTTTAGAATCTTATGGATCAGGACTGTAAACTGCACCTTCAGTGCTGCATGTCTAACCAAACACCCAAAATGTTTTGCACTGACTTTGGGGGTCTGTGAGGGAAGACCTAAACTAATAGTCACAAATTTGGATATGTTGCCTCATAGTTAATATAGGAACAACACTTCTCACCGTAGCAGGTGGTGGTTGCGCTCCTGCAGCAGGTTGTCGTGCCGGAGGCCCAGTCTGTCCAGGTTTGGCTTGAAGTTGCTGGGCTTGTGCTGGCTGTGGTTGCACGGCACTCCCTGCAGGTGTCTGCTGTCCTGGTCTGGGTGTTGATGCCTGGGCCTGCTGTTGTAACTGCGATCGCTGAGCCTGCTGTTGCGTATCAGGTGGCTGCTGGGAAACGGGCTGCCTGGTTGAGCTTGAAGTTGCACTTGGAGCCCTTTGGGCTGATCCAGTTGTCGAACCTGGCTGTCGAGAAGATGATGTGTGGCCCTGAAGATCCTGCTTCCTGCTTGAAGACCCTTGGTGGTGGGAGGACTGCTTCCCAGAGCGGGAGCTGTGATGGTGGCCTGAAGGGTCACGGGAGTAATCGGAGGAGTGGTAGCCCTGAGAACGAGAGTCACCCCTCTTCCCAGAAGAAGAGGACATGGAACGGGAGTCATGTCGCACAGATGGGTCCTTTGAGGAGCGAGATGATCGAGAAGAGCGCGTTTCATCAGAGTGGCGGGAAGACGAGTGCCTGCCAGAGCTTCCGCTACCATGATGACGGTGTTCTCGAGTGGATGTGTGTCGAGAGTGAGCGTAGTCATCTTGTGGCCAAAGATCTTCCTCTGGAGGTTCATCATAGTCGTGGTAGGTGTGCTTAACATGGCTTCGCCTCCCAGAGGATGAATGGCCGCTGCCATAGTGACGGGAACCACGAACATCACGTGGTTTCTCGAACCAGTCAGTTTCCTCCTGGCCAAGGTGGTAGGCTTTGGAAACCAGAAGTAAATCACAATCAGTCTCCATGTTGGTTGGTGAAAGAGTCATGCACATAATGGTCATGCAACAAAAACAAAATAAAACAGAGCTATAGCTTAATATCCATGCATAGCACTGCAAAATTTTGCAAATTGCCACACTTAAACACTACTCACAATTCACAGACATTTCTTATATTACATGCCAGAGCTATATCTTCGGAAACATGCATAAAGGGAAAAAAAAAAGAAGGATTACACGGTTCATGCAATTTTGGCACTCATCACTGCATTTACAGTCAGTTCTGACGAAAGCTGGTAGCCTGAAAGCACAACATAGGCATGCACTGGACTCCTTTACATCTGCTACACTTTCTCTTTCTCTGGGTGGGTGGGGGATGTTTAAAGTAGACAGTGGCTCTGGCATTCAGCACCCAATTACCTTCACTGTCAGACACAGCGCAATACATATCGTCTATTATGTACATATCATCAGGTTTGTAGACATGGGTCCGTGGCAGGTCTCGAATATGGTCCTGCACATCAGGGAGAGAGTGACTTGAGCCATATGGATTAGATGGATCGTAGTAGGCCCGCCTATTGCCCATGAGCTTTCCCATGGGACTAAGTGGGCTCTCCTCTTCAGAGTACTGAGAGCGCAAAGTGGGGTGCCCGCTGCGACCACAGCTGCTTCTGTATGATCGGTCTGTATAGTCTCTTTCATAAGACCTGCTTCGGTAGTTTGTCTCCCGCGAAGAAATTTTATCCATGCCATAACCAGTTGAGCGGGACCTGCCATAGCCATAGAGACGTTCATCATCATAGCAGCCTCGTTGTGGGTCATATGTAGTTTGCCGCAGCCCATAGATTTCATCTTGGAGTTTCCTTGAGCGAGAACCTGTACCATAACCACTTGTAGTAGAGGTGCTCATGGTGTATGAGGCCAGATCAGCCTCCACATCACGAGCTTCCTCAATTGGGGAGAACTTGGAGATCTTCTGCTCCAAGCCTTGTTTACGATGTTTGCTCCTCTTGGTGGACATGACAGCTGGGGCCAGGCTCTTTGAGGAGTGCCTCTGGGCTGCCCTTGGAGTTGTTGCGTGCTTGTAGTCATCATAGTAATATGAGGATCCCCCACCCATGCTACAGCTGCCCACTACCCGGCCATGCGTATCTGCCCCTCGCGCTTGGTAGCTGCCGGTGCTCTTACCCCTGCCATGGTGATGGTCGTACATCTCTGCGTCACGCTCGTCCTCTGGTCTGCCGTAGGAGCTCCCCCCTCGTGTGTGGAGTCCATCACCCCCATATCGCCCATGGCCCTCACTACGATGTGGGTCTGAGGTGGTGGTGCCCATGCCCTCTTTGGTTAGTTCACTGATGTCGTCAATCATTACATAGTTCCTGGACACATTCTGCTCCAGGTTGGAGGAACCATAAAGGCCATCACTAGTATAAGTAGAGGGGCTGTCCACTGAGTGCAAATGGTCTGACAGTGTTGTCTGACCATATGTGTTAGCAACAGTAGTGGTGTACTGTCCATACGAACTGGCTGTAGTTGTTGTGTACCCATAGGTATTAGCTGTGGTTGTAGCGTACTGTCCATAGCTACTTGTTGAAGTTGATGTATACGGCCCATATGTACTTGCTGTAGTGGTTGGGTATCCACCATAAGTACTTGAAACAGAGGTGGAGTATGGTCCATATGTGCTTGCCATGGTTGTGCTGTACTGTCCATAAGATGGAGCCAATCCAGATTGGCTGTAGGTAGAATCTTGAGCAGAGGTTGTTACTACAACAGTAGGATTGCTTATAACCTCATAATTAGTGGGCATCTTGTGTTCAAGATCAGCTAGTGAGGTCTGCCGTGGCCTCTGATGGACAGTAAGTATATCTGCTGGCGGCTGGTAGGTACTTGCCTGGCTGACCGGGTAGGGGGGTGCCTGGCTCGGGTATGGCGTGGTGTGGGATGGGTAAGGAGTTGGACCAGCATGTGGTTGTGGAGGAGGCTGAAATCCTGGATGGCTTGGCTGGGTTGGAGGTAGCACTGTATGGTCTGTTGGGTATGGTGGTTGGCTTTGTGGGAAGCTCTGGGAGGGGAAGGTCCCTTGAGCCTGATAGGATGGGGTGGGGTGGTGGGTCTGCAGAGGTGTAGGCTGGGGGAGAGCCTGAGCTTGGGAAACTGTAGGATATGGAGGCTGGTTGAATCCAGTGCTCTGGAATGTGGAGGGCTGTGGTGCAGATACTGTTGACTGGCTCTGTGGGTACTGGTAGGACACAAAGGATGATGTAGGGGGAAACTGTGCAGCAGTGTTCAGTTCATTGGTAAAGTGGCTAAGCGGTGCAGTGCTAGGTCTTGTCAGAAGCCCATTGCTCTCGAAGGATGCAGCTGCAGCTGCCAGACGAAGGTTGTTTAGCTCAGAATCTGACATATAGTCTCGTGTGTCACCCATGCAACGCAGGTATGCCAACTCCCTCCTCTCCCTCTCTTTCACTAGAGTCTCCTTTCGCTGTGTGATGCCCATCTCCAGGTATCGAAGTTTGGCATCAATCTCCTTCTCCTCCTCCTCCAGCTCAGCTTGTTGCTTACGTAGTTTGGTGGATTCCTGCTCAACAGCCTTCAGCTCATGGGTGAGGTCCTTCAGAAGGCTGGCCTTGGCTGCCAGGCCTGGACGAGAACCAGCCTTCAAGGAGGGCACAGAGGGCACATACATCTGGGGCAAGGCAGGAGTGACCATGGGCATCTGAGTCTCCTCGGGCGGGGGGCTTGGCAGGGTTCGTTTAACTTTTCTCAGGAGGGAGCTCTGTTGGAGTGCCGCCAACTATAAAAACAGGGGCCAGGGAGAACGAAGGGGTCAAGGGCATGCAAAAAGTATGGTACAGTGTTATATATTATCCTTAATAACAAGGTAAAAAATAAACTATGTAGTATATTAGTTACTTGAGTGTTGAATTAATTTACAAACTATAGATTGTATAGATTTGAAAATAACAGTATGGAAAATTAGAGCCTATAGTAATTTAAAATTACCCTCCAGTGTCACCTCTGGTAAGAGCACTCTTGACCATTGCATAGATGCAAACTAAATTTGTTATACAAGATCTGTTGCCAGGTGTCACTGATGCCCCTGGCAAAGAGACTTCAGGGTCCTCCTTGCCCTGTTTCTATGCAAAACACCAACCAAGTGTTTTAGTGCAACAGGAAAAGTAAACACCCAGTGCTTATGAATGGCCAAGCGCAACCCCTTAAACAAACCTGACCTGTATCAGATGTACTACTTTTTCTTCATGCAAACCCATTCACTATTTATTGAGACATCTAATGAATAATGGATTTAGCTCAAACACAACACCCTGTGATGAACAGTAACTCCTTTTGTCTAGTTAAACCTGTAGGTCTATCTGCAATAAAAGTGTCAATACTTGAAAGCAATTTGTTTAAAAATTTTAGAGGAGAAGAAATGAGCAACTGCAAATAATTTTTCGTAAGTGTATTAAACACATAGGGCTCTAATTCATGGCTGTGCTGAGATGTTAAAGCCATCTAATGATGCAACTTCCAAATTTCATAGTGAGCCTATGCATTTATAGCTATTTGTTCATTTGGTGGACAGAAATACATGAATCTGTAGCAAGACTGGTGGAGTGGTGCAAGAGGGGGTGTGATGTGTAAAATCTGCCTGTGCAACAGTATTTTTAAATCCATTTTGTCTTAAAACAGTGCTTACTGCCTCCTCAGACCTGCTCTTAGCACAAACACAAGTATTTTCCTCACTTCAAGCAGGCAGAAAAAGATGTCCAATTTCTCACAATAAGATTTTGACCATGAATATTGCCCCACTAAAAATACATCATATTTTGCAGTGACAACTTTGTACTTGTCTGACAAGTTTCCTCATCTGAGAATGTTTTTTCTGCCTGCATGTTCCTGAATGTTCACTGCCATGTTCCTCAACGTCCATGTTCCTGAATGTTCACTGCCATGTTCCTCAACGTCCATGTTCCTGAATGTTCACTGCTTGAAGTCAGGAACGTTCACTGCCATGACAAAATTGTTAATGACTGTGTTGTTGGATCATGTTTGGCTTTAAAGGGAACGAGAGAAGTTAATTGGACTGGTACATCTGCCGATCATGTTGTCAGTGTAACCCTGCTTCTGTGCCTAATTTGTGTGTGTGTACTGGACTTGAAAATAGTGATGTGCCTGAACCACGGCCTTATTTCTGTGTTTGAACTGTGTTCTCAAAAATAGCACCCATAGTCATTAAATAGTGCCCACGGTCTTAAAAAATGAAAGGTAACGTAACCCAGATGCTGTCAATGTAAAAAACTCTTAAAATTAAAGAATTTAAAACTATAAATATTTTTACAATTCTTGGTCAATTCAGCAGTGACACCAAGTTATGAGAACTCTACAGTAAAAAAAATCTAACCATTATTTCAAGCACCACTATCGAACAGATGTCTGCCTTTATAAATTATTATGAATGTAAATACTAGTTATTCTTAATATAGATTAATATATATGCCTAGTCATACCTGACTTTGAAGTGCTTGTTGCTGGTAAAGGGATATTCTAGCCTTGGTTTGCTCGTCAGTAGTAGGACTAAGGGGCTTGGGGTCCGACATGGATCTCTGGACATTCTTCATAGGCCGTGGTAGACTCTGGTGTCTCTGTGGTGACTCAGCTGTATATGACTTCTGCTGCGGAGTGACATGGGCTTTATTCAGCCTCTCACTAGATGAGAAAGATGTCTCTATGATGCGATGTGGTGAAGACAGAGGAGATACAGGAGAATACAGCACCTGAGGGGATTTAGGTGGTTGCCGAATCACACTTGATAATGACTCGTTGTGCAGGTGGTGCTGCTGGTAGCCAATGTCCAAGGGATCTGGTTTCCGTCTATCGAACTTTGCAGCACTCTGTTGACGAGGAGATAGTGGATCTGCTGAACCCACAAGCTGTGCACTGCTGGAATATGGGCTAACTGTGGTGGCTACGTTGATTTGTGGTACCACCACACCTTGAGACTGGGCCTCAGGGTCAGTCTGGCAAGCTAAGCTTTGCCCTTTCTGAGTTCTCTCTGGACCAGAAATATAGTGGACAATCTCAACTTTGTTGGGGTCTGGCACAGTAACATGTATGGCTGGAGAAATCCTTCCTAGTTGTTCCGTCTCTGTTTGGCAAGAGCAGTCCCGAATGGTTTGGATGGCAATGCTAGACGAAGCAACTTTGGCGGCTGCAGTTGAAGTAGGAGTTTCGGTTTTAGGATCAGCTCCAGATTCAGAGTGTCTGGAGTACCGTGAACGTCTCCGCCTAACAGGCTGCTCCCACTCTGCCTTGTCTTCATCATCATCTGTTTGAACACTGCAATCCACACTACGCCTAGTCCTTCTTTTTCTGGACATCAAATATCTTTCTTCTCCATCTTCATCATCTGTTTGTACACTGCTGTCTACATTCCTGCGAGGCAAAGAAAACATTGTTACCTCTCCCTCTCCGCCATCCTGTAGACGAGGCATGGATCTTGGTTTCCGCATAGACCGACTCTCTACTTGTCCCTCATTATTTCTCAGGCACATCTCAGATGAAGAATTAGGCAGGGACCTGGAAGAGGCCTGAATATCCCCATATGGCAAATTTGGGTGCAGGTCTTGTGGCTGAATAAATCTGCCAGTTTGGTCACAGACAAGTTGACCACTAGCACTAACTACAGCTGCAGCTGCTGCAGCTGCAGCTGCTGTCTTTTGTCTCTTCTGCTCCTCAAGATGCTGCTGAAGCTGCTGTTGAAGAGACTGTATCTGATCTAGCTGCTGTTTCTGCTGAGCCAGTTGTTCTCTCTGCATAACCAGCTGGCTTTCTCTTTCAGCCTGCTGCTGTTGCAAAACTTGCTGCTTTATTGTCTGCAATTCCTGAATCTCCCGCTGTACCAGCATATGCTCTTTTTCCCGATGTCGTTGTAGTTCTACACGCTCTCTCTCAAGCTCCTCCTGAAGCCGTAGCTGCCTTAATTTTTCTAGCTCTACTTTCTCTCTCTCAAATTGTAATAACTGTTCCTGTTGACGATGTAGCCTTTCTTCCTCTGTCTCCTTTTGTTGTGGAGGACCTCCCAGAGCTGTTGTAGCGGTTGCAGATGTGTGTGTTAGAGGAGGTTGCTGTGTTGAAACAGACTTGGCTGGAAGTTGACCTTGAGTGGGAGGATAGGAGTGTGCAGGTGGAGGTTGAGGCTGTGGTGCCTTTCCTGGAGGCTGGGCAGGAGCCTGTGTGTGAAGGTGTGGCTGAGAAAGATTCATTGGCTGATGCTGAGGCTGGCTTGCTGCCTGTGTTGAGACAGGCATTGCTGTGGTTGGACCACTAGATGCAAGAGAAGGCTGAGTTAGTGCTGCAGCTGTCCCAAGAGCTGAGGTGCTTACTGAAGATTTTCCAAGATAGACAGGTCCATCCTGTTCTGTTGTGACTGCAACTGCCTCACCTACAGTAGTAGAGGTTGCAACAGGAAGACGACTGGGTGTTGGAAAACGGTAAGGTGCCTGTCCTGTGAGAGGCATCCTGGGTGCCACAGGCACTCTTGTGAGACTAGCCAGAGGTACTGGTGTCATATTTGGTGTGGGATATGGCTTGTAAACACCTCTTAATAATGGACGCAGTACAGAGGCAGGCTGTGTAGTGATTGGCACGGTGGATGCAATAGGTGTGTTGATTGTTGAATATATCATGCCATCAGCTGATCTAATAGCTAATGGATACATGGCTCTAAGGCTTGCTTGTCTTGCATTGATGAGGTTGGTGAGGGCTTGGGAAAGTGGCTTTCCATCTGGGCCATATATGAAGCTGGGTCTAGGACCCTGCTGCAGATTATATCTACCAGGAAAGCCACCTCCTCGTCCTGTACCTAATTGTAAAAGATCAGGATTGCTGCCATATCTATCCATTGAATTAAGAGCTGCACACATTCTGCTAATTTCTCTGGCAGTAGTGGCACTATAGTGGGCAAGGTTAGACTCCTGGAAACTAGAAAGATCACGGGAAGAGTATCCATAGTCAGTACTGATATTGGACAAGGAGCTGTACCTTCTCATAGGCAAAGGGGCTGTTCCCACATCTCCCTGCCGAAGATCTGTGTAAGAGCCATACTGCATTCCCATCCCAAAGTATCCTCCTTCATAGCCCTGCTTTACTGAGCTTAAATCCATTGCCAAGTCTCCAGAGGCTTGCAGGTGTGGATCAAGCTTTGATGGATAGGAGTGGAGCCCTGCTTCTGCAAGATTAGTCTCAGACATGGATGGCTGCATCCGGCCAGTGAAGGGCAGTGTGTATGATTTTGAGGCAAAATCTTGGCTTGGTTGTCTGTCTTGCCTTGACTCTAGTGATTGATAATGCTGAGGTGGTGCAGAAGGAGGCCTTGAAGGCTCAGTAACATTTGTTATCTCTTCTGCTGTTGGTTTTTGTGAGAAGGGACTGCCAACACAGCTACCACCAAAGGGCAAGTTATAAACTACATCACAGCATGCCATTTGGTTCTCTTTCTTGATTTGCCCAGTTAGATCCATTGCATCCTGGCCTTCCTCTGGTTTAATCAACTGGGTAAGAGGTGTTCCTTGTGGTGTACCATCCATCTGGACCATCATAACATGAGGCTGGGCAGCTGTCAGGCTTGAAGAACCTGTCTCTGGTGGCTTACCTTTCATTTCAAGAGCCCCCCCAATAGTATACATTTCAGGTGCCACAGCTGGTGATATTGCACAGACCACTGGAGCAGCACTTGTCTGACTGACTATCAAGTCTTTCTTTAATAGTGGCAACTGATTGGATAAGTTTATCTTTGCAAAAGAAGCAGCCTGATGATGTTGAAGATGATGATGTTGCTTAAGTTGCTGCTCCAAGAGCTGCTGCTGCTGCTGCAGCTTCTGCTGCTGTCTTAGTAACTGATACTGCTGAACACTGAGGTCTTCTAGCTTGGCATCAATATTTGGTATAGAGGGGTCAACTGGTGGCAGTTTGTTCTGTGGAAGGCACACCACAGTATCCATGCCTTGGTCAGCTCTGTTCTGAAGAGGATCACCATACACCACAGGATGCTTGGGTTGAGAAATAAACATAGATGCAGCAACAGTCACACTGACAGTTGTGGCTGTTGAAACAGCCACATGTGGCTGTTCCTGAACATTCAAATTCATGATGAGGGGCTGGATAGTTGTGGTTTGACGGATGGGACTCCCTTCAACACTGCCTGAATACTTTCGTGATTCTGTGGCTAAGGAAATCAAGTCCATTCCCTGATCTGTCATAATGACTGGAGTTGATTTGGCAATTGACCTCAGATCCACTACACTTGCACTCTGTAGCCTCTGTCCTTGCTCAACTCTTGAAGTACCAGGGACTGTGGAAATACGACACAGAGATATGTTTTCCATTGACAGCGATCCACGAGTGTAAGTACCAACAGTAGTTACCATACTTGTCCCAGCATCAACTCTCTCAGGCTTAAATGTTCTGTAGAAACCATGGGGAGGTGACTGATGGTGTGGTGGTGTGTCAGGAGGGCTGACAGGTGGAGAATATGCATCATAGGTTGGCTGACGACTAAATTTTGTTGGTGAGGACAAGGGAGAGGTGGCAGTATTAACTGTAACTGGCTTTGGTGGACTAGTGGGCTCAGATCCAATAGATATCACCATAAATGGGGCATCCTGAGAGGACTGTTGTCTGAAAAGGCGAGGTGAGATAGCTTTATGATGTGTCTGAGTGGCCTGTGCCATAACAGGAGATGTGGGGCCAGAACTTCCAGAGGGTGCTACCACTGAGGGGCTGAAAGTTTGAGTTGAAAATTCAGCTGTTCTTTTAGAAGGAGATCGAACTGGACTATGAGATGGGGGTGAAGTAGGCGAAAGAGGTGGGCTCCCTTTGTAGTATGAATAGACTTTAGGACTACGAGGTTCATTTATTGCCTCTGGTGGTGTTGCACTATCTCTCATTTGGACTCTATCTGAGACTCTTCTTCCTTCTCGCTGACTATATGCCTGAGTGATTTCAGCTATTTTACTGGACACACTCGAAACACTGGTTGTGACTGTAGCAGTGCTGCTTGTCTGCCGACCATACAAGGTGGACTGTGTTGTAGTCATTGTTTGACTCGTACTGGTGTGAGAGACAGTTACAGCATCTCTGGCATATACTCCATATGCAGCAAAGGTTGTGGCAGCTGCTGCAGGTGTGATGCCATTTTTGCCAGTATGACTTCTGAGTCGATCTTTATGCCCATCTTTGGAAAAATGTTGAGTTACTCTGACATCGGGTATTCGCCCTCCTGTTCCTGTTTCAGCAAATGACACAGGAGCTGAGAGTTGTGTTGGACTTGTGCCTGGAGTGAGAAGGGCATTACTCTGTTCCACAAGTTTGGCAAATGCCGTTCCTGTGTCTAGCAGTTGTTTATCTTGGTAAGACACATCCATTTCTACTTGATCATCCAATTGCTTGGTAATACTCTGTGAGGTCTGACGAATTTCCTCATAGATATCACTTGCCTCCTCATTCTCATAGCCAGTAACATCTTGGTCAATGTATTCATACTCATCATACTGCTGTCCATTTCGTCTGTCCTCTTCTTGGTAGGCACTAGTACTATACTGCTGTGCTGATCGAGACTGCTGTGGCTGCTGCTGCTTTTGTTGTTTCTGTAACATCTCGGCTTTTCTCATCATTTCCTCATAAACTTCCTCTGCACTCTTTAGAGGTTTCCCACTTGAGGAAGTAGTTGTAATAACAGTAGATGTAGTCTCTGGCTTTTCAGTTGGAGAATAAAGTGACATGAATGTTGGTAAATTGTATTCACTGCCAGACTTGTATAGCTTAGACGACATTTCATAGCCTTCAGCCTCAGAGTCAACTGAAGGTGAATATTCTGAACAGGAAGAACGATGGAGTTCCTCCATTTCAGCAGCCTGTCTCAGCTCCTCTGTTGGAGAAGCATCTTCAATGGGGGATAGGTTGCTAGGAGGAGTCTTAGACCTTTCCCTACGTCTCTGGGCCCTCAGCTCTTCTTTGTCACGTTTTGTTTTCCGGGCAGTGCTCCGGATTCGCTGCTGCTCCACTTCTCTCATCTTTTCTTGTTCTCTCAGAAGTTCTTCTTCCTCTCTTAGCTCATCTTCCTCTGAGGAATCTTCTATGGTGGGCAGGAGTGGGCCATGGGACCGATGCCTGGCTTTCCTCTGTTGCTTTGCTTCTTCTAGGCGCTGTCTCCGACTAGGGCTGCTGTCACTGTCATCCTCCATAGAAGAAATAGAGGTAGGAGATGTTCCCGAGGTGTAGCTGGAAGTGGTTGGTGGGAGTGTGGAGGAGTACTCTCCTCTTGAGCGCTCTTCTGGAGATCCTGTTAGACTTTCCATTTCAAGTTCAGGCTCTCTGTCCAAACTCAAATCATTTTCATTGCTGAGTTCCATGTCTCGACTATAGCTGTTGGTGTTGTTCAGCTCTATAGTCTTGAATCTCCGTAACCCTCCTTGTGAGCCCATTAGGTCTTCTTCCCCCTCTTCAGCTGATCCTTTGTAGATGTCACTGGTTGTTTTGCTCTCCTCCTCAAAGCTACTTGAATGGTGAGTAAGACGGCGCTTTTCTTTCCCTGAGTCACTAATGTGCTTGTGTATCTTTTTTGGCTTCTGGTAGCCATAACCTTCATCCTCTTCCTCCTCCTCTTCTTCCTCTTCTTCCTCTTCCTCCTCCATCTCTTCTTCTTCTTCATCTTCATTTTCATCTGCACTCATCTCCATAATCTGCCTTCTCATAAATTCCTCATCAGTCATTTCTGCAGGTTCCAGCTTTTTCTTTTTATTTTCATCTCCCGCAGCAGCCATTGCTCTGAGCTCTCGTTTGGCCTCCCAGTCAGCTGGATCCTCTTCTTCTTCCAAGATATCCTCCAGCTCCTCATCAGAGTCATAGTCTTCTGGACTGATTGATAATGAATGGGATCTGTGCTTTCTGCCATCAGTTTCTCTGTGATGGCGTTCTCTACTACGTTCTTTGTTGCGTATTCTTTCACCTTCAGAAGATACCTTTGACTCTAGCAAAGGCCGCATAGAGCTTTCCAGTTTGGTTATTTCTGAGGGGCTTGGTGGCGTATGAATCCCAGACAAACCCCTCTCACTTAACTTGATCTCTTCTTCCTGGATGAGGCCAGTAATTTCACTGTGTGAGCTTGATATCCCATCAGAGGAGTAGCCTGTATCACTTAAACTCTGTGGACTCCGTGATAGGTCATGGGTACTGCTCGTTTTGCTTGCCTCCTAGGAAACCACAGAAAAGACAATAAAACAAAAATTAGACTTTTTCACACTCTCATTTGAGTCAAGAGTTTGATTTTTCATAATCAAACTCTTCCAAATTCACCCTGACTCTCCCTCTTCAGTCATTAGGTTTCAGAAGAGGTTACTAAGAGGAATGAGTCTAAAAAAAAAGGCATTGCTTTCCTTTCACTCTGTTTAAGTGTAAATCTATCATTGTTGTTGCTCCGTCAGCAGTTTCCTAGACATAAATAACACTTCTGCAAGAACACAAAGAAAGAACACAAAGAAAAGGAAAGAAAAGACTTTAAAGATGGCTGACTGCTTCCAGCTGCTATGGAATAATTAATTGGTTCAGTTGTAAAGTGTATGAAATATCAGGAAAAAATGTACATCATAAAACTGATGCATTTATTTGCATTCTTAAAAAGTCTTTCCTTTCATGCAGAGCCAACCTGAACTTCAGTCATGTAAACCATAAAGCATTTAATAACATACTGATATTTAGCAAGTGAATATTTGACATTTCACACTTATAGAAAAAGGATTACCTCATAGTATCTAGATCGCAGTGATTCCTTCTTTTCATCCTTAGTTGGGGTGGTGGTTGTAATGGGTTCTGTTGTTCCCTTCTTATGAGTAGGTCTATTCTCCTCAACGACAGTTGAGACATGCTCGAGCTCCTTGTCCAGTTTGGATGTAGTGTCCTTCCGCTGTGCTTCACTGACAGATACAGTAGTGGAAGTCGGAGCAGAAGTGGACTGTGGGAGAGCTTTCGTATCTCCTGCCTGTTTGGCTGCAGCGAGGGCAGTAGGACCACTCACTTGAGCTACTGAGGTTTTCTGCTGTGGTGGCACTGCCTTGGGACCTTGCTGCTGAATACCGGAGACTTTCTGAAAAGGTGAGTGCTGAGCTGGCTGCTGACCAGCTGGTGCTGGGTGCCGGGGAGAGCCCATTGGTTGGTGCTTTGGGGATGGATGAGGAACTGGAAGAGGTAAGTCATCAAGCCCACCGGACATTAGTCGTTGGGTTTGACAGTTCAGGCAGAGCCATTCTTTTTTCTGAAAAACAAAAATGAATACATAAATAAATTCTGTAAATTTTAAAGGTACTACACTGGAAAATACAAACAAGTAAGTTCAGTGAGTAAGTTCACTCATCAGCCATTCAGTTAATGATTTACTTTTCTCTACAAATGCAAATTTAGGCTAAAGAGAGTGAAAATTCTGGAGATTCAGAAACAGGCTTGTTAGGCTTTGATTAAGAGCTGTGATAGACACATATGTCTGTGCACACACATACATTCATCTCCATGAATCTCATGTTACATAACTTGGGTTCAACTGGGTTTCATGATTTCAACATATTTTTTTTATTGTCAAACAGGTAGTCACACTGTCTTTCTAAATTATACTTTGCTAGTCCTCTGGGGACCAGTGAGTTAAATACAAAAAAAGGAAATAATTATAGAAAAGAAAAAAGCAATAAAACCTGT
>JAOXYF010000016.1:5930118-5961391 GCA_028565775.1 Sternarchorhynchus goeldii
AACGGAACACGCCTCCACACAGACACACCCACACAGACACGAGACGGGGGAGGCGGCCAGGGCGGCCACCGTGACACCTGTGTACGTATGTGCTTAGTATTTAGCATTTATTACGACAGTATTTAGCATATATTACTTGTCCACTGAGTCATCGTCTTCCTGTTTAAATCCCTTCCATATGTGCTATATAATGCATGCAAAATAATTAACATATGCTGTATTTTTGCCCAAGGTTACAAATACACTAGTTTAATTATTTCTAACCTAATTATTTCAAAAAAAAAAAAAGAGAAAAAATAAAAAGCTTCATTCTGAATTGAAAATGACAGTTTTAGATAGTTTTGTTGGATCAACACCTTCCAAACAGTGTCAGAATTTATTGGTTTTCTACCTTCATATGAGCATTATGGTTCCTACAGTACTCACACACACACACACACACACACACACACACACACACACACAAACATGAAACTAGCAGTACCATCCCTTCCTTTGTCACATACACCCACCTGTTCTAAAACCCACAGTATTTCATAACCACAGAACTACAGCCAAGCAAACACTTCTATCAATTCTATCTAACATGCCTTCTAAGAAAACAGTTACTC
The DNA here is from genome assembly GCA_028565775.1 of Sternarchorhynchus goeldii. Lineage (NCBI taxonomy): Eukaryota > Metazoa > Chordata > Actinopteri > Gymnotiformes > Apteronotidae > Sternarchorhynchus > Sternarchorhynchus goeldii. The sequence goes on from JAOXYF010000016.1 coordinate 5,930,730, forward strand.
TCAGAGCACGAGCGAAACGTACAAGTTCTAGAGATTGGGTAACTATTTTAAAGCTCTGCTCTGGAAGTTATTTAGATGTTTTCTGTACTGTGTTGTCTGCCATTTAGCACGACTAACCTTTGCCAAAAAACTGAACTTCCGGAGTCTTAGCCTGAGAGATAAATATAAATCACTGTAATTCACAGAGGATATATCAAACATGCCATATAGCCCCATCCCCACTCCCTGCCCCACCCTGGAATCCGCCAGCCAAGCCAGCCTTCTTCTCACTGGGTACGCTGTTGCATTCTGACTTTTTTTTTCAGTCGTCTGGTAGCTGTTGCTGGAACTGCTGTTGTGCTTTCAGTAACACAACTGCTTGCTACACCTTCCATCCAAACTCACTTTGTCCTGGAGTGGAGAGTGGAGACGAGACAAGAAGAATTTCAAGATGAAAGTGGAAAAGATAAAAAGAGGAACGCGATTGGAAAAGCGGAGAGAGGGATAGACGGCGAGAGAGAAACCACTGAGCGAGACGTAAAGCAGGCCATTAGCAAAGGGAGCCATTTGCTGATGTTCTATTCTCGCCCTGAGAGAGTTCAAGTTGGCCAGAGTGTGTTTCAAGCCTCCAGCAAGCAATAAGACTCACACAGGAACATGAGCCACAGATAAATAATGTAGAATGAGCCAACACTCACTCCACTTTCCTTCAGTGAGATCAGACTCTTAAAGCTAGTGTAGAGGGAATGTGAGAATAAAGCTAGGAGAGAGGGAAAGTGAGAGTAAAGCTGGTGTATAGGGAAAGTGAGAGTAAAGCTGGTGTATAGGGAAAGTGAGAGTAAAGCTGGTGTATAGGGAACGTGAGAGTAAAGTTTCTAAACCAAAGCTGTAGTTTAGAATGCTGCATAGTTTTACAGCTACGGTATAAAAATTGTGCCAGTACAATTGTACTTGTGTATAAATTGCTCTGGAGGAATCACAATAATTTACAGGTCAGAATTTGACCTCTTGCCTTTAGCACAAGAGTGACTGGTTCAAAGCTGCAGCATCACCTGTTTGGCAAAAACTTTCTAAATCTGTTTTTATCTCTCCTCATTTATAAACTTTTATTGATCCAAGTAAATTATTGTTTTAAACGTGCAAGTTGCAAATTCATGAATAAACTTTGTCAATACAAGTAACATGGTTAGTTAATGAATGCAGGCCCTCCATTTCATAGCTCGCCTCGTTAACAATTTCTGGCCAGTCTGCACCAGTATATCTCCTACTGGAAGACATGTCATACCAATACCATGTGCATATCCATATTTATGTAGTGAAAGGGTTAGGGTGCAAAGGTGGAGCTCTTTGTTAACATGTCTAACGTTTGTTCAATCAGAATATTAACAAAAAGGTGACTACATGTGAAATATTTGTGCTTTATTATGATGGTAGCCTGGCCTTGGAAAATCATGTTCTTTTGATACTAAAATAAGTGCAGTTATAGTGATTAGAGCTTATTTTATTTAAAGAGAGGGGTATCTTAAAAGCCAGACATAGCCATTGCTCACATCAGCATAAAAGATTTAAGCTTCAGTGTAAATTGTCTTGGTATGTTGCAGCAATGCAACAGAAGGCTTGGTTCTCATTATACTCCATTATTAACTAGAATACAAGCTCACAGTGGGTTTACAATTGCTGTTTGTATGAGGCCATGGTCTGTTCTTGAAAGTAAGCCGTGGGCGAAATCTCACACTGTCTACTGAATCATCACAGTGTGCTTTACAAAGAGTACAAGTGAGTGTGAAATATACAGTACACAGCATGGGATATGTTGGGTATTTCAGGCAGTAAGATGACAAGTAAGGAATCCGCATATCTGTTTTCAAAGCATCAAAAATACAACCGATTGAGTGATACACGATGGTTTTTAGTGAGCTAATAGTCATTTGATATGATATCGGTATGTCCTCTACTGACCTCTGGGACTTTGATGAGATCCCCAACAAGCATGAAAAGCATAACAAGCATCAAGGCATTCAAAAGAATTGAGAGCACATTCAGTGGATGACGGTTTCGATTCATAAGAAAGTTAGGCGGATATCCTTTTTGTTGAGTGGCAGAATACATTGATAGTTATGAAAACCTATTTGAAACAGTGTATTCCTTGCTCTTGATAATCATCAGAGCTGATGCAATCAGGAAATTGCATTTGCAAACGTGACAGATGTGGTTTGCACTCAAATAACAACGGTGATGAAAGAAATCAAATGATGAAAGGTGATGAAAGGAAATAGGATTTTAGAATGTTGCGCATCTGCTGTTCTGTTCCTCATTCTACACACAACTTGAAACACAACTTAACAGTTGAATATACAATGTAGAATGTTACCTGGCAACTAGTTTTTTTAATCTTACAATCATAAATGTTCTGGTGGAACCGTTTCATTATTTGCCAGGAAACAATTCCAAGATAGAATCTCACAGAGAAACACCAAGATTCCACCTGGTAATACTTGGTTCTAATGATAGATGTGAATATATATATACAGTACATATATATACACACTATGTCTATCAGTGTAACTGATAGGAATGATGTCACTGTTCAAATGACAAGTAACACTAATCAGGAGAAGGCTAATGCAATTAACACAAGGAACCTTTGTCTGAAGCTGGTGGTGGCACAAAGGAATCTGAACCTGTGGATTGATTCTTATTCATAAAGCAGCTCCAAGTTTTCCACACAAATGTATATAGCAGTGTTATCACTGCTACAGTGACATGACTTCTCAGACAACAACCATTCTGCTGACAAAAAATTATATTTACAAATTTATTCCAAAAATGGTGTTCTGAGTCAGTCACATTATAAAAGTGCACTTGAAGGAACCATTAACTACTTGTTCTGAGGCAAAGTTTGTGTTGCCTTATGGTTTGAAAAGCCCTCAAACACTTTAAAACATCAAGCATACTGACTGCTGTTGCAAAGTCTAACACATGGCACCAGCCATGCAATTAATCTGACTGCTTCTTGTCCAGAGATTGATAGTGCGTTGACAAAAGTACAGAGGCTATCCTGCTACTGCTACTAATGAACACTCTTGCAGCCTTGTTTTGTGTTATCTCTCCGTGGTGTTACTCGCATGGCGGCAAAATTTCTAATGCTGGTTAATTTCTATTTCAGTAAACTAAAATAGAATAAATACAGGCTTCTGAAATCGATAAATGCAGGCTTCTGTATTTATGCCAGAGGATTTAAAATATATGATAATATTGTGTTTTGGATGTCATTTATCATTCAATTTGGACCTATATCATGTACTGTTACTACAAATATACTGGTAATAATGACAAATTATTGATAAATCAGTGCACGTTGTATGCTCATTCTTCTCACGTTCTCTGGACCAATTATTCCCAGAGCTCAACATAAAGTATTTTATGAAGGGTAATGTACCCACACTGGCTTATCAATATTGATAACCAATAATAAACTAAATAGCCAGGCAATATCTTCTTAAAGGAATCCTATAAAAAAAAATTCCCCATCAGTGCACCATCACAGCACTGATCACTGTCCAATCATATGCGTAATTTACACTGGGGATGCTGGGGACATGCCCTCAACACTTTTTGAAAGTGCACTCTGAAAATATTTTATATTGTAGTGCTGACGAAATAGAGCCAGGATATGCCATTTTTTCTGCTTTCAGCACACTGCTTTATTTAACCAAAAGTAACAGTAAGGGAAAGACTGTGCTAATAGGGAAAAATGGGGGAGGGCCAACTAAAACACACACACACACACACACACACACACACACACACACACACACACAATACACAGACTGTGACATTCTAATTCACTAACTAAAATAATCCAGGTACATACACATAAATCCAACTATCTAACAGCATAAGTAAACATTCATTTTAAACTAAGTGACAGGCTGTGGGGATGATCCTGGGGATCCTCACCATTCCCTCTCTGTTCTCTCTCTGGTCAGTGGCCCGCTGCCACAGTGCTGCAGATACATGTCCAGTCTGTGAAATGGCACTAATATCATGGGGAAAAGTGTATTGGTCAGCCCACACCTCTAATGTGACATGGGACCAAAGGCTGCCATTGAATAGGCCTCCATGAAAAAGCCCAGAACAGCTCCTGGAAAGTTGTATGACTTTTCCATCAAAATAAACATTCCAGTCAAAACTGACTCTGTACTGTGATAATGGGGGTATTAGAAAATTCTCTTCCTCCTCACCAGAGGTGAATGGAGTGGGTGATTGCTAGCTAATAACAGATTATTAAAACAAATACAACTACTTAGCATAAAGTGGTCAAAGTTATAATTCCGTATTTGAAAGCAGGATTAATTGTCTTAGACAATGAGCTTGTGAGAACTTTTAGCTCATTAGCCATTTTGTTACTTTAACATTATGAAGCATAAAATCTAATGTAAACTGTATGTTTCATGTACATTTCCTGTATTGTAACAGTAGCTAACCCATTAATTCTATGTTAAGCAATATTTGGGATATCTACTGTTCCAAGATGACACATGGAGCCATTTACAGATATTATCATAAGTCACTAAAAATAGCAATTGTGAAAAGCCACAAAATAAAGTGTTTTATTTAGCTAGATAATGAGACCATACAGCAGTAAACACTGACCAGTGAAAATATAAGATATATGTCACGGTGGCCGCCCCCGGCCGGGTCCCTGTCTCGTTTCTATGTGGGCGTGTCCGTGTGGAATTGTTCTCTGTTGTGGTGTTAGTGTAGCGAGTGTGTATGCATGTGTGTACGTCTGGCTGGGCGTGTGATTATACGTTATACGTTTCACCTGTGGCAAGTGCAGTAAAGCGTGTATGCGTCACTGAGTCGTTCTTGGTCTTTGTCGCTACGTGTGTGAGTATCCAGGTCGTCGCGTCGATACTGCGTTCGTGTGAGTTTGTCCAAGTCGCTGTTTAACACTGTCGAAACCGAAACTAAATAAACGTCTTTCTTCCGTGCTCGGCATTCCTGCCTACCTTTTGGGACTCCCCTGAGGACGTCCCGTGACACTATAATTCTAAATAAGTAACCTCAAATGCATCAGATAACAATTTTAAGTTTGGAGCTGATTTTAAACGTTAGTCATGGACAGCCAGTCATGGTCACTGTTAATCAAATCAGCCCGAACAATCAAAAAGGGAACCGTCGGGGCTTTTAACGTGCTTAAGTGGTATCACATGCTCTTTCGCCCGATTCAGTGAGTACACAGTACAGTACAGCTTGCGGTGTAATCAACGCCAGCTTGAGGTGCCTACAGAAAAGAGGTCGACTGCACATAAGGCAGCGTCTTAGTCTCGATCTCCCCACCGAGACGCCCGTCGTGTGTGAGTCCCGGCTCAGCGCAGCAGAAAGAGGGCAGACCAGAGCAAAATGGGCTCTTATGGGTCCCCTGCTGGCGGAACATCTCCCAGTGAATGCCTCAAACTGGTTTCGTCCTGTGCAGCCGCAGCGCGGAGAGAGGGGTGGCCGTCCCAAACAACTCCCCTCGAGCGTGCTATGCAGCACAAGATAACGAAAGTGCCTCCGCGGATGAATGTGAAAACGCAGCAGAAAATGGTGAATGCAAAGCGCGTGCACGCAGACATACAATCTTCAGTCCACACGCACTACAAAGCATGAACTAGCAGGCGGGCATACTCGGTCTATCCTGTTTCTCTGTCCGTTTCCCTTTCTCGCACACACATGTGTATATACACACACACACACACACACACGTATGGTTGGTGAATACAGACTCCTCCTGTTAGGCTCTGATAAAACTATTTTTATTATGCCTCCATATTGCATTTCACCTCCATCACACATAGAGAAAGAAAAAAAAAGGTGGGGGAAGTGCGATACAAAGCCATAAAGAGAAACGGACCATTCCAGCATCCCAAGAAACTGATGCTCCCCTCTGAAGTTCTTCTTGTTTTCTCCACAATCTCCAGTTTGACCGTTCATAAAGCATCAGCCCCCTTCCCCCCTTTTTTCTACCCCAATATCTCTCCCTAACGTCCAGTAGGAGGTGTTCTTTTAATCACGTTAACTCTTTTCCTTTATAAGGTAATATCTGAGCCCGCTGTTCTTCAGTAGTTTCAAGACAAATGTAAAGAGGATGAACTATAACTTTGCTAACAGTCCCCTACCGCACACGCTTTCTATTATTAGAAAGTAATGTACAAATAATCATTCAATTTAAAAGGCAGATACCTATTGTAACAAATGAATATTTTAGTAATGTGCAGGCATTGAACAGGCTATTATAACCCCTGGTATACAAGCAGTCAGCCAGAGTGCCTCTCCTTGCCGCCTGGTGCTCCCATGTGTGTGCGTGTATTTGTTTGCATACAACGCTAGATGGCTGTGTTTTGTACATAACAGGGTCAAGCGTTGTCAGTAAGCAGCTGGAAGAAAACACCCAAATAGGGACTGCAGAGTACTAACAAGCTTCCCAATCACTGAGACAGGGAGTGGCCACACAGAAGCACATACAGGCATCCACATGGAACGACAGTCGAACAGCCCTTATGTTTAAGACTCTGTTGCACACACACACACGCGCTTTTCTGTTATAGTGACCCTCAATGAACTCTGGGAGACAGGGAGACATAATCCTGCCAGTCTACTGCGCTCTCCTTCCTTAAACCCAATAGATCAACAGGTCAGTTCACTGCATTTAATACCAACTTACCTCTCTCATCTTGCTTATTTCATAGTTACATAACACATAATATACAGGAACTAGTCAACCAAAAGTCCATGTGCACACAGCAAGCATTGTCTTCCATGCAGACCATTTTTAAACCAGTAAAAACGTCTAATGTGATGATCACTTGATGTGTCTGACTAAGTGCTTAAGTTTTTCACCTTCTTTTCCTGATAAATGAATCTGCGGGACTTACAAACAGACACTAGGCAAGTTCTTCCTCTGCAGTAGGTGAAGGCAGGACGAGAATTCTGACGATCTTACACCCAAGCTTTTCAAAAACATGAAAATGGAATGAAAACTAATAGTAATAAACAAATGGAAAAATATTGCTTTCCGTCATCAGGGATGAATATTCACGTTTTATTTGTCACTGAGCTGGTATTATTTCCAAGTAAAGGCTGACATATTGGAAAACATTTTGCTTTTCTTCTTGTTTCATGTAAAAATACATCAGTTAGGTCAAATACGTAAACTCTAAAAAAAAAAAAAAAAAAAAAACATTTGTTACATTCATTTGGTTAATTTTTAAAGGTTTTGTAATGTTTCTAGTAATCAGATTCCTATGTTATCAGGTCTACAAGTATGTGGTGGAAACCATGTAGTAACCAAAGTGGTTAATCTGTTTCAGATTGAAAAAATAAGTGACTGAAAATGTTCATTAAAACTCAATTATACAAGGAGTATCATGTAAAACATGGGTCCAGTCACTAATATACAGTATGTTCACAGGGGGAAAAAAAAGAAAAATTCCGATGAGCTTAATTTTCAGTGTAAATATATAAATTGTTCTGGGTAATGCAATTTATTTTTAAGGAGCCAAACAGATGTGACTGAGCAGGATACCATAGGGAAAGTGAGTGTTTCTTGCATGCTTTTGATCCACCCTACTTATATTGCTGAAATAATTCACAAATGGTTATATTCTGGCTTATAAAACTATAACAACAAATGGATAATAATCAACATTGAAATTCAGCGTTTTATTTTTTTTACTGGCCATAGTACAATGTGGTCAGGCATGTGGTCTCCACTGAGCCAATGATTCTTTGTTTGCTATGCGAGGACAGATTTTCCTTCATGTGTGAATCTTAGCATAGATGAAAAAGGATGTCAAAAATGTTAGCCATTTGAAAACTGCTGCAGGAGAGAGGCTGTCATGGATACCTGGCACTGATGCACGTCACAGACATTCATCTAATTATAGACCATAGTGCAAGTCCTACAAAAGCGCCATCTGTGATTCGCTCACAGTAAGCAAGAGAGGAGCAGGAACAGAGAAAAACATCTCTGGAAGTACACTTACATGAAAGCATGATGATGTTTAGGTGTGGATTTCATCTTTGTTTTGGTGATGGATGTACATGTGGGTAGGAGTTATGCTCAGTTTGGGTTATTTATGCATATGTGCTATGGGTTTTTTTACAAGATGAGGGAGTTGGTTGCTAGCAATTTTTTTTTTTTTAACATGGTCACACATCCCATAACAGATACTGCATGTTATTGGTTTGCATCCCCAAAACTCTTGTGTCATGTTAGAAACCGCATGAAATAGCCTTCTACATGTTCCTCCTATACCTCCATGGGCAACACAGACCACATGGTGTCTGTTCTAAAACATGATTGGCTGCCAGCTGGGGCTGTAAAAGCAACATGGTGGTGCTTCCATCACTCCTTTCCATCACGAGGCTTTTTGTGCTCAACTCAGCAGATCTGTACTGAAGCGGAACACAGTACCAAGACACCACCATTCAATTATTCATTACATTTATACAGACGACACTTCAACAGAGCACAGGGGAGGGGGAGAGGGAACGGGTGGAGAGAGAGAGAGAAGGAGAAGGGGGGAGGGAGAGAGAAAAGAGGGGGTAAAAAAAAAGGCATATGCATTTATGCATGTCGGTTACATACATATCATGTATGTAACCTACATATAACCATGTGTGAAAGAGGTCAAAAGAGTAAGATGAGAAAACAGCACAATCAAATGAGGTATGAAAGAGAGAAAGAAAGCAAGGGAGCAAGAGAGAAGAGAGAGAGAGAGAGAGACAGAGAGAGAGAGAGAGAGAGAGAGAGCATGCAACAGAAATAAGATGCATACAGAAATAGCACTATACAGAAATAGCACTATGCAGGCAGATCCTGAATCTTCTCCCAACAATCTCCGGACAACCAGACCGGCCTCCCTAGTTCCCTGAGTTATCACAGCAAGTGCTGGTTATACAGCAAAATTAATCTCTCGCACACACGCATGTACTAAAACACTAACATACTCATCAACGTTAAAGCTCTCAAATTCTGCATGCACACGTTTACAGTACTTAAGAAGTTTTTGATACAATAACTATGTATACTGTAATAAATATATAAACAAAATATTTCACATACTGTATATGGGTAACAGTGCATATATTACGATCACTGTTCAACAGTAGCCATCAAGTACTGTATAAAAATAATAATACATTTCATCACATATAAATATTTAAATATGTATATGCTAAATAATTGATACTGGTCCTATTATCCCTTATATACAAACAATATAATGTAGAATTCTCCCCTGGGATCAATTAAGTAATCTATCATATATCCTAGCCAAGTTAGTAAATTCTCAAAATAGATTGTCGTTTCCCTACTCAAGCAGACTTGATTCAACTCACCAAAGGCTTGATAACTAACTGGTGAGCTGATAATTGAACCATGGAGAACACTACACAGTACAGAGCTGAGGCTCCCCTGACTATATTTCTATTATTAAGATTAAAGATCAAAAGAAGAAAACTTTCATGTCATGTAACTACTGACAGCAGCCAATGAATGATTCACTAACAAATTTCCACAGAAAAACTATTTCTCTATCTGTCTTGAAGACAACATGTTCCAAATTGCTTCTGAAGTGAAAACGTATAAGGTTTCACTGTGTTCATTGTGCACTCAAACTATTTTAAGCCTTTGAAACACTTTCTCTGAGCATAACTGGACTCAGAGGCCGGATAGAGAAAAGGTGTCACTGAAGTTTGATTTCAGAGATAGTTGTGTAATTGTGTGTGAGTGAAGAAAGATCCATGAAGTGGACAAAGATATGGTGAGGGAGATCATCATATATTTTAGAAATTTACTGAAATTAACCAGTTGAAGAAAAAGAAAGTCTGCTGAGTGGTGCAGAAGAAAAGTGTGTGCCCTCGCACTGGGAGATTGTGAGTTTTATCCCTAATGACGCAATAATCGAACAGTGCAAACTGATTGTGCTTTCATAGAGGGAGGGGAGGCAGACTTGCTCTCCCCCGTCACTTACAGTGACACTGGCCAATCACGGATGTCTTTGAGCTTACGCATCTTCTGACCATGCACTCGACTCCCTTCTGTGATTGGCTGCATGGGATTTCTTGAAGGAGGTGTGTTACAGCCCTTACCCTCCCCGAATGGCTGCTGGTGTGTGGACAAGGGAAAATTCGATGTGACTGAATTAGGAGAATATGCAAAAAAAACAAACAAAAAAAAACCATGAATAAATAAATGAGAGAATAAACATTCCCACAGCACCACGGCAAAGCACCGTCTTCCACAGCTTGAAGAAAACACCAAGTAGCACTACAGAATAGCATTGATTGCACCAAACTCACTCTGCCACACCCAGTTTGGGAGCCGAGTGTGCTGGTGAAGAGTAGGTGTGATCCCAAGTTAGGCGGTATGGTTCTACACTCCAAGAGATCCTTTACTACTAGAACATTTCAATTACTTAAAATTCCTGTAGTCAATACAGTCTTACTCTGCTCATGATTGGAAAGGCAACGCACATAAGATTAGAAATATTGTCCTGTGTTGCTTTATATTTATTGTGCTACTTTATCTTCATTTATATTCCAGATTAACTTCAGGATCAATAAGATTTTCATTCTTTTAACTGCTGCTAAAACCTTTCCACATTTAAACTAAAAGCCTCGCTGCTTATGGAATTGTTCAGCAGCAACACCAAACACTGCTAATAACGACAGGATGCTAGTGGGATCCTACGCTAATGAAGCCATGCTGACTGGTGAGCACGCTTTCAATAACGCTAGTCACACTAGCCCTGGTGAAGTGACATTAGTGGGAGAAGTCAGCACGACAATTAATGCTGGACATACAAATGCGAACTAAAACAAGAGCAAAGAAAAACTTTTAAGAATTGTGAGAATGCACACAAAACAAACACACACAGAGGGGCAATTCTGTTAGACGACTCTGTGAAAGCCAGACAGAACAGAACGTTTTAGAGCACAAACACACAGACACATTCTTTGTCTGTCTGTTTCTCTCTCTGTCCCTTCCATCCAACATATCACAAAATAAAAGGCCTCCTTCAACCCTTTGTCTAGGTCTGGGAGTAGGTATCAACTTAAACCGAGCTGTATTTGATAAGGTAGACGTGCATTTGTGTACATGATTTGGTGCCGATTTGGACGCCAATTTAGAGCTAACTGAGGCATGTATTATTAGATTTAAAGTGATGATCTTGGATTAGCTTTTTTTGTTAGCCTCCTTGGATTAGCCTCCAAATAAATACTGTTACTTTATATGGGTAATAAGGGAGCCCTCCTCTCTGTGTTTATGAAAATGTGTGCAGGCTCTGATGTGACACTCAGGCCAAAAAGTGTCTTTTGGTTCACTCGCAGGCTTAGTTGTTGAACTAGGACTTGGTTTAGTCATGGAGTGTGATGTACAGTGAGGCCCTGATTTAGTTGAAACACTTTGTTAGGCTTAGTGGTTGGGGGGTATTAATTCTGGTATCTCATCAGCACACACATCAGGCATTCCATCTGAACTGAATAGGATTACACCCATTCTAACACAGCACAGAAGAGGTGTCAGCAAAGTGGAGAGAGACCAAGGCAGAAGACTGAGAATGAGGGAGAGGGAGGGCAGACGAGTGGGAACGCTGGCAGAGTTCCATGTAATTACAGGCTGACACTTTGATCACTCTCTTTCTCCTCCAAGTACTTCTCTGTCTTCTTTCTCTCGTCTTTCTCTCTCACTCATCAGAAGTAGTACCTTGCTCATAATGTTCAAATGATGACAGTAATTATGATTATAATTGTTATCCTATAATGAGCATAACATTAGAATAGAAAATAACTAATGATAATGTGCACATGTTCAATAACACAGACAGGGACCACTCTTATTCTGAAACTTTTATCTTTAGCAGGAAAACACCATATACTGAATAAAGGAATTGTGGCTCTACAGATATCACAGCAGTTAGAATATACAAATATAGAATGTGTGTTTTTAGTAGTGTGGATGCACTAGTGCTATTCTCTTCTGTAGCAGATATTCTCTTGTGTATTGTTGTATGCTCTTGTTCCCCCATGCTGTACCCATTCTTATACTGTGTGCTTTGCCCCTATTGTCTGTATGTTGTATATCTTTTTTTTCTGAGTATCTTTGTTTCACTGCACATTTTACCTACTACAAATGTACACATGACAAAAAACTTTGATTTGCAAGTCAGTTGTGTAAAGTTGTCAAGATGTCACCTTTGATTCTGTTGCATTTTTAAGTTATTTCTGCTTGTGATTATGCAGCATCTGGTCTGGATGGTGTCTCTGATCTGCCATTGAGCCAGCATCCACCAGGTGTTCATTTTCTCGCCTCCCATAATCCCAAGTAAGTCCAGAGCTGCCCCCTTGCCAGCTGTGTAAGCTTTGCCCAGGCTTGCCTTGGCAGCATTGCCTCAGTGTGGTGCTTTGACAAAACTGCATTCGCACACTGAACTTGTCTTGTATTTCCTTAACTTATTTGGTGAGAAAGAACTATTTCAGGCCGCTTTGCTGTGTGCAGCTCATCCAGGACTCCAGAATAAAGAAAGCTTGGGCTCCCATGGCTAGTTCACTGTTGTCTTCTGTCTCAATTGTAGTGTGTCTTCTGGTTATCAGTTCCACCACAGCTGGCAATGTGTGGCCAGTGTCTGTCTCCTAAATTTCTGGGGAGCTGTCCAGTTAAGGCTTCATTTGCCTACAGGACCTCTACTGTGACAGAAAAACACTCCATTGCCTTAAACTAGAGGCAGAAGGAGTACAAGGGGTTGAAAGAAGATAGATTTTGTCTCCATAGGGAAGGGAATTCGTAAAACTCTGTCAACACTGGTGTGCAGAAGCTTCTAATACTCACTGATATCACAGAAAGTAGCAAATGCTCATCATTGCATTCTGAATTCTGCTACTGAGGTGCCACCCTGCTGTGAGAGGAGGATAGTGTCTGAGTGTGAAGAGAGCAAACTTCTGTCTGCAGTTAATGAGATTTTCTGACTGCCACTGCTTCCCACTGAAGTCAGGTTTGCTGAGGGTTTTTGAAGCAAAAATGACTGCGTTTACCTCACCACTGTGTAGTCCATGGGAGAGAAGCAGCCCAGATGCCAATCAGCACCGTGCTATAAGCCTAGTCAGATACCATGCTCAGCAATCAGCTCTTCAGGAAATCATCACAGATTCTCACTAGACTAGTCATTCTCTCAACTGAGACTGCTAGAAGTGCCAGCACTCTGTTAACCCTTTTTTCCACTAACAAGAAACCAGAACTGTTCTGGCTTGCACAGTAGTGCTATCAAGAGAACCGGCCCATGTTTGCACCAATTTTTATTGGAACCTAGGATGCATCATCAACGAAGGGCGTGACAGTGTACACGACAAGATGGCAGAGTGCATAGATTACCTGAGAGCACTTGTGTTATTGCTACAGACATTTGTTTTTACAGATGTTTGTAGAAGCCTTTACTTTAAAAAAAAAAAAAAAAAAAAGTTTATTACCTGCTCCTTTGTGCATGAAAACTTTGCACTGTCCAAATCAGCCACCACATTCCCATATAGCTTTTCTTTTCTTGACACACCCCTGCATGTCGTCACGGTTCGCTCTGAAGTATCTACTAGTCCTTGGTTCCAGCTGGGAATGAACTTTTATGGTTCTGGAACCTATTTATTTTGGAGGAAACGCAACAAACGGTGCCAAATTAGGTTCACGAACCCGAACGGTTCTGGTTCCTCATTGGTGGAAAAGGGCTATGCTATGCTATGCTGCTGATTCATCCTCAGTGGTCTCAAGCTACGGCCCTCCACAGCACCTCAGAGAAACCAGATGGTGGTCTCATGCTACGGCCCTTCCCACCACCTCAGAAAAAAATGCCCACCCCAAAAATGTTAAATCAGTCAAGTTCAATCAATGCATCTAATCTGCATTTCAGGTCATTTTTAAGCACAGTGACAGGAAAACAGCCCACTGCCCTCAGCTGGAGACTGGGATGGGATTGAAAAATTATGAGCCAAACCTCTAAGTACTCGGTTAATAATGTTCTCGGTAACGGACATAAAGCCGATCAAAAATCAATGCCTGGTCACTGTTTCACTACCAAATAATTATGTAAGGAAATATGTAGCGCACACACACATACACAGACACTCACACACTTTTCAAACACATTTAACCCACTCGTTCACACCAGATTTCTGGCACGTAAAAAGGAACGACTACACGTTGACCAAAAACAATGCTGCAAAATTAAAGACTTGCACAACTCAGCTCAACACACACACACACACACACACACACACCGTTCACTTCACTCAAGTCAACACATGCATACACACATGCATGTACATACATGTTATTTCTCCTTGATTTGCAGGATTATGGGGGCGTAAATCTGTTGTTCAGCCTTGAGGGAGATCTATGACCTCTAAACTCCACTGAGCTCAGGAACAGAAAGAGAGAGGGAGAGAAACTGCAGGAACACAGCCCTCCATCCAATCAACCGCTCCAATGAGAAATCAATATTAGCCTGTTAGGAGGGAAGGACTATAGACCTTTAAAGGTTTATTCTCTTGAGCTCAACATGTATAGACAGAGGAGAAAATCACCTGCTATATAACTCTTACACTGGTACCCATCAGTGTAAGAGTACAAAGATGTGAAAGAACATCTGAATTAGTCATAAGAGGAGTCCATTATGCATGTACCACAGTAAGCAACTGAATCTTGGTGAACATGGTGGAGATATGGTGGGTGTAAGCAATAATGTGGCACTGATGAGGGAAGTGGCAACTGGGGAATAAATTAGATAGGAGTAAGGAGCTTCCTCAAACCCACAAGCCATGCATGACATTTGTTTTGAACCGAGGGGCAGCAGTAGTCCTGTGTGTGTGTGTGTGTAGAGATGTATTCCTAAATAGAAAACTAAAGGTGGACCTTAAATCTATAGCTGCAGATATTCTCTCTGCGTGTAACATTTCCCTCCTCGACTCCTCCCCTTTCTGTGCATTAGGCATGTGTGTGGGAGTTTTCCTTAAGCATCACGCCCCTCCTTCATTATCTATTTCATTCGTCTCGTTCTCGTTGCACCTGTTGTGACGTTCAAATGTGTATTCAAGTCCATGTCTTGTGTCCACATTTGTCTGTGATCTGACCCTGTGACTGTTCATTGAATACGTTTGTCTCATCTTTATATCTGCGACTCACACTTGATGTTCGTCATCATTACTGATTCACTGCCCGACTAATTTGCTGAAATGTCCATTGTTCCATGATTTCTTGACAGTAAATGTCCACCCTTTATGTATATCATACATTTTGGCCTGGTGACTATTCACTGGAATAGAACCATCATTCATCTGAATAGATGTTTCACAAATCTCTGATGAGAGAGAGAGAGAGAGAGAGAGAGAGAAGTAGGTTCATTGAGCTTTCAGACACTTAATGCAGTGAGCAGAAAATGACTGTAGTGAAAAGGAAATGTTGAGAAAGGTTAGCATTAACATGCAATGTAGATTACAGCAACAAGACTCCAGCGCGTCATTATCCACTACAGGGTCGTTTCTGTTAGCCGCATGTGACATGTACAATTGCACTACTCTGTTCTTGGAAGCATATGACATGCGTCACTGAGGTACCTTTTATTGAAAGTGTTTTGCATGTGTGTGTGTGTGTGTGTGTCATCCCAAAACAAGGCTTACTTTTCCAGTAAGATTAACTATAAAAAAAAAAAAAAAAATCCATAATTTAATGAATTCCTTACTGTGAAGATGGTTTGGAGGAATTTAGCTACCATTCACCAAAATCTGTGGTTGAAAGAAGCAGCAGTAAATCTGCACTCATTTTGCTCAGTAGTGAAAATGAAAATACAGCTCAAATTGACTTGCAGACAACACTTGCAGTTGTGTCTTACTTACTGGATTTTATGAGAGCAGATTGTTTTTCATACTACAGAGTAGTTGCCCCAAAAATTTGCATTTGTAAAATGTCTTCTATTTCATTTGTTTGGGGTTTTTTTCCATAAGCTTTTTTCTCTCTCTATAGTGTATTGTGTTTATACCACCAGCTGAACATGGAAATGGTTCTGCCTAGAGGGACACTCATCAGGTAACATGAAGGAGATCCACTTGCTCTCCTTGTAGACTCTCCACAGGTGTCCCACAAGGCTCAGTTCTGGGCCCTTTTCTCCGTTCTCTGCATTCGATCACAGATTATGATATAATCTTTCAATTCTCCAACATTTACTATGCAATTGATACCTCACTAATCCTGACCTTTCCACCGTCTGACATGTAAGATTTCTAACTGCATCTTGGCATGTCCCAGCTAGACCGAGCTATTACATCCTTGAAGGAACTGGTTCTCACAGGGATCTCAACATCTCTTTTGAGAACTCTGTCTAAGAAGGCAAGAAGCCTTTGTGTAATTGTGGATGACCAGCTGTCATTCTCAGATCATGCCACAAACTTGACCGTCATGCAGGTTTCTTGTTCTTTTTTCCTTAGCGAAGCCATTCAGGTGCTTATTGACCATCTTGTCATCTCCTGTCATTTCCTATGCATTCAATCAGGCCCTAGCACCTGATTCAGATCCAAAAAGTTGCAGCAGAGCTAGTCTTCAACATTCATACATTTTCCCCTGTTACCCCATGTAAACATAAACTGGAGACTCATTTCTTGAAAAGCACTTAGATTAAATATAATCTGGCACTTGTAGAAATATTTTACATTTGTATTTATGTTTATATTTTATATGTATATTATATTTATATTTATTAATAATTACTCTCATTAAGGGCATTTTTAACTCTAACCTATTTGTGCTGTCTTTTTGAGCAGTCAACTAAATCACTTTTTCACTAAGTCATCCTATATGAGTGTCTGCTAAATGCCATAAATGTAAATTGTGAATATTGTTATATATTGTCACAGTTTCACCCACACACACACATCTAGAGTCTTTTCTAACACAAAGGAAACATGGAAAGCAAATACTCAGTGCATTAATAAGGCTAACACCTACAAACACTCACCCACACAGTTTCTCTGTTCTTGGTGTACACTTCTGTTCACCATTTTGTACAGGGCTCTGTTTGAAGAAACATGTCTTGTAGTTTCCCTTGAATATTTGGTGGTGATGGTGTTAGTGTGAGTGGACAAAAGCATAAAGTACTGGGTAGCTGGGTAGTCTGTGTGGTTCGATGGTAGTCTAGCTGTCAGTCTTTCCTTTATTTTCAATATTTTCACTATCTCAAAAAGTTGTTCAATCACCAAGGGGTATGAAAGAAGACAGAAAAAGAAGAGAGATAAATAGACAGAATAACCCAAGAGCAGAGGAGTAATGGAGCAGAAAGACAGGTCCAGTATCTGGAAGAATGGGACAACAACCCTTCACTGTCACATCATGGGCATGGTAGGTTCTGCCATTCTAAGCAAAAATGTGGCAAATCTGATAATGCTAAATATGATAGTCCAGCTAAGCATTTGCATTGCATTGCTAGGGTATGAAAATGGCACACCCTAAATTGGAAGCAATGAGAAATCCCCTGCCCCATTCAGTGCCAGCTCAGTTTAGCTACAAACTACTTCTTAGACTCCAAGTTTGACCAAGCCATTTTGACAGCAACAATGACAAATAAGACAAAAACACTTAAAATGATTCATCTTTATACATTTATCTTCCTACAAACAGAGAAAAAAAGGTCGATGCCTATAATGAATTGCCTGACTCTAGTGTTAGAAGAATGACTGAGTTTTATTCAAAACTCTATTGACTGGTAAAGGCCATTTCTTAATCCAGAGAGAGAGAGAGGAGAGAGAGAGAGAGAGAGAGAGAGGTGAGAGGATCTTTAGAAGGAGGTTTGCACGCTTCACTCCACTTTAAGAACATAGTAATTATTTCTGTGCTATTTAAATACAAATGGCACTATAATTAAAACATCAAACTCAAATGCTCCAGTTCTGGCCATGACAAAAGCACAGAAAAAGGGTAATGGGTACTACATCTCAATGTAATTCTTACTGATATATCCATTTATTTTTTTCTGTTGAAAATCGTAGATTGTTTGAAAGCAGGAACGAAATTATAAAAATTAATTATAAAGCAGTTAAAATGTAATGGCAAAACTGACCCTACCAGCACGTTTATGAGCAGGGAAGCTGAGGAGAAATAGGTGGGTGTGACATGATGGAGTCAGAAACTAAAGTGAAATTAAAAGTGCATCCACTATACTGTCACAATCTATATTAGCGTCAGCAAGAACTATAAGAGCATCCAGTTGAACTATGAGCAGTTAATTCACATTGGGCTGATAGATTATTACAAAATGATTCCAATGTTATCTCACCAAAAACACATAGGGCTTAAAGACATGCCACTGTCTCGTCAAAAAGTGGTGTTCAAAATGTGGGCAGATTAATGATCCAGTCTCACTTATTTGAGCAATTATTACCAGATGATTTTTGCTGTATTTCCCATAAAAGAAACCAAACTCCCCTTGGCCTAGACTCAGCTATATGTAAACAATCATACAAGTGTCACGGTGGCCATCTTCACCTCCTCCTTGTCCCGTGTTTGTGTGTGTAAGTTTGTGTTTGTGAAGCTCTGCATTCTACCTCACTTTGTTAAGCTCCTTACATTACAACGAGGTTGTTTGAACAACCTTAGATGTACGTTTTATAAACAGTTACAGAATGTTGTCAACCTCTTGGCACGCACAATCTACCAGCCACACTAACCCCATTCATTAGTGTAGTTTCCCACCTGGACACAGTGCTAAGCAGGACTTTATCTGGGCACCAGATGATTCTCAGAGCTTGGCAGAGCCACTGATATGAGGTCTGACTGAAAGTGCTGAACTGGTACATCTTATTCCACAGACACACTACATGACTTATTTTCTCTATATCTGCGCTACTGCTTATACTGGTCTGGTATTTACTGGTAATGTCATTCCCACTAATCCCCTCATCAGTACCTAACTGTGACACTTTGAACAGAACTGGTATGCACTAGTTCACTTTAAATCAGGTTCTAACTTTATATTGCACTGTTGATTACATTTACTTAACTTATTTGTATTTAATCTATCATCATTAGTGTTTATTTTTGCTGCGACTTGGGTAGGAGAGTAACGTAATTTCAATCCTCTGTATGTCCTGTACATATGCAGAATTGACAATAACATGACTTGACTTTTGTTTATCCAAGTTGTCAGATTGCTGTACTGTTCATACTACACAACATGCTTGTCTTGTAAGTGGCAATCTGGAATTCGTAATGGTTTACACACTACATGACTTATTGGAGACAGGGAGTCACACACCATAAGATCTTTCACCATCTGACAAATCTGTCTGATATCCAAACCACATTTTGTCAGAAAAACACCCGAGAACTGACACTACATATTTTAGCACAGTTAGTACAGATATTTAGCATGGTAGATATTTTTGGGATTATGCAAGCAATTGGCGAACCTCATAGACAGTAACTTTGAACAATTCACACAGTGATCGACAGTCAATTTTTGAGCACTACGTGAATGTCAGTTTGTCTATGACCTTGGGTTTTATTCGACAACCAAAATCATCAAGATTAGGGGGAAGATCAGGGTTAAATTACCATCCAAAAATATCAAGGACAAAAACTGATCAAAGACTAGATGATGGGTAACAAAAATCGTGCTCCAGCTGTAAGGCTGCAAGGTGCACACAGAATCTCAAACCTGAAACCACAAGATTCATTGAAAGATTTTTATACTTTGCAAACTTCCTAAAGGCTCACTCTAATGACTAAAACTTTGTAAAGACTCGAAGTCTGAAACGAAATTAGTGTGCAAATGACCAGCAGAGAATGAGAAAGAGTGAGAGAAAAGGAGAGACAGAGACGACTGTGACCAGAAGGAAGAAAGTGACAAATGAAGGTTTGCCTCCTGTCCACATTGAACTGACAGCATGCAGTTCTGACGGCTGTTGCTTTATCACAAGAGTACATGGGTGCCTGTGGAGTGAGATATGGTTCCAAAAAAAACCCACCAACCCATCACCACTATCCTCTAAACATATGTACCACCACTACATAAATGCAGGCTCACAAGTGATTAGCATCTCACTATTTCTTCAACATTCAGATGTCTCAGTCTTGACAGGTTGAGCTGGCCAGTCACTAATTACTGGCTTGTCTGAGCCAGTGACAATGTTTCTGCCAGACACAGACGTGAATCAGTTCACCTGTGATGCTAACTGACTAAAGTTTCTCAAAAATGATGTTTTAGAAGACAAATGCTACCATAGCTTCATTTCATGGCATTTAACACATAAATAGCTAAGACAGTAACTTAGCCTTGCCAGACTAGCCTGCCATGTTAAGCTCCTTCCTTAATGGGTGTATGTTTGTAAGCACTGAACATCAGGAGAAAATTTTAGACTTCATTCTCTCTCATTAAGATGAAAATAATCAAGGTGGAACTTATGAAATGTCTTTTTCCACGTAACAGAATTAATCAGTAGGCAATGCCATGCTAACATTAATTCAGCAAAATGCTGAGTCTAAACCACCTTCCAAAACATAACATGGGAAAGTCAGTGTCTATTAAATTTAAATACACATTTAGAAACAGAAATCAAAACATGTGCAGATCAAAAATGCGTAAAAATGCAATGTTCATGTTTGACACGTCCTCATAGCTCTGGAAATAACCTGAAACAGGGCATGAATGTTAACACAAGGCATACTTGTTCTAACATCTTGCAGTTGTCAGCTTGGTCTTTTTCAGGAAAGACTCTTTGAGCAAAAGTATCAGAAACAGGCGAATGTTTGGATAAAAGCAACTTGTGGAATTTTGGAGTCAAAGGTCAGTGGCAAGAATCATGCAAGCAAAAAGATGAGCCACAACCATCTAAATCATATCTGAATGAAAAACAATCATTGGGCCCAAGCAAGCTGTGACTGCTATAAATTCCACATGGTGCAGCATCCCTGCACAACGCATCCTGTACCCTGGCAAATTAAGGCCAAAGGAGGCGCAAATACAATGTAATGCAAATGTACTAATATGACAAGCACTAAACCACAAATACAATAAAATCATAAGAACGAAAGCAAAAACAGCCGCGTAGCACCGTGACTATGGCCGAATTATTTGTTTCAGCTGTTGATAGCTGTGCAACTGTTTTCTTAAATTAAAATGAGCATAACAGTGTGCTGTAGTCTTTATAGTTTGTGTCATGGTGGCCGCCCCCGGCCGCGTCCCCTGTCTCGTGTCTGTGTGGGCGTGTCTGTGTGGGGGTTGTGCTCCGTTGTGGTGTCAGCGTGGTTTGTATGCATGTGTGCATGTCTGGCTGTGTCCGTTAGGGTGAGTGTATTAAAGCGTGTACGTGTCACAGAGTCTTTGTTGGTCTTTGTCTTTGCTTGGTCCACAGTCGGTTTGTCGGTTCGTTTATGTAAGTACGCTGCTTGTCGAAATCGAAAGCGAAATAAACGTGTCCTCGTGTCTGCGCTCGGCATTCCTGCCTCGCTTATTTGTAGCTCTCCGGGACTCCTCCCGTGAAATTTTTTAAATGACGTAGACTCATTTCAAACAATCAATACTGCTAATCTGATTCAGTAAAAAAACAAACAAACAAAAAGGAATTTACCACATCCATCCTGTTATTATAACTTAGTTCTGTGTTTTGATGGATACAACACTACTATGAACCTGGAGGGGCACCACTCCAGATCCAAGATTCACAACATCTGTCATGATTAACCTAGTGACAACTCTACAATCTTTGAAGTGACACACACACACACACAAATCTTCATGTCTAATTATTATGGCTTCAGTGGAGTGGCTAAGTAGATAATGCCACCATAGGGATGCACATAAACAAGTCCTGTGTACTGTAAGTAGATCTGACAGCTCAATTTTCCATTTGTATAAACATGGAAAGAATGAGAGTGAGATAAAAATGACAGCAGCAGAGGCTGGTGTGTTAGACAAACACAGAACAGTGACATCAGCCAGTAAAAATGTCAAAAGTAAACCTTTTGAACATCTGGTATAATTATTTAGGAGTTTATGGCAGGATATTAAATGATTATTTTCTTTTGGAAAGCAAGAATCTGAAAAAAAAAAAAATTCAAATATTTCAATAAAAATATTCATATTCATTTGGCCATGATTCATGCAGTAATGGTCTTTGAAATGCACATCTGATTCACCCCATAAAGCCAAATGATCCCAGTGCATTAGAGCAGCTAACCAGAGCAGCCCATAAGAACTGCAGAACCACCAACTCCCATGAGCAGCCCTTCCAGAACACACCAGATGCTATTTTTGCCTCACACACCTGTGGCATGTGACGCTTTTTGTTGAGGAAGCGAGAGAGAGTGAGACGTGTCTTTTTTTACTTGACGACCCGTCTCAATTTAAACGGCGTCGGAAAACCAAACCGACTCATGCAGGGAAGATGCAGCCAAAGAACCGGAGCTGGTCCACACTGGAGAGCGTCTGGAGCAGTCCAGACCCTCGTGTGTTCTGGGGGGGGTGGAGGCATGAGGGGAATGGGCAGACCAGTTCAGGTTAACACTCGGTTACTATGGATGTCAGCACACAAGGGGGCGGGGCTTACACCAGGTGGAAGTTATGTTACACTCCTTTTCTTCATAGCCATGCACTGCTTCTGCATGTCCTGTCTATTGTATATGTATACCTGAGGCCCTTATCAGGAAAGGCTTGTACTTTGAGAGGGTCTACATGGCAATCAATGTCTGGTAAAAAATTTTTTAAATGTAAATAAATACAAAAATAAGTAGAAATGTCCAGATACAGGGTGAATAATGCACCAAGCAATGTTCTGAGGAAGAAAACACAAGATATGTATAGGAGACAGGTATGGAATGTATAAGAATGTTTTGCAATAGGAGACCTGTCTTGCAACGAAAATACATTTCCTGCATGCCACAATTTTCCCAGAGGTTTAAAATAATCTTCAGTCATCACTTCGAGCTTATAGGCATATGGCACTGTAAGGTGGATTTATGCAAAACTACTCGAGAAGATGCTTGACTGAGCAGCTACTCCCCACCTTTGAGTACAGGAAGTGCTCACACTTTTGCAGGCCCTAAAATAGCTTGAAGTGAACTTGCATACAAACCAAAAAGTACAGTCTTATGAGACAGAGGCTCTAACTGCTGCTCTTTGTTTATCAGTTGGTTAAAGCCCATTGGCTTTCAGGTTCTTCGTGGGATTATACGTGTTTGCCTGTACAAGAACTCAGACTAGTTATATAAATCATACAAGAACATGAAGCATGAGTGGTTATATCATTAATGTCATTCCTTTAAGCTGTGTCTATTTAATTTTATCAACCTAACTAATCCTTACCATCTTTCATTCATGTATGCATGATTCTTGGGTGGAGTACTTCTCCGTATGCATAATTCTTGGGTGGAGTACTTCTCCGTATGCATAATTTCCACTCTCCATAGTTCATTTTAAGACCTGGTTGGGTTATACCACCTAAATCCATGACATCAAAGATATTTTTTCTGAAACTATGATCAGGCCTCCTGTTTATTTCCCACATCTTAGTCTCCTACATCGTGAGATCAATTATAAAGTTCTAATGGAAATTCATCAGCCGACATATAGATTTTGAAGCCTTATCAAAACTTCAAAAGCCACACAACAGCATTGAGAACAAGACTGCATAGAAAGATAATGGGTGCAGGCACTCCTTTTAACTCTGCTGCAGTTAGTTCTGCACTGGTGATTTCACTGCGGAATGGAACTGTGAACGACGAACCAATGAAAACGACTGAGGAAAAACCCCATAGAAGACAATGGGACAGAGGAAACGAGGTGGGCAGAAAAAGGAGCAAGACATGAGGACAGGAAGGAGAGGGGGAGAAGTGCGAGTGAGGGAGAGCAGTGACTCATTTTAGTCGTTTGTCCGTGTAATGACTCAGGAAAGGGAGGTCCTCGTCACTTTATCTACACCTGCAGCTGCTTGAAAAACACAGTGAGTCAGTCACACACGCATCCAGGCACACATTAGCCTCCCTCAGACATGCCTCTGCTCAGAGTATTTGCTACAGGCACCTTAAAGACAGACTGCTTTTACTACTACAGCAGCCACTTTCCCCTTGCCGAAATTACAGAGCATCTTATTTACAGTCAGTCTCTTATAGCACTACAAGGAATCTTTGCAAATCACGGTCTACAGCGACTTGCACCATATGACTGCATCTCAGCTCTACTGCTTTGGTAAAGGCTCTATACTGGCTCCATAGCGACATGCTTGGCTCCATAGCGACATGCTTGGCTCCATAGCGACATGCTTTCTTGGGTGACCTACTTATAGCCTGGAACTGGAAGTACTGGAGGGCAGCTGCGGCAGGGATTCATGAATCTAAGCCTGACGGCACAGAGGGGAGAGCAGCGTACGTTTAGCAATGGTATAAGGAGAGACAAGAGGAACGTACTTTATATATTTTGTACTTTGTGTGTGTGTGTGTGTGTGTGTGTGTGTGTGTGTGCACGCGTGTGTGTGTGCACGCATGTGTGTGTGTGAGTCCGTTTGTATTCATGCATACTGGGTAGAGGGAGCAGTATTCGTAAACCTGGCCAGGAGATGGCAGTTTCAGATTTTCTTGTCACTGACTGTGTTCTTGCACAACCTGAGCATAAATAGTGTAGGACTAGGTGCCATAGAACTATGAATAGTCTAGCAGAAAAACTATTTTAAATCAAGTCTATGTTCCATCCACCTACTTGGTATCTTCTGCCCTTAGATATTCATTCACTGTGCTTGTGCTTTTTCGACAGACAAACTTTCTCTCAGTCGTTTCGAGGAGTGCTATCCATTTTGTTTTGTTTTGCACACCACATTGTATGTCGAAAGTGAAATGGTAGTTAGAGCAAAAGGAACATCGTAGTATAAAAGTATGTTTAAATTATAATAATAATAATAAATAGCCTTCTTTCGCTAAACATTTTCGTTCTTCCTGTTGTCAGAAGTGGGCCAAACAGGAGCAGTTGGACAGCAGGAATCACTGGGAAATGAGGCATGATGCATGATTTCAGCTCAATTCTGTTCTTATGCGCAAAACACCATCACACAACAATCCCACACACCCACACACACACCCACACACGCTCACACACACCCACACACGCTCACACACACCCGCCTTGTATGGCATGGCTTTGTACTTTCTTTGTATCCAGTCACTGTAAAAAAAAAAAAAATTCTTTACTTTGTCAGATTTTCTACATCTATTCAGTAAACTGGTCGCTGTGGGTGAGATATCAAACTAAGGCAGGGAACATTTTTTGCTTTTTGTGTCAATCAGTCTGTGTAGCTCTACCCTGTGTAGCTCTACCCTGTGTAGCTCTACCCTGTGTAGCTCTACCCTGTGTAGCTCTACCATTGATTTAAAACTGTACCTTTGCCTTGTGTGGACTATGCTTGCAGTGGTCCTCTTAATAATTAATATATAATTAAGTCTATGTTACTGTTGTCCTTGGCTTGAACAAGAGGTTAATATAGTACTGGACGTCTCTATACCATGGACTCATATTTAATGTACTGTCCCTTTAAGGTGGTTAACTCCAAGTTCTTGATTTTGGCAACAGACTAAGCTCTCTCCTGAGGTTACACTCCATCACTGCAAGATATTGCATGTCACATCAACTATCTGTTCACACTTAAGGCTCTCAGTTCATTACTACCATGTCAGAAAATCAGCTCAACACAAGTGTGTCATGAGGTTGGAACTGCCACTTGATAGTCTAGACAAACCATGTGACAAAAATCTATGGATTTTTCAATTACAGAAACCCACCTGGACGTGGTAAAAACTATACATCATACTGAATGTCACAATCTATTGCTGTGTTCTCTGAAGACTGATGTTCCAAAATGCCTCCATAAGCTGTGTTCACTTAAAACATACACTTCTTTTAAACTTCAGATCTGAGTCTGTCTGATCTTGGATCTCAGATGCATAATTCACTAATGTGCTGCCGCTTTGCCTTGCAGATTTTGGTTTTACATAATTGATCTAAACGTGGCAGTAGGATTTAGGTTGATAAATAAATGAATGTCTTGCCAGGCTCAGTTATGTCCAGACAAGGGAAGGGATTCCAATTCTAAGAGTGAATGAAGGGCAAAGTCTCAAAGATGTTTAACAGAGGTTGAACCGGATTAGTGATTTACAACAGCATTTTATACTTCAAGATGGTAAAGTATGACCGGGCAAAACACACTCACCAGACACTTTGAAATACTATATATCTACACACTGGTGGCATCACAGTTTGTCATGCAATACCCCATTCACCATCAGTCAGTTTCTGCTTCAAACAAAAACTGTTAATGTCACTGCTGGTTGCTCCCCAAAATATCTAAACAAATCCTACTGTTACTAACTGATGAAGGGTTAGAGGATGACCAACACAAATTGTGCTTGGCAATAGATGCTTCATCTTTTTCTCCACTTTGTCCATTTAAAAGATGCAGTGGCTATAGGGGGAGCAGAGACTCTCAGGTGTGTCCGTCCTTAGCCACTTCTTCCAGCTCCTCCGGGGGGGGATTTATGTCTGCAACACACTCATAAAAAGCTGGGTCACATAACCTTACCACTGGGTTACGTATTTTCTTTTTAATCGGTTGGGAATTGCAGATTGCTGTTGCAGCTTTGCATGTGGAATTGTTCCCATTCTTCTTGTGTACATGACTACTTCAACATTCTGTGGTTGCTGCCGTCTGATTCTCTTCTTTGTACATTTTCAACAGGCAACAGGGCTTCAGGCAGGCCAGTCAAGCACATACACTCCATGTCTATGAAGCCACACTGTTATTACTCATGCAGAATGAGGCCTGGCATTGTCCTTCTAAAATCGACATGAAGTTCCTGGGAAATCTTGATCAGGGCATATTTACTGCTTTTTTTTTAGTGGGAAGTAGAAAATAGTAAAAAAATAAACAAGTAGTAGACGTGTCCAACCTTGACTGTACGCAGACCACCCGTGACTGTACACAGACCACCCGTGCCTTGGGCACTGATGTACGGTTTTGTACTTTTCACTGGTAACAGTCTGGATGGTCTTTCATTTTTGGCACATAGAATCAAATGTTCATATTTCCCGAAAACAATAGGTCTATCTGACCATAGAACACATTTGCAGAAGAGTCTTTCAATCTTCTCAGATCACTTTGGGCCCAGAGAAGTCGCTGGCATTTCTGTGCAAAATGACTATACGGTTTCCTCTTTGCATAATACAGTTCCAGGATGCGTTTCTTGGTGCAGCGGCAAACTGTTAAGTGACAATGATCTTCCAAAGTACTCCTGAGCTCATGTGGCTACGTCCGTGACGATAGCATAATGGTTTCTCAAACAACTGTGCCTGAGGCCTCAGTGGTCATGTACATTCAGCAGAGGTTTCCACCCTTTAGTCTTTACGCAGTGAGATTTCACTTGACTCCCTGAATTTTTTCATGATTTTATGAACCGTTAATGGTGCCAACCTCAATTCATTAAAATCTTGCTCTGTGAAATATTTCCTTTGAACTGACTGACAATTCAATGCCTGAACCATTTTAACTTGGCCTCTCACCCTTTGCCCCCTGCTCAGACGGAGCGTGCCATCCTTTTTGAGGAGATAACCAAAACTCCTGGATTGGAGGTGCTGATCCACATACAAGCCACTCCATGCTCCATGGTGCAAACTGCTCAAGTGCATACTGAATGCCTCCATACAAGGAAGCCAGAAGGACAACACTATCTACAAATAGCTGCGTTGCAACCTCCCAGCCCCCTCATCAGAAGCCCTCCGTCCTTGGCTATTCCTTGCTATCCTGTCCATGAATATCACAAACAGGAGCAGACACAAAGCACATCCTTGAAAGAGTCCAACTCAAGCTTGACTTAATACCAAGAATGCAGACACAGCTCTCACTCTGGCAGTACAAGGACCAAATGGGCCACATTAGCGGCCACAGTACCACAATCCTGTAAACAAAAAAAAAAGAATTATGAAATAATTGAAATTGAAAATAGCCAATAGCTTCTAAACTCCTACCAACAGGAAATTATTAAATTCTGGATATTATTAGAACTCATAAAATGTTGAACACAGTCCACTGCAACTTATTAAATTAAACCAACATTTTTCAAAGCACATTAACCCAAATGTCAACATTAAATTTTGAAGGGACTAACTACAGCTGATTTTCCATGCTCTTTTTTCTAGATGAGTGCATCAATTTTTCCTAAAGCCACCTGTCCTTCTTTTATTAGGAGCCACCTGCTGGACATTTTCAATATTGCACTTAAGCTTGAATGCAAACTGGGTAAAGAATGCAAAAATGTATATATAAATCAATTTTATATGTACTGAAACAGCCATGATTCATGCATCAGTAAGTGTATTCACATATATATTGCTGTATAAATATTTTGTACACAGCCCTAGTCCCAACAGAGTACTCTGCCAGTGTTTCCAATCAGACTCTAAACGTTTGGGCTTAACGGTTCTGTCCAGCAGTTTTCCCCACCATCTGATCTAATTCACTATTAGATGGTGATCAGTTGAAAGGCTGGCACCTCTCTTCACCTGAGTGTCCAAACCCATATGGCCTCCAGTCAGATGACACCACCACACAGTTAATCTTTGGCCCAATGTGCTGTGCTACCAAGTACACTTATGAGAAACCTTGTGTTTGAACATGGTTCTCATTACTGTAGGCCAGCACAGAAGTTCAACATCCTACCACTTGGATTCAGATTGGACAGGCTGTTCCTCCCAATCACTCCGTTGCAAGTTTTCCTGTAATTGCTGCCGTGATGTCCCTCAGCTAAACAGTGGAGTGCTTGGTGCTCTTTCCACAATTCCACTCAATTTCTCCAAGAAGGCACCACTGTTTTCCGCTCTGCAACACATCACACCAACACTCTTTATGAGTATCCCAACACCCACCCAGCACCTCACTCTGAGGGCTTGAGTAAGAAAGACTTCCTCTTATTGAGAAGCAGGGTTCCTTATCCCACATTGTGTGCAGATGTGAGCCCAACTATCTAGTTGGTATCTCTTAACCTCACTCACCAGTTCCAGCCCTCCCCTGCCCTCCCCTCCAAAATGCTAGCAGGGCTACAGAGTCCATCTGTACTCCCTGAGGTAATAATAAAGGGGACACAGACTTTGTGAATCTTTGCAAAGTCCTTAAATGTCTTTTGCTGTTGCTGCTGTGCTTTTGCTTCATAAAAGAGGCAGATGCATTTGTATCAGTGATGAACAACAGATATGCTTAAGTGACTAGTCATATCGTCCATTAAGACATAAGTATTTTTATAGTCTTGTGACTCCACCCACCTCCTTCTCTTTCTCTGCGTCTCTCACTTTCCTCTGAGTCATGCATAAAACCCAATGGCTGTTAATGTCAGATTTCTCCATCTCTGAACGCCTAACATTATCTGTCATTCTTAGTTTACAATTCCAGGCAAAATTCAGTGTATACTGTAGACTTTTGGAATATTTTGAAAGTGCACAGAAAATGTACAGACCTCAACCCATCAAGAAATGTTAATATTGTATATCAAAGCAGCAATAACTACCTCTCTCCACCAGTCAATTACAGTCACTCTGCAGCCATACATAGGGGGAAAAAAAACACTTAGCTCTCTTAAATGAGCATCTGATGGTGTGTGGAACATGATGGTTAAAAGGATAAACCCTCATCGACCACCAGTTCCCAGCATTTTTCTTGCCAGTATTTGGTCTTTGGCGAAAGTAGAAGAGCTGCCTCCTGGAGTGTAACGTCATGGAGTGTAACATCATGATTCTGATACAGATGTAGATGAATAGAAACTGCATGGGCACAGCGTGTTCAGAAGGGACAGACTGGAACTATGGTAAGAAGAAGTGAGAAGTCAATGTATTTATGTAAAATTATGGTGAACGGACTCCGCTGTGACTGAAAGTCAGTGCTCTGCCAATCTTGAGTATCTGATGATTAATTGCTGACCCTTTTATTTGCTGAGAGTTCTCAGCTGTTGTCAATGCTGCATACACCTCTCCTGATGATTAATGCCAAGCTCACTATGCTGAGTGCAGTAATCGGCAAGCAACAAACTACACACACGGATGAAGTTTTTATTACTGTGTGGAATTTTAATCACTTCAATTTGCAAACTGCCACCAAAATTCCAACAGAAAGTCTCCTGCCCCACCAGAGGAAACACCACTTTAGATCATGTTTACAGTCTGATTGTGTCTTAAGTAGACCTATATGCCAGCATTCAAATGTGTGAAAAAACAAGGACAATTAAGGCATAGCCAGAAGGGGTACTCTCCTGAGTATCTTCTGATACTCCCTACAGTATCATTTTCAAAACACAGATTGGAGTATATTCTCCTCACAAGCCACAAGTCACACAGACTTGGACACATACACCTCAGCTGCCATGAGCTACATCAACCCACGTACTGAGAATATAGCCTCTGTCGAGCATGTCAAAATCTTTCCTAATCACAAGCCATGGGTGAACACAGAAGATATTTAATGCTGCTCTTTTTGGAGGAACCTGAAAAAGGATATTAAAAGCTGGCACACACACACACACACACACACACACACACACACACACACACACACACACACACACACACACACACACACAC
>JAOXYF010000016.1:5961491-5991138 GCA_028565775.1 Sternarchorhynchus goeldii
CACACAGACACACACAGACACACACAGACACACACAGACACACACAGACACACACAGACACACACACACACACACACACACACACACACACACAGACACACACAGACACACACAGACACACACAGACAGACACTAAAAGCCAGGAGTACTCCAAATCATCACAGACTACACACCAACCCCTCCATATAGTAGTGCCTTCCTCCTGCATGAGCCTAAGCAGTTTTTTGTTTTACCACAGCCAGTACACCCCACAAGGTGAGATTTCCCATTACATCAACACCCTCATACTCTCCACAGCAGATCTGCATTCTGTATTGAGAAAAGTGAACACATACAAAGCTGCAGCCATACCCAGATGTGTCCTCAGCACATGTGCTTTAACGTTAACTTGGGTATTCATTAACATCTTCAACCTGTCATTGGCACAAACTACTACTTTCCACATGTTAAATCTTAACCACAATCATTATCATCACACCGGTGCCAAAGTGTCCTGCTGCAACATGCCTGAACAACTGATCAACTTCCATCCACTACCATTGTGATGTTCTTTGGGAAACTGCTACTGAGTCCCTTGAAGACAGCGTTTCCATCATCACTGAAATACTGCCAGTTTCTATACCACTCAAAAAATTAACAAAGGATACCATTTCCATTGCCCCTCATTTTGCCCTTATCCACTTGGACAATAAGAACACCTACATTTGAATGCTGCTCATCAACGTCAGTCCTACCAAGCTGGTCACCAACTTGTGACCCAACAACGTGTAACTGGGTCTTGAACTTTCTGACAGTTAGACCCTAGTCTGAAAGATTGGACAATCACATGTCCTCCAGCCTCCTTTTGAACACTAGTCTACTGCAGGGCTCTGTGCTGAGCCCTCAGCTGTTCTCCCTGTTTACCCATGTCTGTGTGCTTTAGATCCAAGATCATCAAGTTTGCAGATGACACCACAGTGATCGACCACATCGTGCACTACAAGACTCAAAACAAATTTTTCTATGCACATCAATGAGGTTGAGGTTAAGCGTGTCACCAGCTAAAAGTTCTTGTGCATATACATCCCTGAGGATCTTCCTTGGACCCTCAACACCTATCATTTGGTTAATAAGGCACAATAGCATTCCTTTATTATTATTATTATTATTATTATTATTATTATTATTTGAGGAGACTGAAGAAGAACTGTCTGTTTCCTCTTAACCTCACAAACATGAAGAGAATACTGAGTGGTAGTGAGGTGTGGCAGCTCCACTGTGGCTTACTGGAAGTCCCTGCAGAAACACCACTCAGAATGTCACTGACACACAACCCCCGAACCACTAGAGACCTTCAGCATCAGTGCTGTGTGAGGAAAGCGTGCAGCATCATCACGGACCCCTCCCACCCCACTCATACACTGTATAACCTCCTGCCATCCTAAAGGAGATACAGAAGCATCTGTGCCAGAATCATTTGGCTCAGGTTCAGCTTCTTTCCAGCATCTGTAACTCTGCTGAACTCCACATCATGCTAATAAACAGTAATGTCTATACAGCACATACCAACCATATATTTATACTTGATACTCTATTCAATGTATACTGTAAAACACTACACATATTTACTCTGTGTTCTAACATATCTATCCATCTATCAATACTGTAGTGAGTATATAGCTGAGGGTGAGACAAAGGTAGAAATTGAGAGATATAATTAAAGCATCTGGGCAGAACTGTCACATGCAGTAATTGCTTTTTTTTTTTTTTACACTTTTCTATAGTTTTCTCCCTTCCTTTGTTCTGCTCTTTATTTATACATTGTAAGTTATACACCAGTGAGTTCAGACAAAGGTTCAGCACCGTTCTTCACATGCTATTTTAATCTTAAGTGATATGCCCACGTCAGTGTGAACGTACAAGAAAGAAAACATTCTGTGATGAACTAACTGGTTTTCAACAGGCCATGACTCAAGTACATCCCAGATTATGATGTCCTATCCATGAATTGATCTGAGATTAAAATACTGCATACACTAACAGACTCTCACAAACACAAAAAAAACTGAAGACAGCATTGGAGGAGGTGAATTGGTTATACCCACAGCATATAATTAAGTATGCTGTATTGCAAACAATTATAAATACATATGTATATTTTATTATGCCTCTAATTTGATATATGTGTACCTTTATACTTGTAAAGTTGAGTGATAGGTAGGAGGACGCATTCGGTTTATTAAGGGCAAATCTATAATCAGAGACATCAGAACAGCCCAGGGTCTTGTAGCTCGAAATCAAACACTAGAAACTTCTCACGCAACAATTCAAACATACAAGCAGCTATAAAACATACAATGACCAGTAATCAGAACTAAAACAGATCAAGACTAAATACCAAATGAAATCTATGGAAAACGAGAAACTGGTGAAATTAATGACAACTGTGACTCTGATACCAACAACAACATAATATTATTCAGTCAAGTCAAAATTTATTTATGTAGCGCTTTTTACAACAACTGTTGTCTCAAAGCAGCTTTGACAGATGTTCCAGTTCAAGCCCCCACTGATCAAACCAAGGGTGACAGTGGCAAGGAAAAAAAATCCCTGAGAGCACGAGGAAGAAACCTTGGGAGGAATCAAGACTCAATAGGGGTGGCCCATCCTCTTCTGGCCGAAAAGTGTATTTTTAAGTGTATTATTTTCACATAGCTTAATAATTAACCCCAAATTAGTAATTCTGAGCAATAATAGCAAAACAGACTATCCTGCAAAACACCACTGTGGTCCAATTAAAGCAAATAATACAGCACAAAAGCACCTTCTTTCATCTAAAAAGACT
The DNA here is from genome assembly GCA_028565775.1 of Sternarchorhynchus goeldii. Taxonomy (NCBI): domain Eukaryota; kingdom Metazoa; phylum Chordata; class Actinopteri; order Gymnotiformes; family Apteronotidae; genus Sternarchorhynchus; species Sternarchorhynchus goeldii. The sequence goes on from JAOXYF010000016.1 coordinate 5,964,316, forward strand.
GAATGAATGGCTAAGAAATGTTCCATCTATGTTGCCATTGACCTTTCACACTGTATATCCACTGCATGGTATTTTCTAACCTAAATGATATCTCCCCTTCATCCCAGCAGGGAAAGACCTTCGTCATCTTACCTCGTAATTAACGAAGGATCTCTCATGTAATGAGAATAACCTTTACGCCAGTTCCCATCGGTAATAATGGGGTCCAAACACTTAAGATCAGCCCATAAGCTATGCATTGTGCACCACTTAAAGTAGTTTGATTGGTCGTTTAAACTGGATGCAGTAGATGTCACTCTGATGAAGCAGAAACTAGACAAACCTGTCATTCTACAGGTGTCTTCAATTGTTTATAAACAGCTGGTGATTGCAGAGTGAACCCAGTGAGATTCTGCCAACAAGGCCCTTTGAGACGTAGCCATGATTATATCTTATATACATATATATCCGCCCCATGACAAATCAGTCTCAGTTTGTTGTTTACATAATTTTAGCACAACAATCAACTATTTTCTAGTTCAGCAGTGTATTACAGTAGGTGTGAAAAAAGACAACTGGGCTACTTTTATGAGTTCATAATTTGAACAGGACGTGTGCAATCTAGTTCTCTGCTCTTTGTGAGCAATTTGCTGATTGTGTCCTCATTACCAATCTTAACCAGGGTCCTTAAGTGGCCAATCAGGAACCACAGAAGTAAGGGACTTTCAGAGCCCAGAAACACCCCACCACCTAAATGAATAACTGTTGATAAGAATGAAAGAGAAGATGCACACACACACACACACCTGCCACAACTCTCCAAAAACATACATATATATAATTCATCCTTCCCTGTGGGAACACTGCAACAGTGCAGATGGAAATTTCTGTCATTAAAGTTTGATGAATTGCAGCCAATCAGCGTAGTCAGTATGCACATTAATCCAGCCTTTGAGGACTGAGCATTGCTTTCAATCATCCTCAGATGGCTTTTTTATGTGTATTTTTATCTACATTTTTCCCACATCTTTTTTAAAGATCTTTTCTTTTTCCAGTGAGCGAACTCATTATTGAAATTACAATACATGCTCTGTACACTGAAAATACTGAAGGTTGCTGAGGTTGAGTCAGTCAGTTTCTCATGAGTCTGTCAAGCAGTCTCTTTTCCATTCAAAAAAGCTGGCTTGCTGTGGGGGACTCCAACGTGGCCGTGAATGAGGTGTGTTAATGTGTGTGATTCATTCCGTGTCACATCCCCTCTTGTAGTACACTACCCAGACCTGCGTCATATCTCTCCCTTTGTAACCTTACTTAATGTTTCATTAGTGGCAACACACACACATACACACACACACACACACATATATATATATATATATATATAGAGAGAGAGAGAGAGAGAGAGAGAGCGAGAGAGCGATTCCCAGTACAATCACACTAATTAAAACTTATTTGAAAACTGTCTAATCATTATTTTCTCAAAATATGGATCTTAAGATATTTGTAAGATGTGAAATGTGAAGAAACATAAGGAACTAATCAGCATGAATGAACAAGGAATGAGAGACGCACATGCGTGTTTGAGTAGAAGAGAGAGCCAAACATTTATTTGAATATAGAGTTGATTCAATCAATAATTCAGATGTCCTGTTTTGAACATCATAGATACCTGACATTTGATATAAGTAGAAGAGTTTCTGTCTGCTCTCTCTCTCTCCTTCATTCTCTCTATCACACATTTCCTGTCTGCCTTCTGCTGATGTTCCTTCAGTTTGGCCTGACAGCAGGGTGCCCTTGCTACTGCCAGCAAGTAAACAGTCAGAAAAGCACCTTATCTGGTTTCCTCTCAAAGCATTAAATACCATTTTCTCAATTTTGGGATACTCTCATTCTACCTCTAACTGGCTTTTTCCAGTGAATTCCTGGTGTTCTTTCCAATCTCGGTTCCATCTGCAAACCTTTTTTCATCTCCCTCACACTCTCTCTTTCTCTCTCTCTCTCTTTCTCTCTCTTTTAAATGGGTTGCATTGTGTGCAACACAAAACCAAAAAGGGGCTTGAGGCCCTTCCGAGATTTTCAAGAGACAGTTCCGACTCAGCTCCCCGCTTTTTTCTCTCATGTCTCTCTCTCTCTCTCTCTCTCTCTCTCTCCCTCCTCCATTTGGTGATGCAGGAAGCTCTTTGGCACTCTGCACACCATGGCTGTCCTTTTCGTGATGTAATGTGCTGGGCCTGAATGCTTTGCCTTTCCACAGGGCATATGCCGTTCACTCGTCTTTCTGCTCTCCTCTGTTTTTCTCTTTCTCTCTCTCTATCTTTCCAGTTCCTTATTTCTGTGTTTATTCATAACCCAACATAACCCATCCTGTAGAACAAGCCAGATATCTGATGAACTCATAAATCAGTAGAATGTAATCAAATAAAAAATCTTTGAGTTTCAGAAAATAACATGCAAACTGAAATCTGCACTTGAAAAGCTTCTTTACCTAAAAATGTGGTTAATTGCAAATTAATCTAGCAGCAATGGCAGACAAACTATATCACATTCTATACAACGAATATACAGAAAATTGTAAAAACGTGTCGCTAATAGCATCTTAATCTTAACGTTAAGAAAGATAAAATCAAATTAAATGTGTAATGTTAAGCAACTGAGCAAAAGGAGGAAAAGATTTGCATCATAATGTAACAATCATTCACAGAGACAGAACTTGACAATGTTCTTAATCTGAACGTCTTTGTTGCAGCTCAAAGTTAATATTTTTAGCAGTACAACCACTGAGATCAGTTCCACTGCACAAACTCATCTACTCTCACTTCACCCTCCACTGAACTACCCAACCACTCTGGAAACACAAGACAGCACCAGAAAAGGCACAGTGGACACTTAGTACAAAACAGAAAGGACTGACCATTTATGTCACGTTATGTCCCCTCTGTTGAGGCACCTGCTGTGTTCCCACGCTGTCAGCATCATTGGAAAAAGGTCCATGGAGTCACAGAAACTTCCACAGCGACCCCATTCTGACCTGCCATCAAGGGCTACGGAATCATATACCTCTTGGCAAACTTTTCACATCTTTCCTACAACTGCACTTCCATTGTGTCATCTATGTCAGCACCTTCCAAATATTATTGGGGTAAACTATATTCAGGAATTGAAGCGGCGAGGCTAGTGTATATCACATACTCATTGAATTTAGTAGGCAAGACCTTTCTGAGTTGCTTCATTTGCCAAGCAGATCTGTCATAACTCTTGATGAAAATGCTCTGGCTGTGCTATTTATGAACAGTAAAAAAGTACACAGCCTATTTAGAGCCATATGATGAGGTCTACTGCATTGCCAACGCTTGGCACTTGCTTTCACAGCTCCATCAGTTCATTTTCAGAGTGGAACATGCCTTCACACCCCTCACTGAGTTTGAACTAATTCAGCGGAGGGGCCACCACTGCACTGGGTGGTTGGTAATTTACAGAAGGGTATGTGATGAAAACCCAAGGTAACATGCACATCAGTCTGCCAGTTTCATTTAGTGTAATTCAGTATTACACAAGCACACCAGACTTATAGTGTAGGTTCTGCTGGCAATGTGTATAAAAAATGATACAAAACAAAATATACTCATGATGCAGAATTACTAAAACATTCCTACAGATCCTGTGTTCCTCATTGTCTGATGGTTAATATCTATGTTTTTAAACATATCTCATTCCAATATTGCATTAATTGCATAATTCAAATACAGGAATTTTTTTTTTCTAAAGACACCACCGTCAACAGTTTTTTCATTAATTGTAACAATCAGAGATAATCATGTTTCACATGAAAGCACACAAGTTACAGCAGAGTTCAGCCAAGAATCTTTTTACCTGCTCTGTTGTACGTTTATTGTGAGACAAATTGTGACGAAAAGTGGACGAACTGACGAAGAGCTTTTAATTCGCAATACACAGACCTTAGAGGCTACAATTAGAGAGTAACAATAGTTCAACTGTTTCCAAGATGTCTGCCTGACAAAAAGCAAAATGGATGCATATCATTTGACATGTAAATGTCAAGAGAAGGATGATATTACACAGAAACTTCTACTCTGAAATATAATTAGTGCTTTGAAGCTAAGCTAAACTAAATAAAATGTAAATAATAGTAACGAAAAAATGAAATTAAAATCACATTATAAGTGAACTGATCTGAGATCATTCCTGTACAGTGAAAAGGTAGAAGCTAGCAGTGGTTTGCCCAGAAGTTAGTTGCAGAGATCAGACAATATTTATCACATATAATTATACGCCTTTGTTGCTTGGCCCATATTATATGTAAGCAAACTTTGTTTATTTATCCCTCCTTATCCATAAAAATGATGAATATATTCAGAGAGCAGTCCTGGGGATATCATGCTGACCAGTCTGTAATAAGCCGTTGCCCTGAATGATAACTCTGAAATGACACTCACATAAACAGTTACAGTACTATGGTAATACTAGACTGCACTACACTTTTCTGATGCAGTACCACCGAACTACTGGCTAGGCTTATTTTACCTTTGTACAACACATCACACGAAGAGTCTGGAATCAGCGTGAGAAAGGCACTTAAAAGTGATTAACTAAAGTCAGGATCTGTGCCCTAACCAATAAGCTGGCTAAAACTAAACGATTGGACTGTATTACCACAGTTATGGTACCAATAGAATTCAATTCAGCAGACTATAAAACCATCAGGAATTCACGAAGGCTCGAGAAGAACCATAATATTTAATGGTAAAGCTGTAGTGTTCTTCACCAAGTATGTGCCTGAGTCAAGACTGATCCAAAAACGCAGCATGGTCAGTAGTCTACATCACATAGGGCCTGTTTACACCTTGCAATAACATACATTTTTGGTGATCGGATCGTCTGGTTTTCATTTGACCACGTGAAAAGCCGCCAGATGTAAACAAAACCAACACGCACTGCGATAGGATCAGTCAGTTCAAATTCAGAGATGATGAGGGGCGTTTTTTGAGCACATTTAATACAAGTTTAAACTTAACATGTTTTCTGTATCCGCATACAATGACACAAGCAGAATTGCGTTTGCTGGGTGACCGTAGAGCTGAGGGCTGAGAGTAAATTTTAACTGATTAACCACAGTCAGGTTATGTCCACTTATGTCCTTCTGGAAAATTGCTGCAAAATGCCAAAGGGCATCCGTAAAGGAGCCAGATATGATCAGGGGTGAACTGAGCTAAATGTGTAAAAACAAAAAAAATTAATTTAATTAAAAAAATTTAAATACTTTAATTTTAAAATACTTTAAATTTAGGCAAGCAGAAGTATGCATTACACAATAAATAGCAAATAAAACTTACTTGTATATTCCTTTTTTTTCTACAGCAAATGCATTTTTGGCAGTAGGACTAGTGTTTCTCCTACTGAGTGTTGATTGTTGAGGTGATGCTGGAGGAAATGCTGAGAGGGGTCTGGCTGTAAATATGCACTCTCAGTCTGACATGCACCTCCAGCGTGTTAATGACGTCAGTGCGTGCTCAGCCACGGGACCGGAATTACGTTGAGTTTGATGATGTTTGTTGAAAAGGAGGAACCGGAGGTAAACGGTTTGTAATATTTTTTGAGCATATTTTGTAGATAATGAACATGTAGAATAACACTCTGCAAATATTTGCCTTGCTGTTTTGTGAATGCTAGCTTCACTGCCAATTTCATCCTTATTAACTTTGATGATGATAACGTTAGCCTGTTAACATTTGTAAGCTATTTGATGTACCTTCTTATTAGATAGATTGATAAACACAGTGATGGGGGAGGTTCTTTGTTTTCAGTCATGTTCTTTGAAGAACATGGTGAAAGAGGGCTAAGAAAGTATACAGAAAAACAGATGGACTACAGTCTGTATTTGTAGAACTACAAAGTGTTCCTATAGGGAAAGTGGCGCTGATACGATGGACTGTGAGGGTAGATCCAGTGAGGTGTTCCTAAGTACTCCGTGTGTATATTACTGTAACATCATTATATATTTTTTTGCAGGCAGGTGATGAATGTGTTGTGGTCCTAAAGCCTGAAGTGTTTCACAATACTGTGATTTCATCACAAAAGGTAGGTCATTTTATTCTCATTTTTAAAGTGTATTGATGATGTTCGGAACTCATGTCAATAAATAAAGACATTAAAAGATATTACAAGTATTACGTTATGTGTCAAGAATAATTGTATAATTGAATTATCCTCATGTTTCTTTGTTTCATTTATTTTTTTAAGGAGCGCATTGTTGTGGATTTGAAAATAGCGAGCAAATGGTATTTGGATCATTTTGTTCATAGGTTCAGTTGAGTTGTCATACATACTGTGCATGCAACCTTAGACACAATTTACACACACACACCACACCCATAATAAATTGTGTTTCCTATGAATGCTGAGAATAGTGTGCAAGTTACATCAGTAACACAAATTTAACCGAGCCCAAGATTTAGTAGTATTTCATTTACTTTTTATGCAGAATGAAATACAATTAAATATTTATGCAGAACTAAACACAAAGCAAGGTTATATATGAAAATTAGACTGAATGGAAATGTAGTTTTATTATGTAGATATGATACAGTGATTAAGAAGATCAAACCTACCAGAGCAATTTTTGTCGGTTTTATGAGAAAAACAGCAAACCACATACTGTCGTGCTGGATGAATTACAATGAATAGATTTTGGTTCTGTCAGACGAATAATAATTGAATTAAGTAACGACATTTAAATTTACAAAATAAAACAAAATAAGGTATTATGTCGGTTTTATTGGAAATAATGACAAATACATCAAATGAAATTCTTTAGCTGTGTTATGTACGGTAAATGTATAAAGTAATGATGGTTATCATAGATGGACAAAGAAACCGATGGTGATGATACTGATTAAAGATTCACCAAGCAGAAACAGCTAAATTTTACGTGCCATTTCTGGGCAGATTCTGCCTTTGTGGTAGATTGTGCATGTGTGTAGCCAGACCCTCTTGGGGAAAAGATAGCAGACAACTTCCCAAAACCTGTTTGCTGTAGGAAAATGAGATACAATAGCAAGTTTTCTTAGAGAAACAATTAAAAGTTTTTGTTTTGTATCCATTCAGCTCATTAATTTTGGACACTTTTGCGGCTGCCTCAAGCGTCTGACAAACCCAGAAGACATTACAGAGTGGCAACTCTCGGGTTTAAGACCTGCTTAGGACAGTCTGCTGTTATATATAAGAATTTGCTGGACCGACACAATTAAATCGGTTTACAAACTGTAATTACAAAAGTAATACAGACTATTCTTCCTCTGGTTCTCCCTTTGTTTTCACACATCCATCCATCCATTCATCCATCCATCCATCCATCCATTCATCGATCCATCCATCCATTCATCCATCCATCCATTCATCCATCCATCCATCCATTCATCCATCCATCCATCCATATCCCATCTGCTTGTGTTGTCAGAAGTACTACATACATCATCAATATTCTATTCCCTCTGCAATCTTTTCAACAATAACTCTTAAACCAGCACAGAGTCTGTATTCTACAGAGACCTGCTGTACCAATGTGAGAAGAACTGAACTTACACACCCACACAAATCTCATGATGAACACACATTTGCAGAGATGGTTACACAGAGATGCTTCCAATAATACAAATTAAAATATTTTATGTAGTTTTAATGTAAGTGAATAATCACAAGTGGCATGTAAGTATGCTGCGGTGAACAAGCTGTCTTACACATGCCTGTGTTCTTGTTTGCGAGCTGGTCTGGTCATTTTGTTTGTATGAAAGAAAAGTGTTGCTGTGATGACATGTGGCAGTGCATTACCATGGCAGCAAGGAAAGAATGAAGAAACAGAAACATAAATCCAAAGTGAGTGCACTGTGAGCTACAGGTTGTCAAATGTGTATGTGTGTATGTATATACATGTCCCTGTGCCTCTGTGAGTGTGAGTTTGAGTGTGTGTGTGTGTGTGTGTATATGTGTGTATGTATATACATGTCCGTGTGCCTCTGTGAGTTTGAGTTTGAGTGTGTGTGTTATTCTCCTACCTCCAGAAGGTCTGGTGCTGGGTTGAAGCCACAGAGATTGCAGACCTGTGTGTGACACTGGGTGCAGGAGTTGTAATTGGGTGGCTCACTGGATCCTATATTAAGCTCAGTTTTACATAATGGGCAGTTGACTTTGGGCGCCTGGCTGACGGCTGGAGCCTGCTTCAGAGGAGCCTGCTTCAGAGGAGCCTGCTTCAGAGGAGACTGCGGCATTTTCTGATGATGCGCCGGTGACTGCTGCTGAGTCGCCTTCTGATGATGCGCCGGTGACTGCTGCTGTTGTGGCACCTTTTGATGATGTGCCGGTGACTGCTGCTGCTGTGTCTGTTTCTGTGGAGGAGCATGAGGGCCAAGGGGAGGAGTCATGCCGGCTGCCGCTGGCTTGCCTGCTCCAGGAGGTCCTGTCGTGGCCTTAGCGCTAGCATCGCTGAAGACCACCCTGGGACCCTGGCCGCCCGGCTGGCGGGCGGGTGAGGGCTGTGGCGAGGCTCCGCCTCCAGGGAGCGGGTCGACTGAGATCAGCGTGCTCGCCTGGTTCAGAAGAGATGCGCCAAAACCAAACAGCTTGGTAAGGCCGTCCTGTGCGATGGGCTCTGGAGCTGAGACAGGCCGGCGAGCTGGCGAGCTTCCAGCACTTCGGGTCTGGTCCATCCGTGCCGCGTGGTGCACTGGAGACCCACGGGCAAGTTCTGGCTGTGATGGGGCTTTGGCCATGCCAGGTAAGGGCACAGCTCCAGGGTGAGGGATCCGTGGCCCACTTGGGCCTGATGCTTTCGGCCCAAACTCCGCATGCTGTCCCTGGGGAGCCTGGGGCTTTGACTGGGTGCCTGGATGTCCAGTTTGGATGGGAGGTCCTGGGTGAGGACCAGTCTGGTAAGGGCTGGTAGATCCTCCCTGTCTCTGAGGCCCTGGGGAGGCCTGGGTTTGAGCATGGGGTTGAATTTTGGAATGTGGCTGTGTTTGAGACTGTGTATGTGGCTGAGGTTGTGGTTTGGTCTGGGCAGAGGGTTGGGCATGGGGTGGTTGTGCCTTGGGCTGGGCTGAGGGTTGGACATGGGGTGGTTGTGCCTTGGGCTGGGCAGAGGGTTGGACATGGGGTGGTTGTGCCTTGGGCTGGGCAGGGGGTTGGGAGTGAGGAGGGATGGGGTCAGGTTTGGGGTGGTGAGAGGGAGAATGAATTTGTTGTTGGCTCTTGGAACGAGGTGTGGTCATGTCCATTCCTAGCGCTCTTTGCATCTGACAGTTCAGACATAGCCACTCCTGGACCTGGGGAAACACACACATGTAAATTAAACAAATCCAAACTTGTGTGTTTTTTGCATTTAGAGGAACTCTGCTCTAAAATATTATTAAGTAATGAAACAAGATTTGGTAGAATAACCAAAATTAAAAAGACTACATTTATACCAAGCTCACTCCAAAAGAAGGAAATTATTTCTAATAAATGGTTATAATACACAAAGAGAATCATTTTTAGTAATAAAAAAACTGTGGTGTTACAGTATTATATGTCACAAAGTGCACTGACCAAGCCTGACTATTACTGCTCTGATTCTCTGATCCTCTCACATTCATAGTTATAGAATTGTCTCTTTTTCTCTCCTCTGCCTGTTAGTCTGACACTGTGTTCAGTGACAGGCCATATTCAATGAAGAAAATTTGAAGGTAATTTGAAAATGTAATTTCTGTCAGACATTAAAAGAAAAAGGGAAGGACCTTGCTATTATCTCTGGATCAGAGCAGAAGGCTGTATCTTAATTGGCTTCTTCTTTTCCCAACAGAGAAAAGTGTGTGTGTGTGTGTTTGTGTGTGTGTGTGTGTGTGTGTGTGTGTGTGGACGGGGGGGTGGGTGTCTTCTTAGTCATGGGATGTGACAGAAAGTTGACTGCCTTTTTTACAGGTTGAACTTTTTAAAAGTTATCACAGTTATCAACAGCTATCACCTCTTATTTCAATGGGTTACTAGTTGCCACCCATAGCCTCACTCACTCACTCACTCTTCCTCTCTCTCTCTCTCTCTCTCTCTCTCACTCAGACACACATACACTTTGCTGTCTCTTCTCTCATTCCCGTCATCATTACTTCAATTACCATGACACTATGTAATGGCTACTTCACTATAAATCAATAGCAACAGGCAAAAGCTCTATAATTGATGTAGCAAGGCAGATATTTTAGTCTCCCTCCACGTTTTCTGTATAGAGTCTGTTCCCCCCAAGACCATCAGTGCATTAAGGTCATTAGAGTGAGAGTCCAGTCTTGGGTTTTAAGATGCCTTGTGGGAAAACAGCTCACTAACCTGCATGAAGATCATCAATAGCCATAAAAATGGCCTTCCATGTTGTTGAAATAACACTGCCAAGTATTCATATTTAAAAGAATATTATGATTATATTAAGCTATATTAAGTTTATGATGGATAACTAGTCCAATAGGTAAAAACAGTCCAAGAAAACAGATTTCTACATTTTCATTAATTATTTTTCATAAATGAAAATTCTGCTATCAAAGAAAGGAGTGACTGACACAGAGAAAGTGATGACATTCCTTGTGATTTCTCAGATAGTCATTCTTTTCTTTGATATCACATTTTTGTCATTTACTAATGGGGCAATGGGGAGAATCATTAAATGACCCGCACTGAGTTTTGATTGGAGAATATATGTGCAGAGAAAGCAGAAGAGATTTGACCTGCCATTAAATATTAACCCAAGCTAAAAGCTCACTGGGTGGGAGCTGCTATTTACAAACCACACACTAAATAGTCTGGTCAATATAAATTGCATGAATAAACACAAACACATATGTATATGCAGACTTACACATGCAGTCGAGTGCAGAGCTCTCAGTAGCACTGGGGAGGGGAATGCAGTTCCACTCAACCAGGACTAAATCTGACAGCAAATAGCCAAGCAAGAAAGCTGGCAATTTCTAGCGCCTGTCACATCTGTGCATACAGCTCTCTCATTCTTGCATTTTATGAAAGCTTAGAAAATTCCTGAATCCATCAATGAAGATTTCACCCCATAAACAAGTTATAAAACAATGTTTGCTTCACACACAATTCACAAAACCAATTAAAGAGAGTTGGCAGAGCCATCTTACACATGTATTAAACAGCTAGAAAATAATATTCAGTCAGAATTTGGAACACCCAGCTTTTTTATGTTCAATTTTAAGAACAATCTATTAATGTGCCAGGTAATGGGAAGATTATTTGTTAATGTTCTGTAAATTTATTTTACATATATTTTTTTAAGTCATTTGTCCTTGTTATTTTGTCATTTATGTTCAATTTGCCCTAACATTCATAGATCAACACAGAACATTTTTCTTGTTGGAAAAAAAAAAACATTATATGAAATATTTTTAAAACTATATTGCTGTAGCAGCTAGTTAAATATTTTCAGTTAAGTATTTTTAGTTAAGTATATAGTTAAGTATTTTTGATTCACTGGAATAAATAGACTAGATAGCTAGTTATATTCTGGTGAATCGAAACTACTTAACTAGCTACATTTAACTGAGAGAATAACTCAGTTAGCTATCTACATTAGCTAGGTTAGCTCGTTATCTAGCTTAGATTAAAACAACTAAGTTAGTTAAACTTTTGTCAGCTATTATTGTTATTATAGGCACATTCATGGGACCATTTATGTACTGTGTTCAAAGAGCTTTATTTCTTTGTGGTGTGATTGGTTTTCAGAGGGTAGCAAAATTAAATGATTTCAGAGCTTTACAGTTGCAATATTAAAAAACACAACATTGCAACCAGAATACCAAAAATGTTAACATGTTCAGCATGCCTCCTTTTTGATTCTATGAGAACTTTCAGATAATGCTTAGCAAGTTTCTGGAAACACTGTAAGCAAGCAAAACAATGTGCTGTAATTGCCCTTGACCCCAGTTCATTTCCCTGGCACATACTTCCTTTACATTTTGTGGTATTCCGCTGCTAAATAATTGATAACGGATAACAACAGAGCCTGTCTGGTAGAAATGAATACACAAGTGTCATTAGCTATGAATAAGAGCTTAATGATGTTGATCAGGTATTGCACAAGCAATGAGAAGCAAAAAGTAAACCTCTGAAGGGACTTATTCTCAAAATGACCTTTCTCTTAGTTACATTTGTTTAAATTAAACACCGATTTGCAGTTATACTTTACTATGGAATTAAATCCCCACACAAAATGAGCTGAAATAGATTTAAGTCTCACAATTTATGTGAAGAAAAAACAAAAAAAAAAGAAAACAGAAAAATGTTCATTGGAGAGGCAATGTCTATTTAGTGGCCTTTTTACAGTGAAAGAAAGATTATTATTTGCAGCACTATATGTGTTAAGAGTGCGCAGTAGAATTGCGGAAATGGAATTAACACCTAAAGACAGTATGACTGTGCCATAATTTCAATATGTAGTGACTGCAAACCCACAGAAACCCCAATTACATCTTGTCTATTTATTCGATGTATAATCAGAACATAAACCAATGGCCTCTGTGTACCAGGCATGTGCACTGAACCGTGGCCTGATCAAGGAGAGAAACTGTGAAGTCTATGTCAGCTAAGTTTAAAAATTGGGAGAACACACTGGTGTTCTAGAGAAACATGAAGCAAACATGAAGTTTTATGGTCACCTAAAATAACCGAGCTTATAAAACAACACCTGGAATAGTCAATAACTAAGCCTATAGAATCTAAAATAACTAACCCTATGGGAGCATAGCTGTGGATATAAGACAGTGTGATGATAGCTTGGGAGGACAATAATACATTTGCTCTGGAGAGCTTCCACTATGAGCAGAAAATGTTACACCAGTGCAAATTACTTATTCATGGAAAACATTTTTTTGATTCATGGATGGGTATCTGGCAAAAAGCCCATTAGCCTAGCTTAGCTTCACTATGTCAGCATGGAACCTAAAGATACTTTACATGCTTTATGAGACTCAGTTTACAACGTGTGCTTATAGAAACAGGTGTTTCGTGAACACTCACCCCCCCCCCCCCCCTCTGAAAAGTGTGTAAAGGTTTGCAGCCTGGCAGATGCAATTCTGCAGTGACGGCTTAAATGTGAGCATTGCCATGTGGTCTTGCATAGGGATTTTAAAAGCTCAGCAGTAGGGCAGGCCATCTTAAGAGCCATTAGTATTTAGAATGCCATATGCATTAGATCTGTTCCCCTACACTTATTGTCAGTGGCATTAGAGCAAAAGGGGAAGGAGGTGATAAAAGAACAATTCACTTTGCACCAAGTGCAAATAAACTGTTAAAATGTATTATGGGCACAGGTTGTGTTTACATTTTTGCAGTTTATACCAGAAAGTGATTAGGGCAATCATAGATAAAATACATAAAAGTCTTACTAGCAAACATGAGTTCACACACATACACAGCTGATGAAAATGCATGGTATGTTCAGTAGACAGTGTTTTAAAATTAATATAGGCTGTATATTTTCCCACCTGATCTTGAACAAGTAACTGAAGTAAAGACAGCTGTACAGGCAGCTATACAGGTAAAATCCATATTTTTAGTGGCACAGAAAATTAGAAAAGAAAGAACAAAACTGAATGATTTTCAGTGCTTTCCCATGACATGATTCTCATTGAAATCCATGTTTAAATTGGCGAAAAGTCAGCACTACATATAAGATACAATATATATATATATATATATATTCTTATTCTTCTTATTATTAATTTGGCCACCCAAGTGCTTTTCACTACTACTGTCATCACTGGTTCTCAGTGGGTTATGTGGACTTACTGCTGAGCCAGAAACTTCAAATTGAGTGCAACCCCTCTCTATGCCTTTGCCACCCTGCCAGTAAAGCAAATCGAGCACTCCCATGGAGAACAGCAAATGTTTCATGGCTGTAGAGAGCACTAGCCACGTTTGTCTACATATTCTAGCATGAACTGGCACAGGACCATATGGGTGGAGACTGGAAAAAAAACAAATACACACAAACAACAACAAAAATGCCATGGACCACACACCCAGCAATCCAATGTATGAAATATAATTTAATATAATAATATAATCACATAATCAATATATATACACATCAACAACATTGTGTAAACTTTTATGTATGTCTAGTTTTATGGGCTTCAGTAAGTAGACATTGCAACTTCTTTCGCTTTGTTTTGTTTTCTTGTTGTTTTTTTTATTGCAGGGGCAATAAGTAGGTACACAATACACAAAGAATACATTTCAGTGTCCTTGAATAACTTGAAAAAAAAAATGCATAAAGTGCCTGTGTTGATGGTAGAGAACCTGCAGTTTTTTAATATCTGTAAAAAAAATGCAAACAAATTAAATTAAACAAATTTTACATATTTAGTTACCTTCCAGATTTTTAAAGGAATGTTTTGCTTTGTCTTTTTTCTGTCACCTTTTACGATTCTGCTGCGTGGGCGTTAACCTCAGCAGACTGCATATTCATGAGAACCTCTTCACTGGTACCAGAGAGCGCAGCTGACGTTTTCAGTATATGGGTGGAAGCAAGATACAAGATACAAAAATTTCATAAAACATACATTAACCAAATGCATAGAACTGGAACTGTATCCCCAGTTAAATAAATAAATAACAGTAAATATATATTTATCACGAAGGAAAATTTGTTGGTACTTTTAAAAAGCAACAATAGCGATACATGAATGTAACATGTTTTTTTTATAGATTGGTTGTTGCACCAAAATTGAGTTTAATGTAATAACAAGCAGTAATTGGACTGGTTTAATTTATTAAGCACGCACATTTATTATGCTTTAATTTTTAAACACGTGCAGAATGCTTCTATGGAAACAGCCAGATTAGAGGGACTCGTTGGAAGCAGCATGTTCACAACACAGCATGTTTTGTTTGTATTTTTAACTAGTAAAAGTAGAAATGAAAATGACCAGATCTTATTTATTAAGGGTAAAAAAGTTCTGGTTAACAAATACAGCTTTCTAGAGGTTTTGTAACAAACATAGCTAGCTAGTTAAAAGGCCAGTTAGCTAGCTAGCTATATTTCTTACTTTCAAGTCTTACTTTCAAGTGCACAATGGACATTGCACATGAACCCAAACTTATTTGTATAACCATTAATTTTGAAAATGAGCTTGAAAACATTACACCTGCTTCTTAGTGGTACTATTAGCTGGAGTTAGCTAGCTAGCTAGAACACATGGTGGATACAAAATGGGATGGCCATTGATTGTTAGCTAGTTCCACAAATGTCACTATTGTATGAAAGTTCTTATTAGATGGCCTTCAAATTCGATAACAGATAGCAAGCTAAATTAGATAAAATAGCTAGCTAGTTACCAAAATTAGCTAAGTTAGATAACTAGCTAGTTATCTAGCTAGCTTGCCTCATTTTGCTATCTACATTCTCACTGATACCTAACTACATTATTATTTAACTACATTAAACTGTCAAACAAAAATGACATATATATTATTTAAAAGAAACATTAAAATGTTATCATGCACACTGCAGTAAGCACTGGGAAAGCTGTTTCTTTCAGCTTGAGTCTGTCAAATGAAATCTTCCAAATGAGTAAATTGAGTGCATACTTCATTTTAATAAATTGTGAATATGGAGGATAACACTTCGTGAGATCTTTAAGGTGGGATTAAACTGCATAAACCTACATACAGAAATTCGGTCATTCAGCTGAATGTCTTCAATAGGTAGATGCACAATGCAGACTAGCTTCTCATATACAATGAGGTGAAATACAGGCTTTGGACTATGACAGATTTGCAGCAAACACAAAGTGAAGTGGAAATTAGTTTATAACTAAGCTTCGGGTTTAGGGGTTTGAATCTAATATACTTTATTTCTTCTTGCAGCTTTCCAAGCCTCTATAACTGTATCATGGGGCAAGTGTATCATAGCGTGATTATTATATTGTACACTGAGATGTTTTTTTCCCTTCAAGTTCTTTTTTTCTTTAGCACTACAAAACCCACTTAGAGTGTAGAAAAAAAAACATACACACAAATGTGCATTATCAAATTCATTGATTAGCATCGACTATTTCACAAAGGAAAGTACAGAAAGGCTGTTTCAGCACCTCAGATGATACACACATGCTTCCTCTCATGATCCGCATATCTCTTATACAGACATAGATCAATACCATATCAATACCATATCTCTCACACAGACATAAATTAATACTAAATCAATACCATATCTCTCACACATACACAAATCAATACCATATCTGTCACTTCAGATGATGCACACATGCTTCCTCTCATGATCCACATATCTCCTATATGGTATTGGTTTGGTATAAATCAATACCAAACCAATACCATATCTCTCACATAGACATAAATCAATACCATATCTCTCACACAGACATTAATCAATACCAAATCAATATATCTCTCACACAGACATAAGTCAATACTAAATCAATACCATATGTCTCACACAGACATAAATCAATACTAAATCAAGACTATATCTGTCACACAGACATAACTCAATACCAAATCCTTGCGATGAATCTCATGTCTCTTGTCCTAACATCTTATGAATGAGAAGATTTGTATATAAGAAGAATTTTATATAAGGAATGACACTTTTTTCCATCCTGATCTATGTATGTTCATGTTAATTCATGCTAAACTGAATATACTGAATATATTTTTGGCAACCCATTTGTGAACTAATGTGAAATAATTGCAGATAATGGGTAACAAATAATGTCATATGAGCAGCATAACTGCTCACTGCTCTACTACCGAACGCTTGGGAACAGCATATAATGAGAAAATTGTTCTAGAGGGGTAAGACCAAGAAAGAAAGAGTGCATGAGAAAGACAGACACAGAGAGGAAACAGAGAGAGAACATTGTTGGGTGGAGCAGATCCTGTCATTCTGAAAAGGCTTCATACACAGCCATACAAAAGGAAGCCAGTTATCACAAAGCACCAGCACAGCCTTGGCCTTTCGCAATCTCCCCTGCTCTCAATAGCCCAGTAATACTGTATGTGTGTGTGTGTGTGTGTGTGTGTGTGTGCGTGCATGCACATGTCACCATGTCAGGGAGAGTGCAAGTTGGTTTGTGCTGTGTGAATAGCATGTGTATAATGTAGGTGCATGCATAAAGTAAGTTTCTGTGTGTGTGTGTGTGTGTGTGTGTGTGTGTGTGTGAGTTTATGTGTGTTAATGTGTGTGTGTTTTTGTGTTTTTATAGTAATTCAGAAAGTACAGCCATGCTGAGATGGTGTAGTAGGTATGAGTATACATGTCATTGGTGGACTCTGTGTGATTAGAATTATATCTTTTGTTTTACTACATAACACTACATAGTAAAATCTCTTAACAGTATAGTAGAAAAATGTAATCACCACACTTCACTCATCTGTGTTCTAAGTGTTTATATATAATTTATGAAGAAATTCCTCTGAATTTGAAATCTTTCAGGGCATACTGATGTTATCACTTTAGAGTTCCTCAGAAACCATTATGGGACAGTATAACACAAATACCACCCCTTCTTTTTCTCTCTTTGTCTCTCTCTCTCACACACACTCTCTCCTTCTCTTTCTCTCTGACCCACTCTTTGCATGAACAAAACAACAAGTACATGCACATGGAATATAAACCTACATCTGTGCCTATTTACTATTCTTCCTGTGGCCTTTAGTCAGCCTGGTGGGCGTGAAGCCGTAGAGAGTCACTTCTGTCCTCTCCTGCGCTCTCTCAGCCTCTGATGCTACCACTTGGCTCTGGCCAAGCACAACCTTGGTTGCGGGCCACCCAGGAAGAGGGCATGATTGCGTTGGTGCATTGGCATATGGGCACATGGGCATACCTGAGAATTGGCACTCCGGGTGCAGCCCACACAGACCTGCTATGGTGCAAGCTCACCAGGACTATTCCGCTAGCTAAATTAAGACATAATCCTTGAAAAACAATGCCAGTCACCCGGCTCAGAATATCAAGGGCACTGTACTTCAAGGTCTTGCGTATGTAATTGCTGTGCTTTCTCATAACCTATTATAGAGATGTCTGCATTGGTTTACAGAGAACGATAAGCATTTCTGCGTTTTATTATTTGATTACATCAAGGAAAGCTTCTTCGTTTGGGGCCATTTGGGCCAATTTGATCTCACAAAGTATTGCTTGTAAAACATGAAAGACTAATAAATGTATTCTGTATGGCTTTGTTGTTCAGAAGCTTGTAGAGGGTTCACAGTAATATTTAAAGCATCAATAAATACACAATAAATTTCCAAAGATTCTTATTCACCTTATGAAGCCTTATATGTTATGATGCCTGTATACTGACGCCTAGTGGCCTGGATGTTTCAAATATTCTGTATTAAAATGTATTTTAAATATAGTCACCTAAATAGAGAATAAAGGGGTTATTTTAAAGACTACAAAGCAATTTGATTCTTCATGTCATATGAGCTGCAGGTGATATGAAATATTTATTGTTCAGTAATAAATAATAATTTTTATAAATATTGCTTGCTACCTTTGGGTAGTAAAAATTATGTATTGCTCCTTTAAAGCAAGGGCACTGGTAAAATGGTGATATCTTTTACTGTGAGGACAAAGTTAAACATAAACAAAATGTACCAGTTTCCATCTTCCCAGAAGCTTATTATTGCCATGTAATAAATTAATATATTGGAGTAGCATAAAAGGGCAACTTTACTCATGACCACAACAATCCAATGTGTTTGGTGCTGTTTCCATAGCAATACATGTCACATGACACCCAATATTTATTTTATTACATATGATTCAATTTGGCAAGCCCTTTATGAGGGGACTCCAGTGTGTTGAGTAGGCAATGCATTAGCATATGCCAAGCCATTCCAGAAGGTAAGCATTTTCAACGCCACATCTGGCCAATTGACAACAAATAATCAGCAATAGCTCTCCACTACCTGTGTGCACATTAGGCTATTCTGCTTGAATGTATTAAGTAAAAAATAATCAACTTACATTCACATTTACTTCTACATTGGTTGCTATAGCAACATTGATGGACCAATAGCAAGGTGCATAAACATTCACACCTCGAGTCTCACTACATGTGCAGTCACTCACAGAGATGTGTGTGTGTGTGTGTGTGTGTGTGTGTGTGTGTGTGTGTGGTTATGTCTATGCATGTTTTTAGCTCTTTTGGGAGGACCAAATGTCCCAGTTATAGGAAAGAAATCAAGATTAAGGAAACAATTGGGGAGCCTCAAGAAAAGTTTTGTTTTTTACTTGAAGAGCTGAAACATGTAATGGATTTGTGATAATTATTCTTCACGCCTACAGGCTAGGACGAGCCAAATTATGATTACGAACAATTTCCTCTGTCACTCCCAACCAGTTGAGAAAGAAGGTGGTGGGGGAGGGAGATGGGTGTGTTGTCAGGAATACATGTACCATAAATACATGTACCATAAATACATGTACCATAAACTGGTCACATGGGCAATGCCTACTGCTTTCCAAAGCACATTACATTTTCATTTCAATATTTGTTAATAAAATCTGCTTATTTATTGGTAGATTTTAAATAAAATACTTCAAATAATTAAAAGACTTCAAATCATTATTGCCAGATGATGTGTAGGTTTAAGATTTTGGACTGCGGTTTATGACGAGATATAAGCAAAATACAGATTGCTCTCCACTCCTAAAATGAGACAGAAAATATCAACCTTTCTCTCTCTCTCTCTCTCTTTCTCTCTCTCTGTCTCTCTCTCTCTCTCTCTATCTATCTCACATACACACTACATACACACAGGATAATTTATTTTATATACGATACTGCAGTACATTCTTCAAAAGTTTTTGACATGGAAATCCCCCTGGATGAACTTGTGCTTTGTTAGTCTTCCTACTTTTCTCCTGAGATCATCTGTGATTTTTGCTGTTAGTTTGTAGGATAGAGGTTTCCTTATATTTTTCTAAGTGGTTGGTGCAATAACTGAAAGTTTGTATAAATTGTCATTATGTACTGCCACACTTTTTAGTCAGTTTCCTTTGGTATGATGAAAAAACGCTGAAAATTTACAAAAACAATGAGCATAATTTTGCACAACCACTACTTTATTATTTAAACCTCTCACATTAGAGTAATTAGCATTCACTGCCAGTAAAATGTCTCCAAAAACTGTTGCATTGTTTTCAACCTTCTGCCCAGTGTCCATGTGTGTGTGCTGAGACTCATGTAAAATCTCCCTAGTGAATGATGACTCACAGTAGGATGTGTGAGTTTGTGTGTGTTTTTAGCCAAAAGTTAACTGTGCCACAGTCCTGCGCATCTGTGACCACGCCACAGACTACGGTGGCCAAATGTTCAATTTTAGGCCAGACAGTCTGGTTTCTCAGCTCCCTGTCCTATTTGTCATCTGGAGTGAGCTGGTAGTTGCTGTCCATGTATCAGTATTATTTTAGCGTGTCACTGGGTCACATACATGTCAAAGCAAATACCTTGGATTTCATTGGTTTTATATAGATTGCTTAGTACCTCTCCTCCTGGGTAACCTCAGGACATCTGCGAGCTTAATGCTAGTCGCTTAGGGTGTTTGCAACAATGTGAAAATACCAGAAAGAAAAATGACTTCAGTTGTCAGTGGTCAGCACATCCTTTCCCTTTGAAGCATAGGAAAGATAAGACCTCAATGCTAAACTTAAATACTGCAAGTTTGGTGAGTTAGACATTCATTTATATTACAGATTTCTAGACCAAACTGGTCAGCTGTGTGAGCTTTAGATTTTAATTTTGTAGCATCATAACCCTATGTCCTCCATTTAGGAGTTGCTAAAGTGGCCGCTCTACCATGGACTGAAACGGAGTCAGAAGTACAAAAATAAACAGCCTTACTAATGTTACAAAGAAAAATGTTCCTGATTCAATTCTGCCACCACAGCAAGCTTATTTCTGAAGTTAAGATGTCCTAGATATAACAAATGTATAGGTTAGGACATAAATTCCATTCCCCAGGGGCTTCAATGTTTGATTACACTTTCCTCTCAGGTATAGGAAAACAAACCACTCGATATGCTTGTGAAATAATCATTTACAATACTAATTTCACAGTAATTCCTCTTTTTCATAGTCATTTACCACTGAATCAAAACTGATGTAGCTAGATATAGTTCTAGTTTGCCAATCACAAGTGATAATCACTTGACCAAGCAGTCATAATACTATATATGTGTGTGTGTGTGAAACATGTGTTTATCAATATATGCTTAGAGTGCATTATGTTTGCTTACTTTTACATTAATCACTATAAGTGTGCAATGCATTGTTTAGCATTATCCCTAAAGTCACATTATCTGATTGCTAGCTATTTCAGTTCTTCAGTTCTGATTCTGTGGTAACAGGCTATAAAACAGAGCCTGGGAGTTTTGCAACATTCCTAAGAAAGGCATCTATTAAATATCTGAACAATGTTTTGGGAAGAAAAATGTACCATTTCATCATTCTGGTATATTTATTCCTATAAGAAGGCTCACAGCAACCTTTCAGGTGTTTTGTTCCCATTTGATTGAAGGGTTATGACCAGCAGTGGCAGCAGTTGAAGTGTTTTGCTTTTAGAATAATCTTTTTTGATGCATACGCAATAGCTGACATATTTCTTTCATTTAATGTTATAGATTAAATAGTTATAGATTTGCTTAATAATGTGTCTTCATAGTGTGATATCACCAAAAAAAAAAATCAGTGAATGCCTTAAAAGTGACTTAGATGTAAACATAACGGTAACAGAAAACATGAATGTTTGGTTTGACTAGATTAGCAACAGCTAATAACGCACTGCCAATGTTGAGCAACCTTGGTCCTGATGGCCAGCTCTGGGAATTTAGCTACCTAGACATCTAGAAGATGTGCTATTAAAATGAAATGCTTTTTGGACACCATAGAACCCATTTCTGATAGGTGTTCTTGTGCACATTGTGTGACAACATATGCTTATGTACAGTTTAGTTTCATATCAAGCAGGAATTACATTGACAGTGCATGGTGGTATGTATATTTTAAAAGAATAACAGAATGTATGCTTTAGAATTTTCCACTGAAAAAAAAAAACATTTCAGAACAATCTCATATATAAGCCATATGATATGTAATTAGCCGCTGTCCATGGTGGTATTTCCAGAATGTTAACATTAGCTACATTCTGATCACAGATCTTGCATGTCTTATCTAACGCTATACTTGCTAACGCTATACAAAACAGCGTATCATTACGCGGTTTCTTCATAAACAATCCCATAGTCATGTAAACTTTACTGTCAAAATTCTCATAATGAACATATTGGTCTTCTAATTCAGCTGCTTAGCTATCTGACAAACTGTTCTGAGTAACATTTGCTATAAATTTTCATCAACATCCCCAACCCGTATAAAACATTCTGTCAGCATTTGACATGAATCATAGTGTAACTTTGTAACTTGTCAGGCTAGCATTGTCTAACATTATCTAGCACACTGTAATTTTGTTTGTATACAGTCAATGCATAAAACACAAGAAAAATAAACTTAGCCTAATGGATGAATGAATGGAACAGCACTGGGCTTCAAAATACGTTTTATGGCAAAACCCATCTTTTAAAATAATTTTTTCAAAACAGTGCTCTGGAAAATGGCTACTGCAAACATGTGTTTTCTCTGGAGGTTTGACTTAGTGCAAATTTTCCAAATAAACTGCACCAAATTCTCTCTGATTTTTAGATCCTTTGGAAATAAATGAAGGCTCACAATTTCTCCTTTTGCAGCTTTGAAGCTGAAAACAACGGATCTCTTACTTCACTTTGAAAATCAAGAAACTTGGTTTGCAGAAAATATACTTGGCTTCTCCTCTGATAACTCTCATTCCCCCACAGTAGTATGCTAATCATGTGGAAAGTCTCACCCTGCATGATGGGATTGGTTCCTTAGGTTTGTGATATATGAAACCCTGTATGTCTGAATCCATGTTTTTGAGACTGTTAATTGTTACACCGCTGTTCCAAAGTTGAAATGTTCAGCCATGGTGTTGACTGCTTATTTCACTCACGATTAGTCTTATGCAAACGAACTGTTTTCATTGGAGGGGGTTCTTTAATATCTCTACCTACTCCCGATGCCCTGCCTCAAAAGCAGGTCTGATCCTCCTCCATGGGGATCTATCATGTAACTTCTATGTTGCTGACTAAAGAGCAGTTAGCTATTCAGATCTGATTAAAATAATCAAATGAAAAATCAGACTTTCAGAAATGAGTGGAATATGAGAGAGAGAGAGAGAGAGAGAGAGAGAGAGAGAGAGAGACGAAAAAGAGGGCAGGTAGCTTTTGACCCTTTTTTTCAGAAAATAGTGTGCCAAACAGTAAAAATATGTTTAATAACAAGGTACCTAGCGATCACCTACATTTGCAGTCACTTATAAAAAGAACAAGGCAATAAAGAAGGACAGGAATTGCATCAACTAATCATTTTCGAAGTAATTAATGTAACAGTCAGCTTTGCTGTCATCGTAACCAAATGAAAGTAGCCAGCACATCAACTAACTTGGAAAATGCATACTGTCAGTTCAAGAAACAGCCAGTCACTGAGGAAGAACATCAAGCACATCTTCCTTTCTTGCGTTTAATCATTAAATGTATACCAAATTTATTTAATGAATTTTCAAAACATTATAAATTAATTAAATACATTTTTTGTTTGTTTCTTCTCTTGAGAGGGAGGGGAGAGGCTAAACGAACTACTGTGTCCTCTGTCCAAAATGTCTTGCTACACCCATGATTGTGAGATCACAATGGCATGTTTTTAAAATGGTGTTCCACAGTGTAGAATAGCTCGTTGTGTTACACTCACACTGAATAACTCAAATTAACACGAATAAGCGTCTGGAGCACACGATTAAATGCAGTGGCGTTCCCGTGGTAAATTAAAAAATTATACTACTCCATACTCCAGGTAGGTCTTACCACTCGCCAAGAGCAACAGTAAACTAAGCCAACAACTGCTTCAGGTGGAACCGCTTGCTATGATTCAAAACATTCACATTGTTTACTGTGTGAATGCCAGTAATATTAGTTAATAATGACCAGCAAGGCTTTCGAAATGAAACACTGATCTATGAAGCTCCAGCAATAGTGGAGTGCCATAGTGCAAGAACGCGTCCA
Source organism: Sternarchorhynchus goeldii (assembly GCA_028565775.1). Lineage (NCBI taxonomy): Eukaryota > Metazoa > Chordata > Actinopteri > Gymnotiformes > Apteronotidae > Sternarchorhynchus > Sternarchorhynchus goeldii. Next base: position 5,988,512 of record JAOXYF010000016.1, read on the forward strand.
TAATGTACAGTGTGAGAGCAAACGAGGCATCCGACACGTAGAGATTGAGGCACCGTGAGGAGCAGCTGTGTGGTGCGACAAAAGGCTGGTGAGCAAAACCGTGTCTTTACATTAGCAACCTAGTGCTAGCGTCACCGCTAAAATTAGCGCAGAAGACGAATCACCAAACAGCTGCGGGAGAACGGGCTTTACTCAGGAGGCTTCCATCGACTCACTTAACTCCTAGACTAAACAGCAGTTCATACTGTATTTCAAGAGAATCTCTACCGTTTTCGTTACAATTTACGAACGTTTCTTATATGATATGTGCATACAACACACCTGTAAATTCCTCTTGTAAAACATGCAAACGTTCATAAATGAAACTGAATGGCTATCCACCATGTGTACCAAGATATGTAGGTAAACAACAGAAAGGTAACTTGTACATGTTCAGTGACATCACCTGTCCAATACACTAGCTTTAAAAGTAAATGCTGGAAATGGATCTCGAGACTTTCCATATTAATTTATATATAGGACATGACGTGCATCCCACAGGCTGGAACCTCTGTGGTTACCACCTGAGTTCACGATGTTTCCGACTGAGAAAAGGAAGGTGTGATCTGCACAGCAATTAGCTGACAGAAATCTGTCTAGTAGAAGACAGCGTCAGTCGTTAAACTATTAATTTGCCTTGAGACGAAGATTATTTCACACAGGCATTTATAGATTTTATTCAGCTTCAAATGATAATATTTTTAAAGTACATGTCTATGGCAAAGCACAAACCTACTGTCGATCAGAGACACACGTGGCAAACACAACTAGTGTACACAGAAGCACGTGCTAAAATGTCAGCCTCTACATTACCAGCTGTCTGTTATTATCGTTCTTTCAGTCCCATTAAGATACTCGATTTCAATAAATGCAAATCCCTTACATAAATGTTAATGGCCTTGCAAATATAATTAATCAAAATCGTGTTTGTTATAGGAACGCATGCTACTATTAGAAAAGACTCAAGGAAGTCCTTAAGAAAGGAACACAGTGATTAATGTAGATATTATCCAAACACACTAAAAATTCAGACTGAGCGCGCCAACCTCAAAACATTTTCTGTTTTAAATGAATTTAATATGCAATATGTCAAACATTTCACAGCACTCAGTGGAACCAATAAACTTAATATCTGTCAATTAGGTGTCCTGCATGATGCCCTACATTATTGCTGTATGAATAAGTGTTGTTTTGGATAGTGATCTTCAAGATGTACACCTTTATTTTTTAACGAAACGTGTTTGTCCCTCTGCACATCAATTCTTCCAGATAAGTCCCATCTGACCCATCTTGAGGAAAGATGACCACAAACAAAACAAGTAAACAAACAAACTTCATTAATAAATAAGCTAACTTTTAGATGTAATCAGCAGGCCCGAGCCTCTGGCCCATTTCCTGCTCATTTCATCTCTCATTTCTCTTTACTTCCACTCCCGTCTCTTTCTGCATTGTTCTCTTTCATTGTTCTCTTTCATTGTCTTCTCCCTGTCTCTCACTCTCATGTCCTTTTATACCCACATTGCCCAGAGCTCTCCCTCCCCACACCTTCCAAACCTCCTCTTTTACCACCCCACTCCACCCACACACCCCACCCCCAGCCCCAGCTTCTTCACTTCACACCTGAGAGCATCGCCAAGACAGAACAGACTAATGGAAATCCTGTCACAGCCTCTGGAGACATTGTTCCTGCTTTCTGAGCATCCTCTCTAACACACGCAAGCTAACGCACGTTAGCATAAACATTTATGCCAATATGCATCAAGTTACATGGTGACAGACTGAAGAGGCAAAATAAATTAAAATAGAAAGGATTCAGAAATTCACACACATATATGAACACAGGCACAGATCTTTCTTTATCCTGTCATGCAACATGTCTGCTGGCAGTCATGCCTGTAAGAGCACAGACAGAGTGCAGTGAGACAAACCGCTACTATAGACAGCCAAGAAAAAGAGGAATAATCATCAAAGCAGAGATATTTGCAGTTCTTAAAAAAAAAGATTAAATCTTGTCAACACAAACCTCAAAACCCATTGTCCTGTGTTTTCCAGCAAATGCACATCCAGAAATATATTCTTAAGCCACATAGCCTGGTCTCAACCACCAAAAGGACAAAACTATTGATTACATGATTTGCATAAGGGATATATTCAGTTAAAAGAATCCAGACATAAAAGGGGGGTCTAGTAAATAAAATGTCAGTTCAGAGCCTTTCCTAACGAGACCTGAGGACTTGAAGCTTGAAGCTGGTGACACTTGACATGACTTTATTGTAACACTTGGCGTTCCAATCTGGCCAATACTGACTTGGGTGTGTAACTGAAACTTTAAAGGGGAGGTGAAGGTTTTCTGCACTGCAGAGGCCTGGAACTGACAGATAAGAATTCCCTAATTCCCTTGTTCAAAATGGATATGATGTTTCCTTTTATCCAGTCATCAGGGACTATACCTGACTGCCACGACTTTTCAAACGTCACTGAGAGTGGCTTGGTGAACTACATCAGCTAATTCCCTAAGGAGTCTGGGATGCACCTCATTGGGGCCCACAGACTTACGGATGTTCAGCTTCCTCAGGCAGTTGTGAACC